>OZ010795.1:431461626-431619626 GCA_963932465.1 Maratus speciosus | reverse complement strand
AACCCTTAGTTTTTCGTTGAATTTAATGCATTTTTCTCCAGGATTGATTCATCGATATTTAATTTTAAAAAAATATTGAACGTATTAAAAATCAAAAGTATTGGTTCTTTTTCTTACTTGACCACCATTAATTTCTTATATACTACAGTGCGTGTCAAAAATTTAAGCACATTTTTTTTTTTAATAAATATTTTATTATTCGTTTTATTTCAATATTCTATTTATTTGCTTTTATAATTCTAGTCTTCTTAAAATCATATTGAACAAAATTATATTTTCAATTTTATTCCAAACCACGAAATTTAAGAATGGAACAAAAATAACCGTTTCAAAAGTTTAAGCGCAAAGTTGATTTTATGCATATTTTACAAACTGACGTGAGCAGTTGCACACGCAAGCAATTGTTTGGTTTATAAATAACACCAGGTTATTGTTTTTTGTGTTAATACAAAATGTCGAAGTCCAAAGAATTCTCACATAAGGAGATATTTAAAATGTTAAATATGGGGCAAAACAAAATTCCGTTTTGATAATGTAGATGCCATAAATAGATCATAACGAGCAATTTATAAAGTCTTCGCTCATGGTTATTATTCCAAATTAAATTGCATGCATGAAGTCCACACGTTGCCAGTTTACTCGTACACTGGCGCACCTGAAAGTTTGCTTTAATTGAGGCTTATTCTCTTTCATGAATTAAAACTACCGTTGGAGGATAAATATTAAAGAAAACTATTCATATAACAGTTTAAGAGTCAAAGGTACGTGAAAAATCGTAAGTTGGCTCAACTATCATGTACGCCAACAAGCAATGCTACAAAGAAGTTCGATTAGAGTAGGTTTAACAGATAATTTTATTTTGGGATAACTGACTGAAAGCCATATTCATCAATTAAGAAAAATGGAATTTAGATGGACTCAATGGATTTGCAATTTATTCACATGATCTCTGAAAGAAATAAAGTAGTATATTTTGTAGGCAACACTGTTAGTCCAAGAGCTGTTAAACATTTTAGGGAAGGTATTTGAGGATCCTGAAAATTTGTGCAACACTTCTTTTGTAATGGCTGAATACAAAATGGAATGTCTGGCTGAAGGATCGTGGCCCAAAAATTGTGCCAGACACGTGTCAAGTGCCATTTTTTGACTACCCCCAAAAAAGGTATTTGAGGCACGCTGAGATTGAGACAGAATAATATTTATACTTAGAAAAAAATATTTTGAAAACGACAGACACTTTAGTCGGCCCAAAAACTGTGCCAGACACGTGTCAAGTGCCATTTTTTGACTACCCAAAAAAAGTATTTGAAGCACGCTGAGATTGAGGCAGAATAATATTTATGCTTAGAAAAAAATATTTTGAAAATGACAGACACTTTAGCCGGCACAAAAACTGTGCCAGACACGTGTTAAGTGCCAAATGGCACTTGACACGTGTCTGGCACTGTTTTTGGGCCACGATCCTTCAGCCAGACATTCGATTTTGTATTCAGGCATTACAAAAGAAGTGTTGCACAAATTTTCAGGGTGCCTCAAATACCTACTCAAAAATGTTCAACAGCTCTCCTACTATGTGATGGATCTGTAATGCAATGAATACTCCTGTCAATGGTAAGGCATCCCTGGCATTCAACTGTATTAGTCATAAGTCCGAAAGTTATAAAAATGTATTTACCAATCGTTTGTTTCATGTTGGAAAATTTTAGATGTATAAATCGGTTTTATCGACCATAACAAGTGAACAAGACATCATTTAAAAAACACATATTTTCAAACTAAAAACTTTATTAACAGCGGATTCCATATCTTACACTTTGAGAGTCTCTCAAACAGAAAGAGAAAAATAAAAAACGGACACCTGCGCGCCCTGATGGCGCCGTTCTACAAGCGGAGGCGAATATATCCTCCCCACCTTGAAACCCAAAGTTTTTGATTGAAATACTATTAATACATTTTTACATTAAATATACAATACATACATTAAACTTATCAGAATATATATTAGGGTGGTCCTTAAAAAATTAACTTTTAAATTTTCTATGAGGCACCCTCCTGTTATGTTCTATGTATAAAATAAAGACTTACACAAAAATTTCAAAATTTTAAAACATTTTTAAGGGTCACTACCAAGGTTTGAATGTTTAAAAAATTGACATATTTTGTAATCTAATAAAATATTATTAATACAAATCCACAGTCATTGCCAAGTTGAATCATGGTATGATATTCGGCTGTAAAGACTGCCATTTGTTTCAAGTCTCAACATATTTACGCAGTCTATTGCCCAAACACAGACGGGAGTATTTCATGTTTACATTCCATTTCACCTCAAATTGGCAGCATTGTGAAAGGCAGAGAATCTAACATTCCGCCTTGAAAAATAGTTCTCCGTTACTTTTTTTAATCTTAAATTGCTGAAATGCGTAAAACTTTATAAGATAATGTTTATAAATTATAGAATTTGATTTTTGATATTATTAAAATGTACTAAATGTACATATTCGTATCAGAAGCCGAGCAAGCAGAGCCCGAAACTTAAAAAAAAAAAAAGGATTTTCGGCAAGCGTACTTTTGACTGTTCACACGTACTCATTTAACAGTAATTTTAAAGTTTTTTCCGTTTTTAATAATCTCGTGTAAATAAATTTTTAATCGAAAGGAAATATTATCCTTTGTGCTGTTTTTACAATTGAGAAGAATATCTATAGTAATAGCTTAAGTCATGTCACTATAATCAGTAGTTCCGGGCGGATCACTTCGTTTTTTATATTACAGGTGGCATTTTGGTACTTTTAGCCAAGCACAGGTGATAAGCCGCCAAATATTATTCTATCGCCATCATTTCATCTATAATAGCCGAAGTCATGTAACTGCCATAAGCAATTACGGGCTGATGCCTTCACATTTTTTATGAAAGGTTTCCATTTTGATTTTTTTAAAAATGGAATAATATAAAAGTTTCCATGATCGCAAAAAATTCTTGATACTTTTATCTTACCCGGCGCAAATCTCGCCAATAGCTTTTTTTAACTCGCCAGTTAGCATTTTTTTTATAATTTTCTAGTGGTAAATTAAAACATTACTTAAAAGTTGAAATTAAATGTCATGGTTTGTTGCACTATTTAATATTTGACACATATGTCATATACGGGGTTTCACGTGATTTTTTTTTTTTTTTTTTTTTTTTTTCGACAATTTGGCGAAAACCTCGTTTTCGAATACCGGTTAGATATGTATTTTTAAATTATTTTCTACTATTTTTAAACTGAAATAACAATAAATAAAAAATAATAATTAATAACTATAGAAAAAAAGACAATTTATATAATTTTTTAAAAGAAAATAAAAGTAAATAAGCATTGATTAATAAATAGTCAACAATAGCCGTGTTACCATGTCAAGCAAAATAACGCCATTTTGGCACCAATTAGGTAGCCCGGTGGGTATATAACATATCTGCCTAATATTTTTCTTTTCGTTTCGTTAAAATAAATAGAAAGAAATGAAAGCCATTAATTTTAAATATTTCAATTTTAAATGAAAATTTTGTATTTTAAAGAAAGTGAATGGAATTCTATAGTTTAAGTGAAATTAACGAAATAAAAAAAAATGCGACGGGAAAAATATTTGGCGATTTATCATCTGCCTCCTGCTAACATAAAAATACTGAGTTCTTGATTTCTTTATCAGAATCTTCCGATTTGGCGGAAGATTGTGCAAGTAAATTGAGCTATGATTAAAAGTAACATGGTGCATTTCTTAGCATACATTTAAGGGATTCCAATCTGGTCGCCAAATTATTTTAAAATAATAACCTTTTCTAAAATATGAAAGAAAAATCTGTTATGATTAAAATTTGAGTTGCCATCATTAGAGAAAAGTGTTTTAAATTAGAAAAAAATTAATATCTCGTAAACTAATTCAAATTTTGAAATTCTAATACCAGTTTTGAAATGTGGAGGTCAATACGGATTTTTGTTGTCAATTTCACTGCATAATATTCCATATTTTAGGAGAAATCGCAATGAAACATAATAATCAGTCGTTTAATCAGTCGTTTCATAAAATCGTTTCATAAAGTCGTTTCATAAAATCGTTTTATAAAGTCGTTTCATAAATTTATTTCATTAGGATTTTATATATATAGGGTAGATTAGTTTATAAAGTAAGAAGAAAAACTAATTTCTTCAGACTTTTCGTAAATTGTGTATTATTTGTACAATGCGAAAATGTCCAATTCGCAAAAAAAAAAAAAAAAAAAAAAAAAAAAATCGATTAATGCCGAATCCCCTTTAAAGACGTTTTATTATATTTTATTTCATTTAAAAAGCCCAATAACGCCGCACAAAATGTTTTAATAGACACATATTTTATTTTTTAAATATTGTCTCCAACATATAATTAACGATTTCTTTTTCCACAAAAAGATAAAAATATCATTTTTTAAACAAATACTGCATGTTTTATATGTAATAGAACTATTTAATACTTGTGAAACGGAAATTGAATAGAAATAACTTAAATAAGAAGCCATCACATCAATGATCTGAAAATTTATTAATTTACTTTTTATTTCGTTTTAATAATAATAATAAAAAAAATGATGTATGTTTTATTTATAAATATGACGTCACATTTTCATTTCATATCCGTAGTTTAGTAGTAAAAAACTTTTAAATATATATTTTTAAATTATTAAAAATCCTGATACCTCAAAGGCACAAAAGCATCCCATGTACTATTTTGGATATAATAATCCTATGTACAAACTTTAAAATAATTAATTTGGCCATTTTAACGAATTTAAGTTAGTAGATGCAATCAATGACGTATCTAGAAAAAACCGAAAACTGGTCATGTTTAGGATAAAAAGTGATTCATCATTAAGATGCACTTGAAATATTTTTTCCCATTAGCCTTAATGTAACGGAGAAATTTTGACTGTCCCTGTAATTAAACCATGCATCCGATTTTCATAAAAGTTAAAATGACTCGACAAAATTTTGCAAAAATTATAAATTTAAAATTTCAGACTATTCAGTTGGGTAGTTTTTGCTCTGTTATATGAGGACAGACGGACTGACAAACAGACGGACTGAACGACGACAATAGGGGCTACGTACTTATATAATTACGAACGTACCTAAAAAGTAACAACACTCTGTCTCCTCTGACGCTATTTTAATTCCAAAATAATTGTACGGCAAGCATGGCAAATGTACGCACAAACGTGCGTTCGTACTATAACTAGTTTTATAAATGTTCAGATCTTGGTGCAATAGCTGTTGCACTCTTATGCAAAAATACGAGAATATAAAATTTATTACGATTATGTGTATTAAATTCAGTAATACAGATTTATTATGACTCCATCTTAAATATGACATAATCAGAATGGGGACGTAGAATGATTACCTATGAGGGGATATTATTGAAATAATTACGTATGATAAGATTTAATAGAATAATCTCCATGGCAACCTAGAATCATTACCTATCATGGGATATTTTTGAATTAATTACGCATGATATGATTTAATAGAATGATTTAGTAGAATGATGAATTATTTAATGCATTTAAAAAATGCATATTTCATAAAAATTAAAATATTTTTAACCATAAAAGAGTGTTCGTGATTTTTGAAATTTCAGAACAACTATTTAAAAAAAATATTGTTTGACAAAATTAGATTTAAAATAAATAAAATATCCTAGAATAAGAAATTCAATAAAAAATCTAAAATATTTGATCCATCTCCGCTTATAAAATATGTTTCATATCTTTCTATTCGAGTATCTACTTCTAGTAGTTTTATACATCTTTGCCAAAGCATTTTTTTTCAATATTTTCTCAATAACATTTGAAAGGAAAACCTATTATGTTTCTATCTGCGTAACATATGAAAAACATACCCAAAGAACGATAAAATATTTTGAACTAAAATATTTTTCTGCTCAAAATAATACATATATGAGCCATATAATTTTTTATAGAAAAATATTTAAAGTATTTCCTTTTACAATCTTTTATTTTTTGCAAAATCTTATGTATACGAATAAATACATCAATGCAAATAGTTCCTTTATCTAAAATAAGCAACCGCACAGCTGAAACACAGCAAAATATTAATATATATCAATTAACTCGACACTGGGTCAGGTGAGAAATGTACGAGAATAAACGTGCAAGTTATCACATAATTTAAAATGTTTCTTGCAATATTGTACCATAAAACATGTGGAGAAAAGTTGGATAGCTGAAAAACGGAAATTACTATTTTAAATAAATATGAAGACATAGTTGTTGTTAAATTTTCTATTCCTCAAATGTGAATTATAGTAATTGCTTGTAAAACGCAAAGTTCAGTTCAAACTTTTACATCTATGAATATAAAAAAGAATATAGTAATTTTCAAATGCTTGTTTCCTTATTACTGGCAGATGAGATCTCCTTAATCATTGCTACATCTTGTTTAGAAATGATCAAACTTTTCTAGTACATAACATTATTTATTTCTCTTATTTGAAATAATATAAACCAGGATAGAAATATATATGCTGATATAAAGTTTATATACATATTAGGGGGCTCAGCCCTATGGGAGCTACGCCCGTCATTCCCCATTCAAACTTCGCAGCTTATATAAACATAGTAATGATCCATGTTTAAAAAATATTACCAGATTACAGAAAACTGAATGATATTATCAATATAACGGTTTATATATTCTGTAATAGAGTTTCCATGCTTTTCTGTTTGAAAGTGGCATTTTTTGTTTACAATGGCCTCATCCATCGCTGTCGTAACAACTGATGGTTGTTTTCGCGAATAATAAGTAAGATCAGTTACGCATTTGAATACCAGCTTGCATTAAGTGGATAGGTTAAAAATGTCGCTGTCTTTTTGATTTATAACGCTATGTACAATACTCTTTCTTTAGGTACGCTGTTTCAAAAGTGCATCTGCTTGGGAATACCTTTCCCAGAATCACGTTACGCTTACATTTTATGTTATGTTCGAGTTTTAGATATTTTAAGGAACAGGTATAGCTTATTCAGGGATACTTTTCTCTATTTTAATACACCATCATGCATAATTTCATTTTTTTTTTTTTTTTTTTTTTTTTTTTTTTTTTTTTTTTTACTTACAACGTATATTACTTATATGAATGAATACGAATATCAGAACTTTCGAAAATGTATTTATCGAATAGTAATTTCCACAAAAGGAATTGAAAGAATTCTGTGCTTACATTTGCATGTATTTATGCTGTATCAAGTGATGTAATACATAAACAAATTTGCTAGCCGCATTACTTTTGTACCATATGACGTAACATTAAAATTCTAGGTAATGAAAAACGTTTTAAATGTATCTTTTTAACGTATGACGTATTTTTCAAAATTAAATGTATTTCTCATGTAATAAATTATTTTTAAAGTTTTTTTTCTCTTTTAAGATTCATAGGTACATACGTATATTATGTAATTTAAAAGTTTCGGGAATATTATTTGAACTTTTTAAATACGACCTAATATTCACCATTAAAGGTTTTTCACGTGTAAAAATTTAATTATTTCAAACACTTTAAGTAGAGAGATATTTAATATTTGGACATTTTACATATGACGTAATTATCACCTTTAAATGCGTGTCGCGTTCAATAATTTTATTATTTTAAAGTTTTCGTACATTTTTCATATTTATGTGTAAATATTTTTACTTAATTTTTCCTATTTTATGATTTTAACACACGATCATTTAATTCTTATTTAAAAATTTTCCTTCAGTTTTTAATAATTTCACTTTTCAGTTTGACAATGACAACTAAATTAAAATCTAATAATCTCTTTCTCTCTTTTTTTCCCTCTACAAAGATGGATTTATTTTCACGTCATTGAAAATTATGCCAAAATGTAAGATGATAGATGATTTTTGATTTTTAATAGAAAGAGATTCCGGACGATGGATATGTGAAAAAAAGTTTCTATTTTCTCAAATGTACATCATTAACATAATTTAATCACTATATTATCTTCACTATCGATTGAAATAAAAGATAATTTCCATTTGAATTTAAAAATTGCAGAAAAAAAACTCTCTAATAGACCCTGTATTTTTCTTTTTTGCTCGTTCTTTTTATAAAAATTGAGTCATTGAAGAAACATAATAAAAATTATAAAAGAATTAATATCTCAAAAACCAATTCAAAATTAATAATTCTAACACAATTTTTGATACGCGGATAAAATGCGGATAATTGGTGCTAATTTCGTCACCGAAGGTTCCGTATTTTGGGAGTAACAGCTGTGAAACATAATCAGATGTTAAATCAGTGGTTTCAAAAAATCGTTCCAAATATCCGTTTCATAAATTCGTTTTATTAGGATTTTATATATTTTAAAATATCTAGGAAGAGTGAGCTCGCGATTAGCGTCAAGCTAAGGACCCAGTATAAATATAAAATTGTTGTAATAAAATTTTTTATATCAATAATGAAAGATAGAAATCTATTTTCTTACCTTTCTGGTAAAACAGACATACGCTGGTTTCCTTCTTACGTAGGCAACCTGTAATTTTTATTTAATAAATAGATGTGGCAAGTTGTGAACAATATTATCTTCGAAGAATCCAGATGTAGGGAAAAAACTATTTAATGCTTGAAAATATTCTTGGTTACAAGGATCCACACTCACACACTAAAAAATATAAAGTAAAAGATTAAATATTAATAAGATAAGAGTAATGACATCGAAAATCTGGTAGGAGACGTAAGTTTTCCATATGACAAAGGTGACACACAAAAAACCGTGCGTCTTGACCTCGCAAAATCGGCCCTTCAAGTGAGAAGTAAAAAGGGGCCCACACAAGTTAAAACAGAGTAAAAAAGTCTGGAAACAATAAAACTGCTTAACAAGCAAAAAAGTTCTAATTAAAGGAGTCTATATCGTCAGAAAAGTTCTCTGGTGCTGCGATCTATTGTCGCCTTTTTGAAACATAAGTCTCTGACACAATTGTTCATTAGTCCGTGATCTTACGAGAACTTCGCTCAGGGAAGTGTCGCCATCTTGGAACGCATTTCACAACTGAAAATGAAGGCGTGTTGCACATGTCACAGGTAAATTGTCATATCACAGGCGAGGCGGTGCTGGACATGAAACCACTTACGCTGAGACGTTTTCCAACAATATATATGGGTTAGATTACAAAATATAGAGGCACATTTACTTTAGGATAGAAAATCGTGCTCTTATAAAAAATGGATAGCCGAAATTATTTTACTTTTTCACGTTTTATTTTCGCCAAGTTTTATTTCTATAAATTAGGCAGAGTCAAATACACAACCTACTCCGATGACGATCGAAAATGAAAAAGTGTAAAATTTTAAAACAAATCAAAAAAATGCCAACTGATTTTTTAATTTTTTTTTTTTTTTAACTCGCTCAAGCTCCCACGCTCGTGATAAGAAGGAGGAGCCGCAATTTTAAGAAGGAGGGATTTTCTGCACTGGCACCTTTCTCCGACGAACCGCCATTAAATCAAGATCATTTTCCACAGCACCTGAAATTTGCCAGCCAGTGGTATTTATACGATGCAAAAAGCAGCACAGTGTTCACAGGTGTCACCAACCAAGTTCCTGTAATTTGTTGGTGACACCTGTTACTACAAAACAATGTCAAAAAATGTTTTTCGTTTCAGTTGAATTTAAATAAGAATGCTCCAAATGTTATCTGAAATTTTATAAAAATCGGATGTATAGTTTGATTACAGGCACAGTCAAAAGCTTTCCGTTAAATTACGGCAAATGGGAAAAAAAAAATATTTCAAGTACATTTTAATGATGTTACAGCCTTTCGAACAGAACGCAATTAATATGCAATTATGAAGTGCACTAAAATATATATTAAGTATAATATGGGGTGCAAAATATAATTATAAAACTAATTATATTACGAACGCACCTCATTTGCCACGTTTGACGTGCAATTTCCAACTTGTTTGTCTTGCCTCCCTTATATACGCTAAAATGTTCGTAATCTGTAGGAATTATATACAGCAGAATTCTCAATTGTTTTATTTATTCATTATAGCTTCAATAACGTGATATATCGGCGTAATGACTGACAGAACTATAACCAGAGAAAATGTATCAGAGGCGTGTAATGAGATTAAAAAGAAAACAATTTTAGAAATCTCCCATAAAAATTTTCCTTACATTTTATGACCTTGAAATAAGTTGCATGAGGGTTCATTCATTTTGAAGGGGAAAAAAACAAACAAACCATAAGATGAAAATCGAAGAAAGCTAATGAATATGAACGGCCGTCAAAAGCCCAGGAAGCGAGAGAGAGGTAGAGAGACAGAGAATAATCCATGCATTCTATACACTTTAATAATCACGGAGAGTTCAAAGAGTTATATTGACTCAAAATTGTGTTTTGTTTGCAAATATGAACATAATATTCAAAATAGAAGCCATCTATATTTTAAAAATTGATCTAATTTTGAATTTTAAAATGGTAAAACTCAACTTTGACAAAATATTATTGTTTTTTTGGAACAAACCGTAGTAAAAAAGGAATGTTATATCCATGTATATATATATATATATATATATATATATATTGGTACATTTTAATAGAGCTATAAGAGTTAACAGTTTGAGTATGCTAATGTTAAATATGTAAGACTTTTATTTTGTAACTTTTTAAGTAATCATTCAAAGCCACATTTTTAAAAATGTTTTATTTATTTATTTTCTTTATTTCTTTATTTATTTTTGCGAGATATAATAAATAGTTTCAAATATATTTCATACAATTTTTGATATAAAATAAATGTTTTATAAGAAAAAAAATAATAAATTCACATTATAAAAAAAAGATATGATCAGCATTAAATTTTGAGAAAAATGTCCCGAAAGTATCAAAATCATGGCTGTGTTACTTTTTAAGCCTTTTCCAATCATTCCTTTACTGGTTACAGATCTTTTTACGACCATCTAAATGTAGCATATCTTGTTATGGTTATCAATGATATCAATAAACAAAATCTTAGACAGTCAGCGGAAATATTTTATTGAATTATCTTTTTAATAAATTCTGTTTAATATATATTTATATGTATTTAGATTTTCTACATAATTTCCTTGTAAATAACTAAATGTTACCGGTACCGGGATTTTTTTATTTATAACAATGGAAATTTAGGGTTAAACACATAATGATTTTCCTTTTCTAATTCTATCAATAATTACGTATAAGTATAGTAATTAAACCTTTTTAGTCTAAGAACTACAAATCTAACTACTACTAAGAACTACTTACTCTAATAGTACATCTCGCAAAAACCTCCTCTGAACAATTATGTAAAAAAAAAGAAGAAAAAATATATATATATACATATTTATTTATTTATTTATTTTAACAACTCTACTTCAATCTGTATATTTTTGGAAATATGATAATTTTAATAACTTCTTCTCTAGAAATATGTGATGGCATTTATTATAAACGTCTTCATTCGATATGTTCAGCTTTGAAAAAGTACATTGAAAAAAACTCTTATTCGTCAGTTAATTTAATTAATGCGTAAGGACGGTTATTGAGATCATGATTTTATTCATTAAATTAACTGTACTATAGCCAATTGAAAAAAAAAACTAATGCAAAAAACCTTTTAAAAACAAATACAAGTTATTTCCAATTTGTTCATAAAGTAACTATAAAAAAGCATAAAATCAAGATTTATACGTTACATGAACTAGAAAATTAAACCAAATTAGAATTTCTATTAAGACTGTTATACTAAATGTTGTGGTTTTGCGAATTACTGCTAAAACATTTACATTAGTTTATGTAATCCTTTTAGCGAAAATAATTTAATAAGAAAACTAAAGTAATTCACTTAACTGAAGACATTTTATTATCTTTACTAAATCAAATCCTTCAATGGTGAAATATACTTTTCTTTATTTTTGTGAAAAAGTGTTGAAAAGGTAATGTATTTTTAACCTCTTTTTTATACATGTGCCGTGTATACTTGAGATATCTGAATAGTGGTAACATATTGTAAGACATGGTTAAGTTCGGCGAATAAGTTGGTGTATTAAAAAAGCAGTAAACCAACGTTTAAAATGCACAAATCATGCGTGATAAGCAGTAAAAGCTGTTTCGAATCTACAGCGAGATTGTTCTTCAGTGCAAGATAGGGAAAAAAGGAACAGCGTGCTAGAAAAAGCAAAGCTGAGCAAAATGATCGACAGAGACGCGCTGGCTTATATACCCTCTGCGGGTAGCAAAAGCACCAGAAACAACCAATGAGAGAAAAGCAGTGGAAACGACTGGGTGGACAAGTACCGACATCTACCGGAGAAGGAGGGAAAAAAACCAAAAAAGGGAAAATTAAATTATAGCTTTCCAAATATTTGGAAAATCAGGAGTTCTAGATAAGTCATTGACTAAAGTGTGAGAATTTTTAATGATGTGGTAACCTTCGCAAAAATCAAGATCAAGGTTAGAAGAACATTTTTGGATAATGGTGGCTGAGGAAAAATCGAACCTATGTTGAGAAGACCAAGAATGTTGCAATATACATTATGTAGTATTAAGTTGGTGTACTTTGCAATTTCCTAATGTTTAATGTAGATTATTTTAAATATTACATTTATAAAAGTCGAACGTATTCGTTTAACAGGTTTAATTATGTAGAATTGCGGATTAAATTAGAAACACATTCTTGTATCTCATAACTAATGATTTGCGATTTAATTTTTTTCATTCTAAAATAATAATTAATTTAGCAACTGTCGGTTAATTAGGCCATACGGTTACATTTTTTTTTGCCATTTTATGTACGAGAATAGTCTTATGTAACGACTGTTGATGAATTAAAGCATTTAAGAATGAATTAATACATATTTTACTACAACTAATCAAATATGATCGACAGATTGTTAGCATTTTTTATTTACGTATTTTAATTTCAGTCTAGATAAGAAAGTAATAAAATATAATTTTTTTTCTTTGCATAAATAATTTAAGAAAAATGGTAAAAGAAGGAACACAAAAAGAGAACTAATAAATTTAAAATATTCTGGAAAAAGAAACAGAATTGAAAATAATTGAAGCTATATAAAATAAAGGTTAAATAGCAGAAACGATTTTTTTCAAACATGGTTCATCACATATCAGTTAAAAGAATACGCCGATCAAAATTTTGTATTTCGAAATTCTGAAAACATAGATTTTCTTTATTTGTTAAAAGCTGGTGTAAATTATTTTATGTAACCCTCTGCCACAGATTAAAAGACTTTTACTTAACTTTTTTACTTAACTTTTTTCTAAACGGTAAAAAGTGTATTAGGATGAAGAAATTAAGATAGTTAGATGGCTCCACTAACAAGAAAACAAAAATTTTTGGAAAATTCCTCATACTTTCAAAATGCTTTCATACAATTTATTTTTTTAAACGTTTAGGGTCTCGCAGAATTCTAACTATAATTGTAAGTTTCTTTTTCTTTATGAATATGTAAATTTGTACAAAGTGAGACTAATATTTTACAAGAGAACGTATTGACAGTATTTTTATCTGGAATAAGTTCAGAAATTTTTGAACACCTCAGTAAACGTTTTAACGTTTAAAATCCCTGCCGGCCCGGTCTACAGGCAGAGGTAGGTTTCGAAGTTAAGTATACTAATTTCAACAACAAAAACTAAATCATTATTAGATATAAATCCACTTTAACAGTTTTAACTGTCTGCTTTTGACGAGTTTTTATTTCCTTTTTATAAAATAGCTGGTTTTATCAGAATCATGTTAAGGCGATATTAAAAAAATATATTTTTCCATACTCAACAACTCGAAATTTTCTGGCACATTTTCAGATTCATTTTTAATAAAAAAAATATATATATGAAACATGCTGACGTGATTTTTGAAAAGATTTATAAGCGACCTGTGTTTTTATTTTTCTTTCAATTAATTAAAACTTGATTAATAAACAATTATTTTCTCAGTAGTTCAATAATTTTCGTTTCTAACACAATCGCTTCGGGAAATTCTGTTCAAAATGCCCACTTTGACGTCATTTTTTGAAATATATTCTGCCTCTATCAAAACATCGATCATTACTGTACATTATATAGTTTCTGAATAAGAGAATCTAGCAATTGGATGCGTTTGAGAGCAAAAATGAATTTAAAAATGAGTAAGAAAATAGACAGTTTGGATTTGAATGCACCCTTAATAAGATGATTTTTTTCTTCAACCGCTATGTCTTTTTAATTTGTTTTTGCTGTAAGAATTGGCCCTATCAAAAACTTGTCTATATAAATGTTGAATATTAAGGAGATATATGATAAATTCATGGAGATTTTATATGTTGTGAATTGACGGAGTTAAGAAAAATTTTCTTCTTCAACCTCACTTTTAGGTAGCTTTTTTTACAAAAAAGCTACCTATTGCAGCCGTTCGTAGGAAAGCGATTTCAAAAAATTTTGGTATATTTTCATCGATCATGACTCCCAAACCCCGAAACCACCCTCCGTTCAAAATTGATATATATATATATATATCATCATCGTCATCACCATCAACCGTTTTCAATCCACTGCTGGATGTAGGTCTCCCCCAGATTTTTCCAATGTTTCCTGTCTAGTGCTTTAGTTATCCAATTTACACCGGCTACTTTTCGGATTTCATCACTCCATCTTACTTGAGGTCGTCTTCTTGGCCGTTTTACATCTCTGGAATACCACTGTAGGGTGTTTGTGCTCCATCTATTGTCTTGTCTTCTTGCTATGTGCCCAGCCCATTTCCATTTTAGCCGTTTAATTCTTTCAATGATGTCAAAAACTTTCGTCTGACTTCTTATCCAGGTTATTCTTTTTCTGTCTCTTCTAGTTATACCTAGCATACATCTTTCCATATTTCTCTGTGTTGTTGGTAATCTTTGTACCATCCGTTTTGTTAGCGTCCATGTTTCTGCTCCATAAGTTAGGAGAGGCAAAACACATTGGTTAAATACCTTTCTTTTCAAACACAGGGGCATGCTACTCTTCAGAATAATATTGTTCTTCCCAAAAGCACTCCATCCATTTCTTATTCTTCTATTGATTTTATTCATGATACTATTATCAGATGATATTTCTTGCCCAAGGTACACATAATTTTGCACTTCTTTAATTTCAGTGTTGTTGTAGACGATTTTCTTTTTTGATGCAAATGAATTGAACATCACCTTAGTCTTTTCCAAGTTTATTTTTAATCCCACATTAATGCTAGCTTCTGCCAAATCTTTTAGCATATTTTCCAATTCTTCAGGACTGTTACTGAAAATTAAAATGTCGTCAGCGAATCGGAGATGACTTAAATATTCCCCATTTATTCTAATCCCTTTGTTTTCCCAATCCAGCTTCTTGAAAATATTTTCTAAGACAGCAGTAAAAAGCTTAGGCGAAATGGTGTCTCCTTGTCTTACCCCTCTTCCAAGCTTGATCTTTGCTTTTCCTTTGTCCAAGCGGATGGTTGCTGTTGCTTTCTTGTAAATCTTCTTTATAATATTGATGTAAGGTTTGTCTATACCAATGTCCTCCAGAGATTTTACTACTGCTGATGTGTAGACCGAATCAAATGCTTTTTCATAATCAATAAAGGCAAGGCAAAGAGGTAAATTATATTCCTTATGTTTTTCTATGAGTTCCCTTACCGTTTGAATATGATCCATTGTGCTGAATCCACTTCGGAATCCTGCTTGTTCTCTAGGTTGAGCTGAGACCAGAGCTGATTCAAGTCTTGTCGTTAAAACTTTGGTGAAAATTTTATAAATCACTGACAGTAAGCTGATTGGACGGTAGTTTTTAATGTTTTCCTTCTCTCCTTTCTTGTAAAGTAGCACCATCACAGCATTATTCCAATCTTCTGGTACATCTGACTTCTGGAGACATTTGGAAAACAGTAAGGATAGCATTTTTGCAAATTCTTCTCCTGCTTCTTTGATAAGGTCGATTGTAATTCCATCTTCTCCGGGGCATTTACATTTTTTCATAAATTTAATGGCGTGTAAAACTTCGTCTGTTGTCACTGGGATTATGGCATCGGTTTCTGTTAAGTTTTCTCTTGGATCACATAAGTTGATTTCCCTCTGATCTTCACATTTATATAAATCGTTATAGAATTTTTCGACAATGTGTACTATTTCTTTATTGATTTTGGTGATTGTTCCATCTGCCCTCTTTAGTGCAAAAATACCTTGTCTTCCAACACAAAATTTTCGCCTAGCTGATTTTAAACTTTTGTTATCTTCTAGAATTTTTTTGACAAGATCAGAGTTAAATTTTCTGATATCTTCTGTAACACATTTTCTTACCGTTTTACATAATTCAGCATATTCAACTCTTGATTTAGGATCGTTTTTCTTCATTTTGAATTCTCTGCGTTTCTTCATCAATCTTCTTGTTTCTTCTGTTATTTTCTTTGTCTGCTTTACTTGTGCATCGCCGGCTATCTTCTTTGCAATATCTTGTAGAGTACTGGTTAATTTCTTGTTCACTACTGTAACAACTTGCTCTTCTTCTAAAGCTGATTGAAGTACTTGGAAACGGTTTTTAAGTTCCAAATGGAATTCTTCTTTATGTTTCTGGAGATTTATTATATCGATTGATTTCTTTGAGTGTTGCAAAAGCTTCATTCTTTCCACTTTAGTATTTAACAGCAGTTTGCATCTAACCAACCTGTGATCACTTCCTGTATTGAAGTTATTGTGAACGCTGCAATCCTGAATAAGATGCATTTGTTTGTTAAGATGTCGTCGATTTCACTTGTTGAGCCATTTGCACAACGCCATGTCCATTTCTCTTGTGGCTTTTTCTTGACAAATGAATTCATGACATACAACTGTTCACATTCTGCAAACTCAATCAATCTGTTTCCTCTTTCATTTCGCACCCCATATCCATGATTTCCTACTGATAACTCACCTTTCTCTTTTTCCCCAATTCTAGCATTCCAGTCTCCCATTATTAATTTTATGTAGCATTTTCCCTTTTGATGCATTGAAGCTACTTCTTCATAGAAATCCTCAACTTCTTCATCAGTATAGCTTACTGTTGGTGCATAAACTTGGGTAATTTGCAGCTTGTATCTTATGGACACTTGTATTACTAACCTTGCAACTCTATCTGATGCACTATCATATTCTGAGATGTGATTCTTCCACCTTTTATGAATCCGAAATCCTACACCGCTTGTTCTTCCACCTTCTGTGCCTCTGTAGTATGATACATGTCCGCTGGCAAGATCTATCTTCTCTTCTCCTTTTCTTCTTACTTCACATAATCCTAGGATGTCCCAGTTGATTCTTTCTAATTCTTCTTCAAGTTCCTGAAAACGATTTTCCGAAGATAGGGATCGTCCATTATACGTAGCCAAGGTCATCAACTTATGGCAGCCTAGCCGAGCCCGGTTATTCTTAGCACCCTCTGTCTTCATGTCTTTCTGATCGCTGCCGTAACCAGGAACATTCAGACCGCCGGGAATTAAGGGCCATGATTTATTTTGTGAATTCATGGTAAAATAAGGGGGGTAGGTGGCCAAATTCCTCCACGCTGGGAAAGCGGGTTGGAGGAAGCCCATCCGCGTTTGTTCCCCATTCACTAGGCAAGGGTACTAACAGGCTGTACCGGTGGAAGGTGCGAATTGGACATTAAGTCTCCGCTCCCAGTCGATTCCTTTAAGTCCTCCTCGAAGGCAATTAAAGGGTCTTCTCCTGGTTAATAAGCAGAGGCTATTAAACAGCCCATATATATATATATATATATATATATATATATATCTGACCTATGTCACACTGTAACTCCCGTAATTAAGAACCGATTTCGATGTAATTCGGTGTGTGCATAGTACATACCAATGTCTCGACCGAATTCGTTGGCCAGCTTCATCCGCCGTTTTGTTTCAAAATGGCGGCCATTTAAAATTTAAAAAAAAATTAAAACTTGAAATGTGGTACCAAAAAATTAAAAATGGAAAAATATTTTTTTCTTATGTATTTGACCTTTATACAAAGATTCCGGAGCAGTTTTTGTTTCGTCTATATATTAAAAAATGGCTGAGTTATAGCATTTTGAATTTCTAGCGTGGCTGACATTTTGAAACGTCCTGAATTTTGTCACGCGATAAAAGGCGTATTTATGAACCGATTTGGATTTAATTCGGTGTGTACATAGTACATACCAATCTCTCGAACGAGTTCGTTGGCCAGCTTCATCCGCCATTTTGTTTCAAAATGGCGGCCATTTAAATTTTTTTTTTTAAATTTAAAATTTGAAATGTGGTACCAAAAAATTGAAAGTGGAAAAATATTTTTTTCTTATGTATTTGACCTTTATACAAAGATTTCGAAGCAGTTTTTGTTTCGTCTATATCTTAAAAAATGGCTGAGTTATAGCATTTTGAATTTCTAATGTGGCTGACATTTTGAAACGTCCTGAATTTTGTCACGCGATAAAAGGCGTATTTATGAACCGATTTGGATGTAACTTCGTTTATACATAGTACATACCAATGTCTCGACCGGGTTCGTTGGCCAGCTTCACCCGCCATCTTGTTTAAAAATGGCGGCCATTTAAATTTTTAAGAAAAATTTAAATTTGAAATGTGGTACCAAAAATTGAAAATTGAAAAATATTTTCTTCTTATGTGTTTGACCTTGATAAAAAGATTCGGGAGCAGTTTTTGTTTCGTCTATATCTTAAGAAATGGCTGAGTTATAGCATTTTGAATTTCTAGCGTGGCTGACATTTTGAAACGTCCTGATTTTTCTCACGTAATAACAGGCGTATTTATGAACCGACTTGGATGTACCTTGGTGTGTACATAGTACATACAAATATCTCGACCGAGTTCGTTGGCCAGCTTCATCCGCCATCTTGTTTCAAAATGGCGGCCATTTAAAAAAATTATAAAATAAAAAAATTTAAATGAGATACCAAAAAATTGGAAAATGAAAAAGATTTTTTTTGTATGTGTTTGACCTTAATACAAAGATTCCGGAACAGTTTTTCTTTCGTCTATATCTAAAAAAAAAGGCTGAGTAATAGCATTTTGAATTTCTCTTGTGGTTGACATTTTAAAACGATCTGATATTTGTCACGCGATAACAGGCGTATTTATGAACCTATTTGGATGTAACTTGGTCTGTACATAGTACATACCAATGTCTCGACCGAGTTCGTTGGCCAGCTTCATTCGCCATCTTGTTTCAAAAGGGTTGCCATTAAAAAAAATTAAATTTAAAATTCAAAATGAGGTATTAAAAAATTGGAAAATGAAAAAGATTTTTTTTATGTGTTTGGCCTTGGTACAAAGATTCCGGAGCAGTTTTTGTTTCTGAAAATTTGTTCTTTGTTGATATCTTAAAAAATGGTTGATTTATAGCACTTTGAATTTCTAGCATGGCTAACATTTTGAAACGATCTTGTATTTGTCGCGCTATAACACACGTATTCGCCTATTTCGATATAAGAAGGCATGTGGATGGTATACATCAACACCTCGACCAAGTTCGCTGGCCAGATTCATCAGCCATCTTGTTTTAAAATGGCGGCCATTAAATTAAAATATATATATATATTTAAAGTGAGGTGCAAAAAAATTAGAAATTGAAAAAGGTTTCTTTCTTAAGTATTTGATCTTGATATAAGGATTCAGGAGCATTTTTTGTTTGTCTTTACCTTAAAAAATGACTCAGATATAGCAGTTTCAATTTCTATTGTGGGTGACATTTTGAAAAATCTGATTTTTTGCATGCGACAACACTCCTATATATTAACCGATTCCGATGTGAGTGAGCATGTGCACAGCAATTAGTAAGGTCTCGAACAAGTTCACTGCTTAGCCTCATCCACCATGTTGTCTTAAAATGACAGGCACTTTAAGAAATTGCCGAATTTGGCAGCCAAATATAAGTTACTTTAAAGAAAAGCAGCTTGGATAAAGCTGACTAATTTCGCGAAATTCTCATTCATTATATTGATAAAAATTAGTATTGAATCTCCTATATTCGGTTTCCACTAAATTGAGCTTCGTGTGTTTGCATGATATAAGTTGGCTTTTTTTAAATAAGGATTATGAAAGCTACCTCTTCCTCCCGGCACTGGCCGGAAGGACTTTTTAGTTTTCGTTTTTAAATTTTTTTATTTTTCTTTCGGTACGAATTGGTCCTATCAAAAACTTGTGAATATAAAAGTTGTAGATAATATTAAGGAGATGTATAATAAAATTATTGGATTTGATATCTTGAGAATTCACGAAGTAAGTAATTTTTTTCTCCCAAAAACCCTATTTTTGCGGCCCTTGAGCCCATTTTTAACTTTATCAAAAATCTGTGATACATGAATTTTTGGTGCTATTTTTAGAAGTAATAAAAACTTTAAACTGATTTGATATGTACAAAAATTAAGAAGTTATGGGTTTTTTTCGGTTTTCACAAAACCCCTCCCTATTTCGATCTCCTTTGTCCGCTTTTGCCAATTAACGAACTTGACCGAGATTTTATGTCCCTTGATTTTATGTATCAGTTTGGAAGAGATTTGTGCAGAATTGCGGAAGTTATCGTGTCCAGATGAAAGTGATAACACAATTGCTTCGGGAAATTCCGATCAAAATGCCCACTTTGAAATCATTTTTTGAAATATATTCTGCCTCTATCAAAAAATCGATCATTGCGGTACATTATATAGTTTATGAATAAGCGAATATACCAATTAAATGCGTTTGAGAGCAAAAATGAATTTAAAAATGAGTCAGAAAATAAACAGTTTGGATTTGAGTGCATCCTTAATGCAATGATTTTTCCAACACAATCCGCTTCGGGAAATTCGGTTCAAAATGCCCACTTTAACAGCATTTTTAAAAATATATCCTGCCTCTATCAAAAAATCGACCATTACGGTACGTTATATAGTTACTGAGTAAGCAAACGTACCAATTGGGAGCCTTTGAGAGCAAAAATGAATTGTAAAATGAGTCAAAAAATACACAGTTTGGATTTGAATACACCCTTACTTATATGATTTTTTTCTTCTACCGCTATGTATTTTTAATTTGTTTTTGCTGTAAGAATTGGTCCTATCGAAAACTTGTCTATATAGATGTTGTAGACAATATTAAGAAGATATATGATAAATTCATGGGGATTTTATATCTTTTGAATTGACGGAGTTATGGATTTTTTACTTCTTCAAACCCCCTTTTTGTTTTCATTTTTAATTTGTTTTGCGGTACGAATTGGTCCTATCAAAAACTTGTGAATATAAAAGTTGTAGATAATATTAAGGAGATTTATAATAAAATTAATTGGAATTGATATCTTGAGAATTGACGAAGTTATGAATTTTTTTCTCCCAAAAACCCTATTTTTTGCGCCCCTTGAGCCCATTTTTAACTTTATCAAAAATCTGTGATACATAAAATTTTGGCCCTATTTTTAGAATTAATGAAAACTTTAAACTGATTTGATATGTACAAAAATTAAGAAGTTATGGGGGGTTTTCGGTTTTCACATAACCCCTCCCTATTTCCATCCCCTTGGTCCGATTTTGCCCATTAACGAACTTGACCGAGATTTTATGCCCTTTGATTTTATGTATCATTTTGGAAGAGATTGGTGCAGAATTACGAAAGTTATCGTGCCCAGAATAAAGTGATATATAAAGTTCTTTATTGAGGGTGGTTTTGGATTCTAGGGGTCATGATCGGTGTAGATCTACAAAAATTTTTCAGAAATTCCAACATAGGAACGATCCCAATAGGTAGTATTTCATACGAAATCTACCTAATAAATATCGAATTTTATATTATATGCGTTCGTCCTTAGAACGTTAGTTTTACCTGATTGATTAAAGCATGCTTAATATATACATATATATATATATATATATATATATGTGTGTGTGTGTGTGTGTATATATAAATTAAAATCTTCCATTAGTGTATTTCGGGCAGTTGTATTCCTCGGTATTTTGCAAAAAGGAGGTCAAAACACTGTAATTCATTTCTTGAAAATAAAAGAATTGTGACGGCCTCGGTAACATTTAATGCATGACATTAAAAATTTTTAAACACAAAGGAAGCACAAATCATGTGTAATACTTCTATAAGTTAGAATAGTCTGTTCCATTATTATGGTTTTGTTCATATTGCATATCCAATAAGTGTTCAATTATTTATGGGTTTTTAATATAAAAGGATTTATAATTTGTTTTGAAGGTTATGTTCACACGTTTTTGCAACGATGTTGACATTCTCCATGATTTACATTTGCAAAAAAAATTAAACAAAAACTTATATAGCATCGTAATAAGTTTAGTTGTTGTCGGTACCACTAAAAATATTGTTCGCCTTAAAATATCTATAGAAAATTTACAATGGAATGAAGACTACGCATCTGCACTTTACTAATATAAATATGCATATTCTATTATTAAGAAAGTAAGAAATGCATGTTTTCAGTATTTCAGCTCGTAAAATAAGTGACAGAATAATTATTTTTTTTTATGTTTTTAACTAGCGAGATATTTTAACAAAAACAGATCCGGGACAATTTTATTCATTCACTTTTTCATATTATATTTTATTCCAGGAAAATCATATTGAAAATAATTTATTTTAGGCCAAACACTGTTTCAGCCAACTTTTAATTTCTCATTTGCAGGGTTGCCAGATTGGCCTCCGTTTTTATACCGAAATTCCGACTTCAGATGGTAACATTCTGAAGAAGAATTTTTACTTTAAGTAATAAAAAAAAAAAAGTCTGTTATTAAATAAATCTGAAAATATTTTTCGTATTTTCTGGTGTGACTCAAAATTTTTAAAATAAAAATGGAGACCAAACAGGCAAACTTGCTCATTTATAGAAATACGGATTATATTCCGGTATAGAAAAAAACCACACCAATCAATAAAATAGTTTCAGTAAAAATGCATGAATATAAATATTTTGGTTTTTAGTTGGTGAGTTATGAATAACCTTTTTTTTAAATATTTGATTACATTCATTTTACCTTTACAAATAGGTGCAAAATAGTATCATTAATATGTTCTATCTGATAATAAGCATGACTTTTATTCAATCCAATATACATAGAAATAGATAACTATATAGATAGATAGACAGATAAATATTTCTGTTATTTGATTATTTTAGCAATATACATTATGTTCTATTAAATTATTTCACGGATATAAAAAATAACAACTTAAATTTAAATTACACTCTAATCTTTGTATAAGATGCGGTTATTTATTTATTTATTTATTTATTTATTTTATTTATATATTTATTTTTTTTTTGCTCAGGAACTTTTGAAATTTTAGAAAATTAATATAATGAACCATGTTTCTCGATTTATATTTGATTCTAAGAATCGACCATAATTTAATCCATGTGCATTACAAAAATCTTAATGTACGTTTTATGATTAGTAAATAGATAGTTAAGGTTCACAAATAATTTATTTACGAATGATAAAAAAATAACGTAATTAAAAAAAGTAAAAAAAAAAAAAAGAAATGTATATATGTATATATATATATATATAAATGTTCAATTGTAATTTTTTTTCTGTATTTTATTTCACTAGTTTTGGACTGGAATATTCACTGATACACTATTTTTCTTTAGAATAGGCGTGTCGCAGCACTATTTTACTTCCTGTCCATTTGAACTGATTATATTAGTTTTATACAGATTGACACGTGAGTTGAAAAAACTACAATTGAATTCCTCAGTTATATAGGCTCTAAAAAAGAAAACTGAAAAGCATTTTCAAAGAGAAAAGTGTAGCGAAAAAAAGTAAAGTTGAAATTTGTTTCAAAGTGCTCCCATAAAAAAGGCTAAAAATATATAAATCTCTTTCTTTCTATTTTCTAAAGTACGTAAACTCAGAAAAAAGGAATTAAATGATTTTTTTCCTTTAATAATGTCAATTTTTAAAATTTACTTAAAAAATTCTTTTTTAAAAGTGTGTTCGGAGATTTCGCTGCTAAAAAAAAATAAAAAAAAATAATGTGAATGTATGTTTCGATGTTGCATAATTAACTTTTTAAGAAATTGTGTTACTAAATTAAATATTCTGTAAGGAATTTAGAGTAAAAAAATACAAGTGTTTTTAAGTTTTGGGATTCCCATTTTTGATACATATTTCAGTTTATTACTTGTAAAAAATAAATGAGTAATTATTATAATTTTAAGAAAATGGCATATTAACAACGATAGTACTACGTACTTGAGAGTTTTACGCAGTAACATAGAATTTGTTAAGATACGTATGATGTAACATTTTCCAATTTCTCTCTATCTCTATCTGTCTGTCTATGTCTACATATCTCTATAAACTAATCTATCTTCCTATCTATATGCATCTGGAAGTTTCCTGAATACAGAGATGACAATTTCTCGAAATATAGTAGTCACAGTTCTAAACACCATGTAAATATTAGAAAAATGATGAAACATTAATAACAACAAGATCACGATATCTTTATTTTTAATCGAAAATATGGAATTAACGAGATATGGTCAATTCATTTTGCAGCAGTGATTGCTTATAATTAGACTTTGAAACAGTGCCCACTGATATTCCGAAATTTGAAATGGCGGTCCGAAATTTGAAATTCCGAAAATGGCGGTCTAAAATTTATGCGATCAAAGTCGGCAGGTTCGTTTACAAGTGATACGAACC
The DNA here is from genome assembly GCA_963932465.1 of Maratus speciosus. Taxonomy (NCBI): domain Eukaryota; kingdom Metazoa; phylum Arthropoda; class Arachnida; order Araneae; family Salticidae; genus Maratus; species Maratus speciosus. The sequence goes on along the minus strand of OZ010795.1, from coordinate 431,594,882 downwards.
TTTTATTATGTCTCATACACTGCTATAATTTTCCAAGCAACTCTACAAAAAGTAAAAGAATTAAGTGGTTCTTATTGTTTTTCTAGTCTAATATAACTGTTCACAATAGTATAAAAATAAGCAGACATACGTTTAAATGTTTACACGTGCTTGTAAATTCATTTATTAATATGATCACATCATTATTCTTAGACCTAAACCGACATAGTGTAGTTATTTGAGTACCAGGAGATTGCATACATATTAACAAATAAGATTGATAGAAAATTATTCGCCTATTCTCTTATTTATGATTTATGTCAAATAATGAAGTTATTTCAGGGGCAAATAAAATAAAGTATATATTTTTCTTTTTATAAGTTTAAGTTCTTCTAAGTCCGTTCACATTCAAACATTAACAAACTGCTATATTGGAGTGTCTTTTGAACGATATGACATGTGCGATCGGAAGTTTCTTTTCTCTCTATTCTAAAAAAAAGTAACTACCGCTGTCACCGCCGCCGGTTTTGAATTTTTTGTGACCGGAGGTCTTTCTACGTTAATGTTAAGAAAAATAATGCATACAAAATTATGAAAATCAGTGGTTTTATACAGAAATGTTTGATAAATACGCTGATGCAGACAGTTTTCAAATCGAAGTATTATTTTAAGAGATATTTAATGCTAAAGTTGGATAAAATCGTTCCACTAAAAAAGTTTTATAGGAGCAAAAACTATTCATGGGAATTTAATCATTTTTAGATAATTTTGTACGTTTGAAGTTCCCGGTGTGCAGGCTGTATTTCTTTTTTTTTTTAATTTGACTCATTTTTTGAGGTTTTATTTCTATTTTAAATTCAAATTTTCAGCATTTCTAGAGATATTTTGTACATTATTTTAGAAAGTGATATTAATTTATACTGTTGCCAAATGTATAAACAGCGCAAACAATAATGTTTGCTTCAAATTAAAAATTTATTTACATGTGACTATTATAAACAGAAAAAATCATTTGGAATTAGAATTAAATAATTATGTACAAAAAGCAGGAACTTATTAAAAATTATGTCATAAAAAGTACACACGTGAATTTTAAAAGAGAAAGGATATTGTAAAATAATAAATTCATTAACATGCGTTAGAAGTCTTAAATATGAAAAATTACGTCATATTTATGTCACATTACAGTTATTACGTAAAATGAACACAAAATAACATTGCAAAACAGTTTAAATTTAAAAATTGCGCTAGACATTTATTTGATATTTTGAGAGGATCTTTTCAGAAAGCGCAAATAATTTTTCCTTTCTAACAAAAATATTTTCACGTGAATATTTAAAAGAGAAAGAATAGCTTGGTCAAAATTACGTCAGATTAAAAACGATTAATTTAAAATGTCTCATTTAAAAGAACTTTCTTTTCACTTTGTTAAAAAATACCAGGAGACAAAGACTCTGTTTATTTAATTCCTTTTATATTAGCTTATTTTGAAATGTTGTTACACGTGTCTACGTCATCAAGTTATTTTTATTTCGACGTTTTGTTTTTATTTTTATTAATGTTGCGCTAATTTATTTGTTCTTTTGTTATATAATATAGAAATTATGTTAATTTGTATAATTTGGCGAGTGGTTTGGCGATTTATATAATTTGGCGAAATTGGTCTACCGGTTCATCAAGTAGTACCGCAGCGGATAGGGCGTTAAAATTCCCCAATCAAAGAAGAATGAATAGTAATCCGTTTATAGGGAGATCACCCCTTTTTTTAAAATTATAATTCAATCTTTCGAAATCTTTTTAAAGCCGATCAAATTAGCGTGCATTTAGAGTCTACGGTGTCTGGACGGGGGTTGGCGAGCGTAGGGGGCCGAGCCCCCTAGTTATTCTAAAAAAAGGTAACTAACGCTGTCACCGCCGGTTTTGAATTTTTTATGACCTAGGGTCTTTCTTCGTTAATATTAAGAAAATTACTGCATACAAAAAAAAAAAAAAAAAAAAAAAAAAAAAAAATCTGCGGTATTACAGAGAAATGTTTGATAAATACGCTAATGCAGACAGTTTTCAAATCGAAGAATCCTTTTAAGAGATATTTAATGTTAAAGTTGGACAAAATCGTTCTATTAAAAAAGTTTTATAGGAGCAAAAACTATACATAGGAATTTAATCATTTTTAGATCATTTTATACATTACAATTTCTTTGTGTGCAGACTGCATTAATTTTTTTAATTTGACCCATTTTTGAGGATTTATTTTCATTTTAAATTCAAATTTTCTGCATTTCCGGAGATATTTTTTACATATTTTAGAAAAGGTTATTATTTTTAATTTTTACCAAAATTTTAAACTGAAAATTAATTTACACGTGACTATTATAAACAGATAAAAAATGTTTATACACGTGAACGTTTAAAAAACAAACAAACTATAAAGCAATGAATTATTTAATATGTGTTAAAAGAAGTAAATGCAGGTGGAATTACATAATATTTCTAATAGTCAAATAATATTGCCAAACACTTTAAATTAAAATATATATTTACACGTACACTTGAGACTTATTTCATATTTCGAGATAATCTCTTTAACTACTGTTGCCAAAGACACCGCAAATAATAATATTTCCTTTCTAACAATTGAAATATTTCCAGATGAATATTACAAAAAGAAAAGTTTGGTTAAAATTAAATCGGTTTTAGAACGCGTGATTTAAAATCATTTTCTTAAAGCTGTATTAAAGAAATACCTGGAAGCAAAGACTCTGTTGATTTAGTTCATTTTACATTAGGTAATTTTCAGACGTTTAACTAGTCTTATTAAATCAAACATGAAAACAGAAATTACAGCAGTTTTTTGGCCTGAAAATCCTCCATTAAGAGAGAAATAAGTCGAAACCCGTTTACAGGGATATTGCCATTGATTTTTTAATTATAATTCAATGTTTCGTAATCTTTTTTAAGCCGATAAAATTAACGGATTTTGGAGTCTGAACGGGAGTTGGCGAGCGAAGCTCGTAGGGGGCAGAGTACCTTAGTATTAAAAAAAATAAATAAATAAATAAAGTGTATTGCAATTGCAAAAACTAAACAAAGATAAAAATTTCCGATTCTAATTCTTGATTTGTTATGAAACGTAGTGTGGTGGCTGGTATTGGGGTTGGAGATTTTTTCTGTAGTATCAGTGCATTGTAAGAAAAATGCTACACCCATTGAGAAATAGGTGTCAGTTAATAAATAAAGCCTGTTTTCCCGACTGAAATTAAGCAAAGATAGGGTTAGTGAGTTGCGCTTTAATGTCAATCAAACACTTATAATTCTTTTATTATTTTTATTTTTATTTATTTATTTATTTATTTTTTTTTTACGTATCAGGTTTAGCAAAAATATTCGAATAATTTATGACACAGGAGAATCATTTGTCCATCAATCGTGAGAGTTATTCGTCCATATTCATATAAAGATCATTACATTTAACTTTTCTAACTCAATAATTGTACTTGAAAGTTATTCAAATACGTATATTTAAAACAAAATACCATATGTTTTATGAAATCTGTACCAAAGTTTAATTGTAATTCTTCAAAATTTTCAAACGATCTGTTAAAAATATCTAAAATACTCTAATCCGTCTCAGCTTTTAATAAGATTTTTTACTCTTTTTTTTCTCTTGGAAGATGTGCTGATGCTTTATGCATTCTTGCTAAAGCTTTATTTTTAATATTTTATAGGTAACATATTCAAAGAAAAAGTTATTTTCAATGTCGATTTAACTCAGCGTAACATATATATACATAATATCTAAATTTTGATGAAATATTTTTAAATAAAGTGTTATTATAAAAAATAAATTTAACTTTTTTCTACACAAGCATGTTTTGAAAGTTATTTTTTGCATACTTAACAATGCTTTTTGAAATATTTTTCTCATAATGCGGTAAAAGGAAAGGTCATTTCTTTGTAGAATTTTGCATAACATGGGTCTAAAAGGAATATGTCTAAAAAGCGATAAAATATTTTAATTTAAAATATTCTAAAAAATCTATTCTACTCTTTTATGATTTTGTAGTTCTTGTGACTTTGTAGTTCTTATATGATTTTGTAGTTTTTTTTTTTTTTTTTTTGCATTCTTGTCAAAACTATTTTAAAAATTGTTTCACATTTCATGTTCCAAGGAATTTATTTATTTGATAAAATGTCTCTGGGTAACATATGTAAAAATATTCTAAACAATGATAAATATTTTAAATTAAATTCTTCTTTATATTAAAATTTCATATATATATATATATGATGCATATAATTATAGAAAAGTCTTTTAAAGATTTCAGCTTTTTTCAATATACCTTTGTTTTGTAAAAGAGTTTCATTATATGAATGCATTATTCATTACATATGTTAGTATATTTTTGTTAGTAAAATAATTTCTACATTGCAAAATAGCAGATGTGAAATGAATTGAATACTTCAGGGCCAATCATCTTTTTATAATACATAATTTGTGAATTCTTAAACTTTTACACACTCTTCAAAATTATTAACTCCGTTTTTTAAGTTGGATTTCATAACTACAATATCAACCAAAATGATCAACAACTATAGCTTAAAAACTGTATTAATCAGTTACACGAAATAGCTGTAGATGTTTTACTTTGTATTCAAAATAATTCAATCTAGTGTGAATGAGTGGGAAAAAATTCAAGCTATTTTGAGTCAAAATACCCTAAATGTTTCAAGTAAGATTATTGTTACAGATAAAACAATTCATATTTATAAAACTGTTTGTAGAATACGTATTCTCATTGAAGTAATAAAAAAAATTAAATAATTCCTAGTCTCCTAAATTGGACCAAACAATATCAGGTTGTTTTAATGACTAGGGAATGTAACTAATTTTATTAAAAGCAAAGTTTGCGATAATGAAACAATCAAACAAAATAACAGAAATGAAATTTAATGAAATCATATACTTGAAAATAAGAGCAATTGTTTTAAATTAAAATGTATTCAAAATGTATATCAAAATTATCAATAATTAAGAATATAAATTATGGAACTAATTACCAGTTACTTGAAGATCATGTAAGAAGTGATGCAACGTTTACACATGAATTTCGTTTATTCATTTTTTATTCCAGCACACACAACATGGAACCGTATTTGGCGGAAGCAGGACGTTTCGGTCCCGACACTTCGGTCCCGCCATTTCGGTCCCGCCGTTTCGGTCCCAAGACATTTCGGTCCCGAGACATTTCGGTCCCAAGACATTTCGGTCCCGAGACAATTCGGTCCCAAGACATTTCGGTCCCGAGACATTTCGGTCCCGAGACAATTCGGTCCCAAGACATTTCGGTCCCGAGACATTTCGGTCCCGAGACAATTCGGTCCCAAGACATTTCGGTCCCGAGACATTTCGGTCCCAAGACATTTCGGTCCCTTCTCCAGCAAGCTGAAATTTTGTGCACTTGAAATAGGTGACAATTTTATAGGGGACATTGTAGAGTTTTTTAAATAAAGGCCTTAAAATTTTAGTAAACACACACAAATTTCGTATGGTAATCATTTTAAAAAACAAGGGGGGGGGGGATTGACATTTTCTATATTTTAGTGTATCATAAGTATAAGGGTCTGATAAATTAAGACATTTATAACTCGATCTATAATTATCGCAAAACACTCATATTTTGTATGGTAAACGTAATCTTTATAAAAGGAGGGACATTATCAAATTTTTTAACTGAACTCCCTAAATTTTAGTATAACTTGAATATAAGGACTCGAAAACGCAAACACTTATAACACAGATCAAAATTGTCGCAGCCCATACAAATTTCCTATGATAATCATAATCGTTTTATAAGGCAGGGGGGGGGGGGTGCTCTGTTGACTTTTTATATATTTTAGTGTATCTTAAGTATAAGGTCCTGATAAATTAAAACATTTATAACTCTCTCTGTAATTATCGTAATCACACTCATATTTTGTACGGTAAACGTAATCTTTAAAAAAGGAGGTACATTATAAGATTTTTTAACTGAACCCTTGAAATTTTAGTATAACCGAATATAACGGCCCGAAAACCGCAAACACTTATAACTCGCAATCAAATTGTAGCACCCCATGCAAATTTTATATGGTAGAAGTAATCGTTTTCAGGAGTGGGGGAAGGGAGAGTTCTGTGGATTCTTTATACAAGCTCCTCATATTTTAGTCTATCATAAATATAAAGTCCAGACAATTTAAAAATATTTATAAGTCGAGCTTTAATTTTCATATGCAAATGCCCATGCCAAAATGCACATATTCAATTGTATATAATTTGCACACTATGTGATTAATAATGAAAAAATCTGCAAATATTTTTACAAATCTTTATTTTATCCTATTATTTAACGGCGCATCAATTTTAAATGTATTGCATTTTACATATTTTTTAAAAAGGGGGTTCTTAACATGGAATTGTGATAAAGACACATTATTTTTTAAATTCTGCACCGGAACAGACTAGAACTTTCTATTTTATTTTAATAATTATTTTAATTCACTATTTTTTGAAAAACTATTTAAAAGTTTGCATTAATCTTTTTACATGTAACAATAATATTACCGCTATTTCTACCGGTGTCGAATGACAAGTTTAAAAATATTTTTAATTTTGAACCACTTCACCGTTTGCCCCGAGATAACTCGGGGATAAAAGCACTTTTTCCCCCATACCTGTCGACGGTGAAGTGGTTTGCAACAATTACAAATCCTTTTTAATATATTTAAGACTTTTATATGCTTATTACATTCAAAAACTACGAGCACAATAAACATAAATCAAAATTTTAAAATTTCTATTGTCATAAAATATTCTTTTCGTATTTAAAATTAATTCTGTATTTCAAATATTTCTTTGTTATTTATTTGACTTATATACTTAGAATTAAAGCAGCCTACATGTTTTAATATGACAAATAAAAAATAAAAATGAAAATACAAAAAAAAAAAAAACATAAGATCTCTAAATAGTAATGTATAGTGAATCACTTTTACGTAGATTTTCATTTTAAATTAAGAAATTTTATAAATATATCACAAGGAAGAAATTTTGAAATTTAGAAAACATATTTGGCTTTTCTTGATATCTATATGTTATTCATTCAAAAGAATATTATACATGTATATATATATAAGTCAAGTGTAGATGTCCTGGCTTCCCCCATTTGATTATGCTAAATAAAGATCCGGATAGAAGAATTATTCTACTCGTGCTCTCTTTGTTCTAGTCAGCCGGCACTTTTTTGTGGCCACACGGCATTTTTCATCTTTAATGGCTTAAAAAAACCGGTACGACATGCAGTGACGTAGCCAGGATTTCGTTTCGGGGGGGGGGGGGGGCAGGGTCCAGAATTTTCCCTTCATGTTATATATATAGTAAAACCTGTCAAGATGAAATTGTAAATATTGGTGAAACATTCCGTTTACACAGGTTTCCGTGTTTTTTGGTGTATTTGTATAGTATTCTTTTCCGTAGCACTATGGAACATTTATGTTTAAGACAGAACTCCGTTATAGGCAGGTTCCATTTTTAAAAGTTTTGTGTATTTATATAAATATACTTATTTATATCATATGAATAGAATAAAACTTGTCAAAATAGTAATTGTCTATAACAGAATCCTGTCTTTAACGTAAGCGTTACATGGTCTTAATATGAATTGTGATACAATTAAATTTGCTGCAAACCTGTCTGAAAAGGGGTTTTTCACCCTTCTTTAGTGAAGCATAGTGAAACCTGTGAAAGCGGAATCTTTCTATAACGGAATCCTGTCTCAAACGGAAGAGTTTCAGAATCCCTGCGAAACGAACAATAGATCTTATTGAGGTAGTGTATCTTAGAAGTATAATTAATTACACTTCTTTACATGGAAGCCTGTCTAAAATGGAGCTTTTTACCAGTCCTTGGAATCTTGTCTTGACTGTGTATATATGATACTTTAGGAACTTTAAGAATTTAGGTATATCCTTATTTAATTTCTTAATTTAAAAAAAAAGCATGGATAAAAAAATATAAGGCCAATCTCTATAACTGCAACTAATAATACATTCAAGTTACATTAATAGTTACCAGTGAAAAAGATTCACTTATGATGTAAAAAGCTGAGCGCATACTGAAGAGTTAAATTTAATTAACCCATTAACTGTTATTCACGAGTATACTCGTGTCTTTAATTTATTGATTACTTTGTCACTACTATTTTAGAATTTAAAAAAAAATGCCTCATTTATTGGCAGAAATTTCGCTGTATTAGTAAAGCGAAATTTATCTTTCTGAATTTGTGCTGGCAAACGACCTTCAACAAAAAATTTGAAAATTCTTAGTTTTGGCAGCGAATGGGTTAAATCAAGTTTCATATTACATAACATTTGCCTACAATAAAGTTAGGGCCAAGTGGTTAAGTGTAAAACAGCAATTTTCATGTTTAATTTCTTGCCATTGAATTAAGAATTTGTGCTGTAATAGATATTGGATAATGATTTCACATAAGTGTCAATCGAATGAGCCGTTCATGCGATCCGCTGCGCTCCCCATGGAAATTTTTGAGGTAACCCAGATAGCATGAACATTAGTAGAAAGTTTGATTTTTTTCTGATATTATCTTGCCGTGACAAATTTGAATTGAGAAATTCGCAGCAAATCTCCCGCAAGGTATACCATCACCCACTTGCATGAGTAGTTTGTTATGAAACTGATGGCAAGACTGTCTTTAATTCACGAAAGTGACGAAAGCAAAAAATCTCTCTGTTGAGAGACTCAACAACAATGACAATCAGCACATACGCAGAAATTGCAGAAATTTTATTCGGTAGGCACCGTTTTTTCTAAACGCTATACTTATTAAATACCAAAAATTGCTCGAAATGAAAAGTACAAATATTACCTAAACTTGTTTATGGTGATAAAACCTATGCATGCGCCTTCTGACGGCGCTTTCGCATCAATAGACCTGATCAGATCTATTGACCCCTTCGAAGGGGTTAAACTTATAGTGTGATATGGAAAGCTTACTACTTTGCAGTAAGTTTGCAGTATTTTTGATTACTTGTTTGCCGTTAGTTTGCAATAAATTTGATATAGCATTAATTTAACTTGCACGACAAGTTGAAAGCACTCATAGTTATATTGTTAAGTAAAAAAAAAAATCAAAAATTAAATTGTTTTTATTAAACGTATTTATCAATTCAAAATTATTTTAATTATTAATTGTTTAGATAACTAATTTATCAATTGCTTCTTTAAAAACTATTACATGAACTATATAATAGTTTTTATAGGGTAAATGCAAATATATATTTTTTTAATTTTCGGTTATTATAACATTATTAACTTCATTAGGATGTATAAAAGTGATAAGGGTTCTGAAGATAAACATGTTGTTTATTCATTTATTAGTTAGCTTATAATATTATTTTTGCTCTTTAATTATAATTAATTAATAATTCCTTACTTTTTGCGAATTGTAATTGACCCCTTCGAAGGGGTTAAACTTATAGTGTGATATGGAAAGATTACTACTTTGCAGTAAGTTTGCAGTATTTTTTATTACTTGTTTGCCGTTAGTTTGCAATAAATTTGATATAGCATTAATTTAACTTGCACGACAAGTTGAAAGCACTCATAGTTATATTGTTAAGTAAAAAAAAAAAATCAAAAATTAAATTGTTTTTATTAAACGTATTTATCAATTCAAAATTATTTTAATTATTAATTGTTTAGATAACTAATTTATCAATTGCTTGTTTAAAAACTATTACATGAACTATATAATAGTTTTTTATAGGGTAAATGCAAATATATATTTTTTTAATTTTCGGTTATTATAACGTTATTAACTTCATTAGGATGTATAAAAGTGATAAGGGTTCTGAAGATAAACATGTTGTTTATTCATTTATTAGTTAGCTTATAATATTATTTTTGCTCTTTAATTATAATTAATTAATAATTCCTTACTTTTTGCGAATTGTAAATTATAACTGTACTTAAAAAATTAAAATCTGCATAATATCACCTAACACTGTTAAAAGGTATTTTTACGTATTTGTACAATGTTGCATTATTATTATTATTATTATTAATATTATTATGTTTAATTAATTAATTAATTATTACTTAGACTTTATGTTTTTGACTGATTTTTCAAAAAATTCCTATATTATTTTTTGGAAATTATAAATTAAAACTTTTGAATAAAAACTTTAAGTGCTATTAATAATTGCTACTAACAATTGCTATTAATTAATTCTCAAAAAAGTTAGGAATTTTAGCATAAAAATTAAATTAATATTTTATTAAATATATTTTTTATTTAATGTATCCTTAATTTATTAAATTAATAAAATTATTAATATACATTACATTTTTTTACTTTAAAATAAACTCAATACATAATACATTTTATATTCAATTTATCATATAGTAGTTATAAACTGAAATTTATCTTTTGCATGTTTATTTATTTTATATTTAAAGCCACCGAAATTTAAAACTATTAATATAATTAATAATAAAACTAAAATAAAAAAATTATTAAATTTTTTTTCTGGGAAAGTGGGAGGAAAAGGGTAATATAAAAATCAATAAATAAACGACAAATACAAACAAGTTGGAAATTGCTCGTCAAACGTGGCAAATGAGGTGCGTTCGTACTATAACTAGTTTTATAATTATTTTTTGCACCCTATATTGTACTGAATGTATATTTTTTTGCACTTCATGAGTGCATAGCCTGTGACATCATTAAAATGCACTTGCAATAATTTTTTCCCATTCCCCGTAATGTAACGCAAAACTTTTGACTGTCCCTGTAATTAAATTATACATCAAATTTTCATAAAATTTGAAATGGCTCGATAAAATTTTGCAACAATTATATATATTTAAAATTTCAGACCATTCGGAAGGCTGTAACATCATTAAAATGCAGTTGCAATAATTTTTCCCATTGGCCGCAATGTAAAGAAAAACTTTTGACAGTCCATGTAATTAAACTATGCATCCGATATCCATAAAATTTGAAATGGCTCGACAAAATTATGCAACAATTATATATTTAAAATTTCAGACCATTCGGTTGGGTTGTTTTTGCTCTGTTATATGCGGACAGACAGATGGGCAGACGGACGGACCGAACGACGACTATAGGTGCTACGTATTTATATAATTACGAACGCACCTAAAAACCTTAGTTTTGTCAGTTAAAAATTGAAAATAAAATTAATTAATATAATACTCACACTATTACATAAAATAAAAAATAATCATCTTATTACAAAGAAATAGGCTCAGTTTCAATAAAATTAGTTCACAAAAATAGTCTGCATTGGGTGAGAAGACTGTTAAAAATGCAACCAATAATTATTTAAAAAAAAAATGAAGCGGTGGGTGGAGTTTTCTGACAACAAAATATTTTTCCTGGCACACCTAATTACCAAATCACTATTGTTTTCCCAATGTTTATAATGGTAAAGTAACTTATGAAAACAAAATTATAACTTTGCACTATAAAATTAATAAGAAAAATTAAATATTTTTGCTTCAATAAATATATCTCATTTCTGAATTATTAAAGGAGAGGATGTAGAAGAATGATTTGTGAAAATATTTACCTACAATAGCTTATAAGTGTCCAATTGAATTATTGAAGACATTTATTATTAATCTAATTGTAAGAAGGAGAAAAAATAACAACAGTTTTTTAAATTATTTAATTAATGATGATAATTTAAAGGTTCTAAAAAACGTATGAAAACAACCAAAAAATCATCTATGGCAGTTTATAGTATATATAAAATACCTAATATTAATAACAAATAATAAAGCTTAAAAAATCCATTTTGTTAAATAATAATAATAATAAAAAGACAATGTCCCCTGTAAAATTATATCACGTTGTTCAATCAAACAAATTTTCAGCTCGCTGTGATTTCATTATCACGAGTTATAAAAGTTTAAATTTATCGGACTGTTATATTCAGTTTTTTTTTATTTGGGGGGTGGGGGGAGTTAAAAAAATTAAAAAAGGTCCCAAATAATGTTTAAATTACAGCGTTTGGCGGCCCACGACAATTAGAATACGAGTTATAAGGTGGTGGGCACCGAAATGACAAGGGACCGAAATGGCTAAGGACCGAAATGACCAGGGACCGAAATGGCTGGGGACCGAAATGGTCAGGGACCGAAATGTCTCGGGACCGAAATGGCGGACCGAAATGGCGGGACCGAAGTGTCGGGACCGAAATGTCGTGTACCCGTATTTGGCAATCTGACACTGAACCATTTGAGCTATTTTATTTTTCTTACAAATTAGGCAAATCCAATTATTACTATCTAGATTTTTCTTTTTAGATTCTGAATCATTAGACATTTTTTTTGTAACAGAAGTTTTCTTTACGTTATGTTTGTAGTTCTTTCCTTCCATCATTTTCTTTCCAATTGCATTAAGCCTATTTTATAAAACTTGATATTCCAATTTCTTTTGTGCTGTGACAGCTTCCCTTTTGTCGGTTTATTTTTTCATTTCAAGGTCTATTTTATATGGCAAAGATGTTAACACAACTGTTTTTTTTTGTACCTCTGTACAGTGATTTAACTGAATTTAGCAAGGGAAATAACATTTCTAATGATTATTTGCCTTTTGGGGGGGATTTGTAGCTGCAGCTTTCTAGCAGGTAAATTTTTTCACAACTCACTCTCTCTTTTTCGTTTCGTATATCCTTTAACAGCTTTTGCTGTCACGGGAGTTTTTCTTCCGTACAGCTTGTTTGTGTCGTTTTCAACATTTTTCAATTATATTAAATAAGTGTTTAAAAAATATGCTCTATCGAAAAACAAAATACGCTATGATTAATCAAACGCAAAATATTATTATATCCAAACACTGTTGAGTTCTGGGGTCCCCCCCCCGGAGCCTTGAAATAACCCCTCTCCCCCAAAGGTTTGAAAGTTTATGCCTTTCAATTGCCAAAATGTGTATTTCCACCCTCCAGAACTGTGAAAAGCTTGCCCTCTCCTCTCACGGAACCGAAATATCCTCCAGGAGGAAAATGTTTGAATTCGACTCTGTAAATAATATACGCCGTAGGAATAAAGAATTAAAAAAAAATACAAATACATACAAGATAAAAGAAACCGCAAACTAAATTTATAACATAAACACGTAAAAATATTTTACCGTTTATATAGACCTAAACAGCATGAAGAAATTGATCCAGATGTACAAAAAAAAAAAAAAATCTTGGGTGGAGATAGTAATTCATTATAAAATATTGAAAAAAAAAAAAAGATAGTGTACAAAGTGTACAGCTCTCGAAATTCATTACTTACGTTTCAAATTTACGATCGTATATCTTGTCCAATTTAAGCAACTTAAACTGGCCAAATTTAGGCAACTGCGCCATTTTTTAAAACAGATAATCTGAAGACTAAGAAGAAAAACGAAATCAAACAAATCCACGTGAAAAATATGCATAATAAGCAGATAAATTTAGATATGTATATGTGTATGGTGTATCAGATATGTATATGCACATGGTAGGTGGGTCTTCTTCTAATAATAAATTATGACATTCTGATGAGTAGAAATTCAGCGGTAGATGGCGTCAGTTTCTGTAATTAACAGCAGAATTGCAACGGTCCATTTAAAGTGGCTGTCCAAATATGGCTACTCTCCCGTATTAGTGGTATTCCAAAGTAATTTGAGAATCTTTAAAAACATTTTCTCGCATACAATAATAAAAAATAATAACATTTGTTGTTTTGTACGCAATGGGAAAGAACATTTAATTAGAGATTATCAAATGTTAGAAATTTCGGAATAATAAGACCATATTAATCTACACGCAGTACTGAATTTAAAAAACAGAAAATAATGAATTTCAAATCAGAATAAAAGCAATTATACGTATAGGTATGCACATAGCGCTGTCATACAAAAGTTTTTGCCAAAGTAAGAAGACTTAGTGACGTAACTCATTTTTAATCCAGAATAAAACATGAAAGATAGTTATAAAAAAGTATGCGTTCGAGAATGAGATGAAGAATAAGAAAAAAACCCTCACGATTACGGTTTAAAGGATAAAACCTGATAAAAAATAACTACTTTTTTGATTGAAAATTTGCTTTAAATAGTAAACATAAATGGTATTTAAGCACTTTCTTTTCTTCTTTTAATATTTTTCTCTTTGTCCACCTCATTCGCGAACGCATACTTTTATATGTACTTTATAATATGTACTCTTAAAGTGTTATTAAAGATTCAAAAAAACTTATGTTTGGGCGAACCATGCTTTATTTCGACTTTAAAACGCAAATGGGAACGGAATGAACAACTATGACCAGACAAGCTCAAAAGGAAAAAAAAAAGAATGTAAGAAATATCAAAACAGCCTTCACAGATGATGATGCAAAAAACGTCAGAAACAGTAGAATAAAATATATCATAGCACAGAGAACATTCGGAATTAGTGATGCGTTTATGTCAAGCAAACGTATTTGGTTAGATACATTAGATTTGGAATATTCTCAGAAAAATAAAACATCTAAATATGTTTTTTTTAGAATGTCTCCCCCCCCCCCCCCTGAAATGAAAATGTCACCTGTCATCACTGTCTCAATGTTATAGTATATTGTATCTTATGTTGTAGAACATTTTTCGATTGAAAAATTGAGACATTACTTTTCGCATTTTCTTGTCTCTGTAACCACATCAATGAGCGCCTGATTGCTGTTTTTCACATGAACGCTAGCCAGAATATCACATCTCGTCCAACTTCTTATGACCATATCGTTTACACCACCTCCCCCCTCTCACAAGATCGTGCGCACTCCTACAATCACGTACAAACACGCATACACACGCACACTAATATATATATATATATATATATATATATACATAAACACTGGTGTGCAAAAATTAAGGACGGAGCAGATAAATTAGCATAAAATCCGAAAAAGGAAACAGAACGAAATGAAAGACCAATTACGTGATAGACCTGAAAAAAATGCAGTAGGACATGCCCGTATATGGCATATGACGTAAAAGGAGGAGATCCTAAGGGGATAAAGTATAGATGCGGTGGACGTACATCAATTCTGTGAAATCTATTGCCTGGTGTGCAGCGATTTCAACGACGATGTTTTGCTACTATTGTGTGATATGGCCAAGAGGCAACTCAGGAGATGTCATCTGGATGACCTTAGACGAGGTGGGATCATTGGGATGTTGGAAGAGGGTAGAAGTGTGACAAATGTGGCAGAAGAGTTCGCGATCACACACAGCATCTGGAGCCTGGAGTGCATTTGAAACGAGGGGAACAGCTGTCCGAGCATTCAGCAGTAGTTGCACAAGCTCAACAACAGTGGAAAACCGTTATATTGTCCTACAGGCGAAAAGAAGCAGGCGGCAGAGAGCTAGAGAAATGGCAAGGTAGATGGAGCAGACTACAGGACGCCGGATATCACGTATCATCTTGGCTAGAAGGCAGCACAAAAGTGATCTATATGTCCGACTACCAGTACGGTGTGTATCATTATCATATTATCATTACGGTGTGTACACCTACCCATCGGAGACGCCGGTTTCTGTGGTGTCAGGGACACAAAAACTGTACACAACAAGAGTGGGGTCGAGCACTGTTTGCAGATGAGAGCCCATTTAGTCTGACTAGCGATTCTGGACATATACACATCTGGAGAGAGCAAGGAACACGTAATCTCCACTCCAACATCATCGAAAGGGACCGTTTTGGATGTGCTGGAGTTCTTGTTTGGGGCGGTATCATGCTTAGTAGCCGTCCGAACATCCACGTCTTCCAAGGACGTTCAGTTTCTGGTGCTCGCTATTGCACCGATATTCTCATAACTCAACTGTTTAGAGGTGCTGTGGGTCCGGACTTCCTCTTCATGGACGAAAATCCCCCCCCCCCCTCATCTTACAGTGGCTGTCGAAGAGCTCTTGTAGAGTGAATATATTCAAAGCATGGACTGACCTGCTACGTCACCGGACATAAATCCCATACAACACGTGTGAAACCATCTCAAGAGATACTTGGCAGCACGTGACCAGGCGACAGCAACGATTTCGCAGCTGCAATTGACGTTAGAAGAGGAATGGGACTCGTTACCACAACAGCTCCATGTCAACCTCGTCCTCGGAATGAAAAGACATTGTAAATACTGCATCGCAGTCAGGGGTGGACATGTCTCCTATTAGAGACTGAGTCTTTCCTGTCAAGTTCCTGTAAGATATACGTTTCTGTCTTCTCTGCAGTTGTGCTCGAAGTGATCTTTTAAATAAAGTGCATTTGTATCCTTTTGATTTTTTGATTAGATGGTTTTTATCACTTGTCTCATATTTTCACATCTTGGAGATCTTATGGTATGAATTCGGTCGATGTGGAAAACTGCACGACGTTGCTTTAGAAAAACCCTCTCGTCCTTAAGGGTACAGTGGACTTTGAAATTCGTGAAAATGCATCTAAAAATCGATTTTTCATTTTTAATGCAAAAATGGAATATATAATCATATCTACCAGATGCAAAAATTTTTTTTCAAATATGTTGATTTTTGCCGGAGTTATAACCATTTTAATTTTAACAGCTGATGCGCCACGCCCCTTTGTTTACCTTTCCGCCATTTTGTTTCTTGTTTTTCGTCGAAGACAAACATAATTTAAAAGCTGTGAAATCATGCTAACATGATTTTCTTGAGCTTATTCCATGTATTTTCATAAAGTATATATATTTCTCTTTTATTTGGCAACAGAGTATTTTAACTGTAACCTAAACCGGCTGTTTCCGCGTTTGTTTACCTTGTTGTTTTCGTATTTTGGATTTCGTTGCAGTTCTTTTTAGTTGTAATTTTAGTTTTAAAAAAAAGTTCTTTTCAGAACTAAAACTGCCTATTGTTAACAATATTGTTTTTTAGAATACTTTTAAAGCATTTGTTAGGATTATTTACTAAATTATCATTTTAAATTATTTTGTTTTGTTTCTGAATGCAGTTGTAAACATGCATTGCATAAGCTCAAAATATCGGAAGCCTAAAGGCCGACCAACTAAGCGAAGTAAGGCTGGTTCTGCAAATATTTTGTTGCGGAAATCGTCTAAAATCCAGTCAAGTGATGGTGATTTCATCCAGAATATTAATCTTGAAACTGTTCCTGGAACTTCATTGGATACACCCAATCACTGTGATAATTTATCTGCTATGTCTAGTGAATATAGCTTGATAAGCAACTCCATTTGGGCAGATTTACTTCAAAAGGTACCTTGTACTGAATGTCGCCAATATAAATTAAATGTTTTGAAACATAATTCTTTTGGATTTTCGTCAAAATTAGAACTTGTGTGTGAAACTTGTGGAAAATCTTATGGATATGTTTTTTCTAGTGAACGTGAAGCATCAACAAAAAAGTTTGACATAAACAGCAAACTTACAGCTGCATTTTTATCGTTTGGAAAAGGACATGCCGCACTAGAAAATTTTTCGAAAATTTTAGGTGCACCATGCATGGATCGAAAAACGTTTGCTAAAAACTTAGAAGATCTATGTCAGAAAAATGAAGTTACAAGGGTTGAGATGCTACGTGTTTCAAGAGAACTTGTTCGAAAAGCAAATTTGGATGCAAATCAGTCAAAATTGAATGACAGCATAATGGATATTGCTGTATCTTATGATGGCACATGGCATAAGAGAGGACACACATCACTGTATGGAATCGGTATAGTGATTGATGTTGTAACCAATCTTGTTGTCGACTTCCATGTGTTGTCGAAATATTGTCCTGAATGCAACATAACTGCAAGAGATTTAGGTGAAAGTAGTGCAGAGTTTCAAATTTGGAAATCGTCACATGCAGAAACTTGTCAAAAAAATTTTGACGGATCTTCCGGTAGTATGGAGATGCATGCAGCATATGTACTATGGAAGAGATCGATAACAGATTGTGCAATGCGTTACACGTCAGTTCTGTGTGATGGAGATGCGAAAACTTACCAGTATCTCAATGAAAAGAAGGTATATGGCAAGGATATTGATATTAAAAAAGAAGAATGCATAAACCACATAGCAAAACGTTTGGGAACTGCATTGAGGAACAAGGTGAAAGAATGGCGAACAAAAGGTGTTACTCTAGGCGGAAGGAAACAAGGCAGTTTGACAGAAGCCACAATAGTTAAATTGCAGAACTTTTACAGGAAAGCAATTGTGGATAATGCTCCGGATATCATGAAAATGAAATCATCGATTTTTGCAACTTTATTCCATTGTATGTCGACAGACTCTAAACCAATGCATACCAAGTGTCCCGAGGGTGAATTTTCATGGTGTTTTTATAATCGAGCAAAAGCATGTAACGAAACACCAAAAACACATAAATGTATGAAAACACAGCTATCAGAGGAAGTGGTGGCAAAAATAATGCCAGTTTACCAACGCCTTGCATCAAATGAAATACTTCAGCGTTGTGTTTCAGGAAAAACGCAAAATGCCAATGAAGCTCTTCACAGCTGTATTTGGAGAAAATGTTCAAAAGATGTGTTTGTGTCCAAAAAAAGACTTGAACTTGCCGTAACGACAGCTGTGAGGGAATACAACTTAGGACATGTTGAAAGTTTAAAATTGAGTAATACAGATAACAGTATAGGGGACTATTCTTTTACAATTGCCCAAAGATTTGACAATCGTAGATTAGCGCAAAAGAAGCGAAAATCTACAGAACAGTTTAGAAAAGACAGAAATGCAAAAAAGTGTAAAAAAACTGCTTTAGTGAAACGTAATAAAAAAACAGAAGGTGATACTTATGGCGCAGGAAAATTTTAAATATTCCACTGTTCAATTTTGAATATCTCAAGTTCTGTTGGAGATATTATAACCAAATTTTGTAAATTAGTTCTTACTCACATTAGAAATATGTATATAATGTTAAAATACAATTACATATTTGATATCTTTCCGCAAAAGGGTGTTTTGAAATAGATTGTTTAATTTCTGCGACAATGTCGGGATGTTGCCCCGTTTCCGCAACACGGTGAGTATGCATCTTTATTTCCCATGGACACATATAAAACTACAATATAAGTTATAAATAATATTATACCTTTCACTTGTGTATGAATTTGCTTTAATATAAAATTTAAAAAAAAATTACAAGCACTTTATGCCATAAAATAAGTTTTTCTTGGAATCGGTACTTTTATTGTTTTCGCGACTTGAAAATGTTCCATGCGCAACACATTCTTTTCAATATTATTGAGTCTTCTCAAAAATGTTCATTATACCCGTGTAAATATTTGTTACTTGAAACAAACTTAGTTACACATATTTAAAATAGAAAATTTAAGAGTAATATAAAAAATATAAGTAAATTTTAATGAAAAAATTGAAAAACGTCAAATTTTTTAGGCTTTTTATAATATAATTTGCTAAATGTTCATAGAAAGCTTTGTTTTTGTGCATTCAAAGGTGATTATATGAAATTCTTGTAAATGTGTGTAAAATCTGATTGCGCATGGAGCGTTTTGATTTTATGAATATGGTAATTTTCATTGTTTAATTTTTCAATTTTGAATATCTCAAGATCTGTTGGAGATATTATAACCAAATTTTGTAGATTAGTTCTTATTCACATTAGAAATATGTATATAATGTTAAAATACAATTACATATTTGATACCTTTCTGCAAAAAGGTGTTTTGAAATAGATCGTTTAATTTCTGCGACAATGTCGGGATGTTGCCCCGTTTCCGCAACACGGAGAATATGCATCTTTATTTCCCACGGACACATATAAAACTACAATATAAGTTATAAGTAATATTATACCTTTCACTTGTGTATGAATTTGCTTTAATATAAAAAAAAAAATTACAAGCACTTTATGCCATAAAATGTGTTTTTCTTGGAATCGGTACTTTTATTGTTTTCGCGACTTGAAAATGTTCCATGCGCAACACATTCTTTTCAATATTATTGAATCTTCTCAAGAATGTTCATTATACCTGTGTAAATATTTGTTACTTGAAACAAACTTAGTTACACATATTTAAAATAGAAAATTTAAGAGTAATATAAAAAATATAAGTAAATTTTAATGAAAAAATTGAAAAACGTCAAATTTTTTAGGCTTTTATAATATAATTTGCTAAATTTTCATAGTAAGTTTTGTTTTTGTGCAGTCAAAGATGATTATATGAAATTATTGTAAATGTGTCTGAAATCTGAATGCGCATGGAGCATTTTGATTTTATGGATATGGTAATTTTCATAGTTTTTAAATTTTGAATATCTCGAGTTCTATTGTAGCTATTATAAACCAAATTTTGTAGATTAGTTCTTGTTCTTATTCACATTAGAAATATATGTATTTGATATATCTTTCTGGAAAAGGGCATTTTGAAATAGATCGTTTAGTTTCTGCGACATTGTCGCAGTGTCGCCCTGTTTCCGCAACAAGGTGAGTATACATCTTTTTTTCTCATAGACACCTAGAAAACTGCAATATAAGTTATAAATAATATTACACATTTCACTTATATATGAATTTGCTTCAGTATAAAATTCTAAAAAAATTACAAGTACTGTATATGCTATAAAATCTGTTTTTCTTGGAATCGGCACTTTTATTGTTTTCATGACTTTCAAATGTTCCACGCGCAACACATTGTTTTCAATTTTATTGAAGCTTCTCAAATATGTTATTTATATCTGTATAAATATTTGTTACTTGAAACAAACTTTGTTACACATACTTAAAATTGAAAATTTAAGAGTAATATAAAAAAATTAGGTAAATTTTAATGAAAAAATTTAAAAACATGAAATTTTTTAGGCTTTTATAATATAAGTTGCTAAACTTTCATAGTAAGTTTTGTTTTTGTGCATTCAAAGATGATTATATCAAATTATTGTAAATGTGTCTGAAATCTGGTTGCGCATGGAGCATTTTGCATTATAGATATGGTAATTTTCATCGTTTTTTTAATTTTTAAATTTTGAATATCTCGAGTTCTATTGGAGCTATTATAAACCAAATTTTGTAGATTAGTTCTTGTTCTTATTCACATTAGAAATATATGTATTTGATATATCTTTCTGGAAAAGGGCATTTTGAAATAGATCGTTTAGTTTCTGCGACATTGTCGCAGTGTCGCCCTGTTTCCGCAACAAGGTGAGTATACATCTTTTTTTCTCATAGACACCTAGAAAACTGCAATATAAGTTATAAATAATATTACACATTTCACTTATATATGAATTTGCTTCAGTATAAAATTCTAAAAAAATTACAAGTACTGTATATGCTATAAAATCTGTTTTTCTTGGAATCGGCACTTTTATTGTTTTCATGACTTTCAAATGTTCCACGCGCAACACATTGTTTTCAATTTTATTGAAGCTTCTCAAATATGTTATTTATATCTGTATAAATATTTGTTACTTGAAACAAACTTTGTTACACATACTTAAAATTGAAAATTTAAGAGTAATATAAAAAAATTAGGTAAATTTTAATGAAAAAATTTAAAAACATGAAATTTTTTAGGCTTTTATAATATAAGTTGCTAAACTTTCATAGTAAGTTTTGTTTTTGTGCATTCAAAGATGATTATATCAAATTATTGTAAATGTGTCTGAAATCTGGTTGCGCATGGAGCATTTTGCATTATAGATATGGTAATTTTCATCGTTTTTTTAATTTTTAAATTTTGAATATCTCGAGTTCTATTGGAGCTATTATAAACCAAATTTTGTAGATTAGTTCTTGTTCTTATTCACATTAGAAATATATGTATTTGATATATCTTTCTGGAAAAGGGCATTTTGAAATAGATCGTTTAGTTTCTGCGACATTGTCGCAGTGTCGCCCTGTTTCCGCAACAAGGTGAGTATACATCTTTTTTTCTCATAGACACCTAGAAAACTGCAATATAAGTTATAAATAATATTACACATTTCACTTATATATGAATTTGCTTCAGTATAAAATTCTAAAAAAATTACAAGTACTGTATATGCTATAAAATCTGTTTTTCTTGGAATCGGCACTTTTATTGTTTTCGTGACTTTCAAATGTTCCACGCGCAACACATTGTTTTCAATTTTATTGAAGCTTCTCAAATATGTTATTTATATCTGTATAAATATTTGTTACTTGAAACAAACTTTGTTACACATACTTAAAATTGAAAATTTAAGAGTAATATAAAAAAATTAGGTAAATTTTAATGAAAAAATTTAAAAACATGAAATTTTTTAGGCTTTTATAATATAAGTTGCTAAACTTTCATAGTAAGTTTTGTTTTTGTGCATTCAAAGATGATTATATCAAATTATTGTAAATGTGTCTGAAATCTGGTTGCGCATGGAGCATTTTGCATTATAGATATGGTAATTTTCATCGTTTTTTTAATTTTTAAATTTTCAATATCTCGAGTTCTATTGGATCTGTTATAACCAAATTTTGTACATTAGTCCTTATTCTCATTAGAAATATATATAGAAAGTTAAAATACATATATATATTTAATATCTTTCTGCAAAAGGTCATTTTGAAACACATCGTTTACTTTCTGCGACAATGTCGCGGTCTCGCCCCGTTTCTGTAACGGGGTAAATATGCATCTAGATTTCTCTTAGAGACATAAAAAACTGCTATATAGGTTATTAATAATATTATATCCTTCACTTATATCCAAAATTTTTTAAATATAAACTTTTAAAAAATTTACAAACATTTGAATCATTAAAACATGTTTTTCTCAGAATCAATATTTTCACCGTTTTCGTGACTTTAAAATGTTCCATGCGCAACACTTTGCTTTCAGTTTTATTGAAACTTGTCAGAAATGTTCTTTACATATTTGTAAATATTTGTTACTGAAAATAAACTTTGTTACACGCATATAAAATTGAAAATTTAAGAGTAATTTAAAAAATTTAATTAAATTTTAATAAAAAAATGGAAAAACAACAATTTAAATCAATTTTTTAAACTTTTTTTAATATAACTTGCTAAAATTTCCTAGTAACTTTTGTATTTGGGTATTTAAAGAATATTTTCTGAGATTATTGTGAATGTGGTTAAAATTGGATTGCGCATGGAGCGGTTTGAAATCTGGCAATTTTAAAATTTTAAAATTTAAAAATCTCAAAAAAATTTTAAAATTTTTTTACCAAATTTTGGATATGGTATTTTTTAATTATTATAACTTAATTCTGAAAATTTAAAAAAAAATATTGATAATTAAAAAAGTTAGTTTTCAAAGTCCACTGTACCCTTAATTTTTGCACAACAGTGTATATATATATATATACAAATAGATATATAGATATGAGCGTGCGTGAGTGCATGTTGGATTAAATATTTCGATTCAATCTGCCTTCCAAGGCAGCAGTCAGCAGGCAGGCATTTAAATAGAATATACATCCATATTCAAAGTGTGCTCTATTCGGACGACAGAAAAAAAAGTGATTAGGTAAACAATACTTCATTCATTTAAAACAGGATTAAAGATCAATCGAACAACTGGCAAACAAGAGCTACTGGAAAACAGAGCGCCCATCCACATACTACAAGAATATCTTCATGAATTTGCAAATAGCGTGCTGCGAGGGAACTGTGTGTTGCAACTATTTAGATGGAGCACCGATAGAGAAGTATTTTCAGCGCTCTAGTACAT
This sequence comes from Maratus speciosus, assembly GCA_963932465.1. Classification (NCBI taxonomy): domain Eukaryota; kingdom Metazoa; phylum Arthropoda; class Arachnida; order Araneae; family Salticidae; genus Maratus; species Maratus speciosus. The sequence continues at coordinate 431,571,178 of OZ010795.1, read as the reverse complement.
GAAAATGTATTTTGGACTTATTTTTTCATTAGTGAAAATATTGGCGGTGATGAGAGAAACCGACAAAATAGAAAACTTTCTATTGAAATATTGCAAAATTTTATGTGTTAAAATAACGTTAAATAAATATGAACATTTAAATGCGTGTTAAACCTTAAATGAACTGGAATTATCCAGAAAGTTTAGTATTAAAAATCAGAATTTAAATTATGTATTATACTATATATAGATTGATATATAGATATTTATAAGTATAAGATATAAGGATTAATAGCTGAGACTGAATTCACTAAACTATATAAACACACAATTGAACTGGTGTTTGCGAATAAGTAGCATGCGCGAAATGAAAACAAATGAATGGAAGATTGATAAGTTGTCATTTTCGAATGCACGTACGAGTGTTAGAAAACACCACATGTTATTTTATCACCAAATTGTGAAAAAGCGATATGCTATGCACCATTCGATGGGGAATGCTGCTTATTTTAGTATTTTATTTGTAATTGTTGAAATAAGTATCATTTACATGTTACAAACTGCAGTAACATTGATTTATGGAATGGAAATATCCACTTTTGACATATTTATATGTTTATTCGACAGCAAAGAAAATATCATAATTTATATAGTTTTCTAAATTTTTTGTACAGTTATAAATAAATTTTATTGATTTATACATAAATTTCGAAAAATAAAATTACAACCTTACAAATATAAATTTATCAAAAATATTTGTTCTTTCACCATTATTATTGTACAGAAATTAAAATATCAAAAAACTAACATTGTATACAAGCAAATATCTGGATAGTAATTAGAAATACCTTAAAATCTGATGAACGTAAGTAAGTACTTTATATTACGTTATCTAAACCAAGAAACGTTTTAGACGAAAAATAATATTACACTATTATGTAAGAAAAAAGACTCTATATAATTAAATGCAAGTGTAATTAAATGATATCGCTCTCCCGCAGGAAAAGTTACACATGTCGGTAAAAGTAAATTTAATAGGAAATGCAAAAGAAACTTTGCATGATCGTAATGTAACCTGAAATTATAGCAATTAGCTTTGCATACAGGAGTAAAAACGTGCATAAAAGCATAAAATCCTTAAGAATGAAGACGTAGGATGAGGTTTGGAAGTTTAGGTATTTTCACTTACTCACACAATCCACCCCTCTTTAACGATCACAAATGGACATATAGCATAATAAAATGATTTTCCGTATAACTACACTTATGAGAATTTTTATGTAGGAAGACGAGGCTATAATAGATATATTAGTGGAATAAAATGCAAAATGAATTTTTGCGAGATGTGTCACTTTTCTTACGGTGTGCGATATGATTTTTACTTTTTAATCTAAATAAATACAACGACAGTAACTTAAAAGTTCTTTGAAAATTCCCTACCTCTCAAACTATAATATATTTATCTGGCCATCATTTTTAGATACATGTCCCTTTAACTTTACTTACATGGTGAATTAAGTAGTACTTGATATATATATTACATTAACACTTTGGGTCTATATACTTTAATTATTAATGTTTTCCAGAATACCATAAAAAGAGTGACATTTTTTTGTTATATTTTATGTGATATTTTATGGTGAAGTTAAGTATTTTACTTAATAGTGTATCGTTTGAGTGAAAATTGAATTTACATAAAATTTGAATTTAGATTATTTCTGTTATTTCTAGTATTTAAAAAGTCGAACGACACCAAAGAAGAATTTTTTGGAGAAATAACTTGTTTAATAAAATCATAAGCAAGGAAATGATTAATCTATTCTTTTTTAATTCTTATGGGAATTTCATGAATCTTTTATGTAAAAACTTAGTTTATTCTTGAACGAAAGATAATTTTTCTCTAAGACACGTTTTCAGAGTAAAAAGTGGGGAAGATGTGATGAATTTGCTGAATGGAATGCTATTATTAGGTATTTGCAATATTCAGCAAATTGCATTACTATTATAAATCGTCTAATTTTAGAAATAAAAATTATTTAATCTTGAATTTTTCATTTATTTTCATATAATGTTTTCATTCTTTGAGAATCATCACAGGTATTGTTTTATACGTAGACAGATACAGGTTTACATATATATAAATACATGTTATAAATAAAATGTAATAAGGTTATTCACTTTAAATTCAAATCGCGCTAATATCTTTTGAATGCAAAAAAGAAACCGGATGCTTGCTTAGATTGAAGTTAATTATTGTTTTAATTACAAAAATTAAAGCAAATTTTCGTGAATAAATTTATTAATTAGATCAGTACATAACATCTATATAACGTTTTAAATTAAAGAATTTAAAATCTCAAACGTTACTTTATAAAAAAAAATCATGCAACTAAATATGAAATTTTCTATTTATATAAATTCAAAAATAAATTATATAAATTTAAGCGATACGATATATTTTAATAAGATTTTCTTTACAAAGTTTCAAATAACATTTTTACTTTCTTCTACCTTTACAAGAAGAAAGTATTGGATTCGTGAAAAATTTCGAATTCCAGGTTTTGACTTATTTACATGTTTTAGGGGTCAGAGAACACGAAAAATATGTTTTTACAAAATGTCTGTCTGTGTTTCTTTGACTCTGTCTATCTGTCTGCATGTATGTATGTGACTGTGCCTGTCTGTATGTCTGGCAGACTGTCTGTCTATATGTATGTGACACAAACTTTGTGGGCGCTATGTCTCCGTTATTTCCTTATATAAACTGGTGCATTACATTTTGGTGTAAATCGCCCAACATGCGGTGCTGCTATGGTGCACTTTTCACGATTTACGCAATAGCTTTAACTCAAGAACTTTTATAAAATTTCATATTCCATTAGTCCTTTATACAATTTGGTGCTGATTACTTTGTGGTGTAAATCGCCCAAGATGTGGCGCTGCTATGTGGCATTCGTAATTATCACAACAGATATATCTCAAGAACTAATGCACAAACTCAGTTAGTAGTCCAGTCAATATAGGATACTGCCTGGAAAGGTTTGGAGAAGTTTTTTATCCTTCTTTTTGTTATGTTTTTGGAGGTGCTGATTACACGATTTTTATCTTTGCCCCGTTTTATCAGTTCTGCTAAAAAATTATAGGCGAAAAATTATGAAAAAATCGGAGTTTTTCCGTTTTTTTTTTTTAAATGTATACGGTAGAGGGTTAAACGTATTTGAAAAGATTATCGTACCAAATTCAAGTAGAAAAACTTTACTACATTTTTCATATACAATGCTTTTTATAAGATGGATAGTTTTGGCAATACGAGTGAAAAGACTTTTAGCGATATATTCAAATTCCATCATCATCGGACGAATCACTATGCATCCATTTCAATCACCAATTTTAAGCTTTTTAGTTATCTGTGGTTACATTTCGAATATATTAACATTTGCTTACAAAGTTTTAAAGCTTTTATATATTTATTAATAAAATAAATCGAAATCAGATAATTATGAAAGATATAAAACACAAACAATGGTTAATCGTAATTTTGTCATAGTGATATTGTTAGCTCTAAATGAATTTGAAAGAACAATACTACTAATTACGAAAATTTCAGCATATTTAGTCTGATTAAAATATAATTAACAGTCACTCAATTCGACGACAATTCTATTACTAATTTGCATGTTTTCTACATATTATATTTAAAGAGAATCCTGTTATGATTAATACAGTCTTTTACTGCAATTTTTAAGTAAGGGAATAATGTTGTTTTGTTGAATTTATGAAATATATGTTTAAAAAGTGAAAATTACAGATTAGTGTATTTAACTTTTATATTCATTATTCAGCTATTCGGCAGAGAAATAACAATTTATAACGGTAAATACTATTAATATAATAATTGATGAGCACATGGAACTTTTCTAAAATACATTTCCAAATAACTTTTAAAGTAACGCTCGTATTTTCTATATTACACAACAATATTTTATTTTGCTCGACATTTAAAATACCATATTTGACAATTATTATATGCATGCAAAAATATGCAACTATTTTAAGTTTTTAATATGATTAATCATTTTAAGTAAATTTTCATTTATATAATTTTTTCAGTTAGAAAATTATTTTCTAGCATGTTATAATGATTAGGTATTAGGCAATGAATTTATATTTATTTATTTATGAAGTACTTTATAGTTTTGAGAAACATGCATACAATAACTAATTTATATAACTTTATAGTTATATAAATTAAATTTGAATGATAACTAAACACAACGCCTTGTAATTCTTTTTGTAATTAAATCAAATTGAATTTCCATAAAAAAGTCCTATAATAGTTGTCTGAGCGAAGCGAAGGCTAATACTCAGCGCAATATTACTGTCCGGGAATATACAGCTAAAATGGATATTAACGCAATGTCCTATTAAAAAAAAACCTAATAAAAACCTTTCGTCAAGCATCACTCAAAAAATATTTATCGGATATCGTTTCTGATTGCACCAGAAGGTAGCTATGAGGGTCGCCTACTAAATGCACCTACTATGAAAAATAAGTTCCAAACCGTTTAAAAAAAATTGATAAAAAGCACAATTTATCTGCATATACGTCACAGAACTTTGGTGTGCGTCACTTTCACCGGTGGATGTTGAACCGGTGGTTTGAACACAAGAGCAAAAAAAAATTTTTTTTTTTTTTTTTTTGGAGCAAAAAAAAAAAAAAAAAAAAAAAAAAAAATACGCACTCAGAAATATTTAAGTGCCATAAACCATATTCAAATTTAATCAAACAGGAAAAGAAATCTGTTTGTTTTTCCATTTAAAAGAAAAAAAAAAGCATATAAACTTTGATTTGAGATTTTGCGATAATCTCTCAGTAACATTTTTTAAGCGCCAAAAGCATATTTTATATTTCGCGTGTGAAAATTAGAAACAATTATATGATGTTCAATAAAATATTTTGCTTTATAGCATTATTTCTTCTTATTTTCTCTATTTTTTTTTTTTTTTTACATGTTTTCTTTTAACTTACAATTATAGTTGTCTGTGGCACTCAAATATTGTGATTATTTTTTCACTCACTTCCCTTTGACATAGAGTTTTGAAATTTGGAATATATATGAGCTTCAACAATGAGTATTTGTTGAAAAGTACTAATGACAGGGTTACCAGGATATCGCAAACTTTGGCTAACGTTTCTATATATGAAGCTACAAATGTCGCTAAAAACTACAAAAAAAATTAATATTTCAAAAATAAATTGAGATGAAGTTTTCAAACAAATTGCATTTAAAAGTACATTTTCTCCCCAATACGACGGTATAAAAATTGAAAATGTGCGATGTTTGGAAGTTAAAAATATTAAAATAGTAGAATAGAGAAGATTAAGTTAAATTGAAGTTAAATTGCAGTACAGTATTTGGTACTACTTATCCCTTCGACCAAAAATCTATCGCCAAACTATAAAATTGAATTTCAATAATGGTTGATCGTAAATGTCGCATTCTAAGTACCTTATTATAATGCATTTAATGCTTTTGATGGTACTTCGCTGTTATGTGGATTTTGGCGATTTTGTAAAAAGCACGCAATTTGGGGTTAAGAAAGTGAGATTTTTTGCCATTTGATATAAATGACTATGAAAATAAAACAGAATAAGTATTACTCTGGTTTATATATATATATTTAAAAATGAATCTGCTAACACGTAAGTTATTTATGTTTGTATATAATCAAATATATAAAAATGCAAATTTGTCTATCTATCTGTTTGTAATTCTATACAAATCCACAGTTTGGTAGCCAGTATTGTGAAAAGATACTTACATGTGTATTAAAACACGGCCGAGACAAATAAAGTAATCCGGAATCGAAATAATTTATAATTAATTTTTAATAAATAAAAAACCACCAATTTAACAGCAGTTTCTTATCAAATTAAAACATTTTTCGTTATAGCAGCCAACAATTAAAATACGCAATAAAATTCTTACTACAACAATTAATTTTCTACTGCTAGATTTCCACGTAAAAAATGAAAATGAAATAAATAGTTTGCCGAATAAAAAAAAGGTGAATATTACGTCATAACGTTTCTATTGCAAGATATTCACGTGAAAAATGAAAATGAAATAAATAGTCTAACAAATTTAAATGAAATTTAATGTAACTTCATAACTTTTCTATTTCAAGGTTTCCACGTGAAGAAGGAAAACATTACGTCATATTTGAAATATAAAGGACGTGGTGAATATAGTATAACGTCATATGAGTGTGAAAAAATGTGTTGAAGCATGATTTAAAACCCGATTATGGAAATATTGGCGTATTTTAACATTATTGCTCCAATGATAAATGGAAATAAGTTCATTTATGGCTGTATTCTTTTGTGTCTGTTATATACATTTATACATTTTTATATTGTGTTTTCATTTGATTCATGTGTGCAACACTTCAACTGCTTTTTTTTATGTTTGTTTTAAGTTGTATGTTAAATTTTGAAATTGAATTTCGAGAACAAACATTCTTCAAATTCTGGGCAACGCTGGTCACTTTAGTTTGTAACAGATAAATGGATTCTTTATCTGTACATCTACGCTAATATTATAAAGCGTTATAATATTATAAAGTGTATAATATTATTAATGTTTGTGCGTTTGTGAGGTGTTATCTCTGAAACTACATAGTCTACTTAAAAAAAAAAAAAAAAAAAAAAAAAAAAAAAAAAAAAAAAAAATGTTGGTGACCATCACTGCTCCGAAAAAAAAAAGACTATATTTTATGTCAGTGCAAAAAAGTTTTCTAAAATTGCGATTTCTGTGATATTGATTTTGTTAGAAACTTTAAATTCTGTGTGGTGGTTACTTTTAAGATGTAAATACTCGTTATGAACGTTCTCTAAAAGGTTCGAAAATTCAATTTGACAGATAAATGTAAAAATTTCTTTAAGAGTTCTAAATTATAATTTATTTGGAATACTGAAATTTCTGGGCTACTGTTGGGGATAGAAACTAGAACTTTGGAATGGCAGTAATTTATAAGATGTAAATGCTCGTTTTAGAACGAATTCTAAAAAATCGAAAGACAAAACAAAGCGGAAAAACATCTAAAGATGCCCAGCAAACACATACCTTTCGGCATACGATCGGACCGCAGCTGGCAGTGTCGGTTATGTGTCGGCATAGGCACAGTGGTTTCGGTGAAGTGTCGGCAACATGTCGGCAACTGGAACTCAAGAATGTGCTTTTTCGACTGCCGGTTACTGTAATCGGTCCGCTTATGGTTATATATCGGCAAGCGACTTACGCCGGCAAGTGACTCAGGACCGGTATGTTATTTCTGATAGTGGCCCGATTAGATTTGCCAACATCGGTCCAAATTCGGAATTTTTAGTCGTAGCCGACATTTTTTTTTTCTTTTTCTTAATTTTGTTTCAGTTTGAGTTTTGATAAGATTTGTATATTTCATGTATTTCATATAAAATTCTAACAGTGATAAACAAAAAAAAAGTCAAAAATAGCCTAAATTTATTTATTTTTAAAAAGTTGTTACTGAATTCATTTTATAAAGGACTTACAATTATTTGAATCACAAAAAGAGTTTTTTATATCGCTTATTAAAATTATTATTCATTTTAAACTTAATCGTAGAAAAAAAAGCTATGTTTCTTTTTTTTTAATTTAAAAATCAAATTATTGAAAAGTGTTTAAAATTATTTTACAAGCTATAAAAATAAAAATAAAAACTACCCAAATTTTTAGCATTAAAATTTAAAAGAAAGATTCAGAAAATTCTCGCTTCTAAAAAAAGATTTACCACAGAAAAAAAAAAAGAAAGAAAGATAAATTAACATTTCTATGTTATTTGATGATTAAAAAATGTTGATAAGTAAAAGAATCATTATTGCTAGATAATCACTAAAAATATATTCTACATGAAATCATTCAATGACAAAAAATGAACTCTTATTTTAATTAAAAGTGATTAATTACCAACTTATATTTTTATTAAAATTAGTTTTTCTATGTTACAAATATATATATTTCTATAACAGAAAAAGCTCTGAAATTCGCTTATTTTATTTAGTAAGCATTCTTAAATTTATAAGAAATATTCAGAAATATCCCCCATTTAAAAATTATCTTCCAAAAGAAAAAAATGTGTAAATTAATATTTATTTTATTTTTAAATTAAAAATATTGATAAGTAACAAATTAATATTGCAACATACTCATTAAATATATGTTCTACTTTAAATCATCAAAAAAGACTGAACTCTTATTCTAATTTAAAATTAATTAATTGCCAACTTTTTATTTATTAAAATAAATTTTTCCATGTTAAAAATATATATTTTATAAATTAACGCAACGCAACGCACGTAATTACATTATAATTCCTAATAAGAAAATTTGATTAACTGAACAAAACTTCTAAAAATATTTTTTTATACTTAATTATTCTTAAATTTATAAGAAAAACCAATTCATTTGCTTTAACAAATTCGCTAAGATATTATTTCATTCATTTAAATATTAAATTAACTTTTAAATACACGCGCCTAAGACAATTACAAATAAATAAATAAATAAATAAAATAAAAACACTTAAAAATTCTAATTTTCACATCTACCAATTACCTTCAACGACAAACGATTACTTATTGATATGTCTTCCCCTTATTACCTCATATAATCCTCCCCTGATCGAGTCTCTCTGGCCAAGTGGTTAAGACCTCTGATTCCTGTCCTTGGGTTCGTGGGATCAAATCCCGCCCCTTCCACCGCTGAAACACGTTCCTTTCAAGTATACTTCCACGGTGGCTCGTAGATGGCGCCATCAAAACAATTTTTTTTTTTTCAATTTATGCTGGTGTCGGGCTGCGGCCGGCATTCGTATGGATAGCTATCGGCGTGCTGTCGGCATAGTGTTCTGCCGATACCGGACCGGCTACGTGCCTCATGAATCGGGCCGCATTCGCGCGGCGTATCAAAAAAGATACGGAACCGGTAGCGGCAGGCGGTATCGCACCAGTACCGCCGGTAGTGGCAAGCGGCTGTCGCCCGATTGCTTACCGATAGCTCTGTGTTTGCTGGGTGATCTAAGTAACGAAGTACAAGGAATTGTTTGGAATATAAACATGAAAATTCACTTGGCTGTATTTATCATGACGTTAATTCTCGCAATAGAACAATTTCTAAAAATGTCGCTATAAAATACTGTAGTAACAAAAATCTTTAAAAAAATTTGCATTTCTGTGTTACTGCTGAGCCCAAAAACTTGAAATTTTGTTTCGGGTTAGTTTTAAAATATAAAATTGTCTCTATGAATGGTTTCTAAACCATTTAAAATTTAAAAAGATGTAATGAATGGAAAGCGTTCTCAATTGCCATTAATTTCGAATTATTTGGTATAGAAACTAAATATTTCAAAATGATGCATTTCCTCCACAAAACATGCAATTTAAATGCAACAAAATTGATATATACCCACCTAGCATTAAATAAATTGTGTAAATATTGAATAAAGACCTGTATGAAACAGTGAGTAGGTTGCCCGAAAGAACTTGTTAAAGTGTTCCTTCTCCAGGCTTCTATCTCTCTCGCCAATGTCACTAACAGAGAGAAGTGCCGTTTTAAATTTTATATGATTTTTCTTTTTCTGATTCATTTTCTCGGTATTTTATCATAAGGTCATATTCTCAATTGTCTTTAGTAGATTTTTTTATATATTAACTTATTCTGGTGAAATTTCATAATCGGATTCATATTGTCGTATTTTAGGTCGCATGATTTTCTGAAAAAAATATGTATGGATTTGTAAATTACTTCAAATGGCATTTTGACAGCTAAAAGTTTATGCAGACGATATATTCAGATCTTGTGTCATACCTTATGCAGCAATCATTTCCGATTTCTTTTATTGAATACATGCTAAATATAGCTCATTATGCAGAATATGTTTGAAAACAAAACAATACAGCGTATGTAGTGGCCAGCATACACACATCATTTAAATCCGATCGAGCATATCTAAAACACACTCTATAGACGTATTGCATGCCACTGTTGATGTGTTTGGTACTTTGATACTACATCAGATTTTGAAGAGAGAATTCCTTAATTCTTAGCGCAAACCTCATTGCATCCGTGGAAAACAGATATTGTACAATATTAACTATCCGGATGAGCACACACCATATAAAGTATAGTCCATTCTTTTCAAACTTCATACATTTGTCATTTAAAATTACTCAAATTGGTGCGAAGCATCTGATTATGCTCTTCTAATTATATAATTAGACATAATTTTATACAGTTACAATTCAATATAAGGTAATTTAGTGTTTCATTTTGTATTTTACTTTTGATATATTGCGTACTCTCAATTTTATATCCATGCATGGCTGTCTTTCATGGTTCGTTTTCCCATTTTTTTAAATAGTGTATACGAATTTATATATAAGATTTTGTAATTCTACGTTTCGTTTATTTTCATCATTTCAATTTATCGCAGTATATGGACAATTAAAGATAATATCTCATTTTCTTTGCTTCCACATGTTATTATTAAATCTATGTTCTCAGCCATATAGCTCAGACCCTCTGAGGGAAGTTGTAGTTAAAATATGAAATAATCCATTTCTTTATTTTATATCTACCCTATATATATAAAATCCTAATGAAACGGACATTATGGAACGACTGAAATGTAACGAATTTATGTAACGATTCTACGAAACGACTGATTAAACAACTAATCATGTTTACGGCGATTTCTCCTAAAATACGGAATACTTTGCGATGAAATTAACACCAAAAATCCATTTTGATCCATAGATCACAAAACTGGTAATAGAATTTTTTAAGTCGAATTAGTTTTCGAAATATTAATTTTTTTCTAATTTTATATACTTTTCTCTAATGATGGCAACTCAAATTTTAATCATAACAGATATATATTTTTTTCATATTCTAGAAAGGGTTACTATTTTAAACTATTTTGGCGACCAGTTTGCCATCCCTTAAATGTATGCTAAGAAATGTATCATGTTACTTTTATTCATTAATAAATTTGCTTGAACAAACTTTCGCCAAATCGAAAGATTCTGATTGGCCCCAAAATGGCGTTATTTTGATTGACGTAGTAACTCGGCTATTGATGTTTATTTAATAATAAATGCTTATTTACTTTTATTTATTTTTTTAAATTATATAAATTATTTTGTACTATAATTACTAATTTTTTTTTTTTGTTATTTCCTTTTGAAAATAATAGAAAATAATTAAAAAAAACCGGTACTACTTAGTTATTCCGTCGACCAATTTCGCCAAATTATACACATCGACATAATTACTTTACAAGAAGAAAGTATACAATACTTTAAGTAAGTTACTTATCTTTACAAGAAGAAAGTATTGGATTCATGAAAATTTTCGAATTCCGGTTTTCGACGGATTTACACGTTTTAGAGGTCAAAGAACCCGAAAAACATGTTTTTACAAAATGCCTGTCTGTGAGTCTGTCTGTCTGTCTGTCTGTCCGTCTGTCTGTGTGTCTGTGTGTGACATAAATTTTGTGGGCGCTCAATCTCAAGAACTAATGCACGGAATTTAATAAAAATTCATATTCAGTTAGTCCTGATACAAATTGATGCTGATTAGTTTTTGGTGCAAATCGCTCAACAGGTGGCGCTGCTATGCTGCATTTTTTATGATTTCCGAAATGGTTCTATCTCAAGAACTAATGCACGGATTTTCATGAAACTTCAGATTCTGTTAGTCCTTGATAAGACTTGATGCTGATTACGTGTTTGTGCAAATCGCTCAACAGGTGGCACTGCTATGCTGCATTTTTTACAATTACCGCAGTGGCTCTATCTCAAGAACTAATGCACGGATTTTCATCAAACTTCAGATTCAGTTAATCCTTGACATGAATTGAAGTTTTGTACAGTTTGGTGTAAATCGCTCAAAAGGTGGCGCTGCTATACTGAATTTTTTACAATTTCCGCAATAGCTCTATCTCAACAACTAATGCTTGGATTTTCAACAAACTTCAGATTCATGTATACTTTGATAAGAATTAGTGCTGTTTGTGTTTTGGTGCAAATCGCTCAACAGGTGGCGCTGCTATGCTGCATTTTTCAGAATTTCCATTATAGCGATATCTGAAGAACTAATGCAACAATTTTCGCTAAACTTCAGAATCAGTTAATCCTTGATATGAATTGACATTTTGTACATTTTGGTGTAAATCGCTCAACAGGTGGCGCTGCTATACAGCATTTTTCACGATTGCTGCAATCGCTGTATCTCAAGAACTAATGGACATATTTTCATCAAACTTCAGATTCAGTTACTCTTTGATATGAAATGATGCTGACTACGTGTTGGTGAATATCGCCCAATAGGTGGCGCTGTTATGCTGCATTTTGCACTATTTCCTCTATAGCTCTATCTTAAGAACTAATGCACGAATTTTCATCAAACTTCAGATTCAAGTACACCTTGATGAATGTTGATACTGATTATGTGGTTGTGTAAATCGCTCAACAGGTGGCGCTGTTATGCTGCATTTGTCATGATTTGCGCAATAGCTCTATCTTAGGAACTAGTGCACGGATTTCCCCCAAACTTCATATTCAGTTAGACATTGACATATGTTGATGATAATTAGGTTCTGGTGTAAATCACCCAATAGGTGGCGCTGCTATGCTGCATTTTGATGGATTTACACGATTTCATGGACAGTAATATCTCAAGAACTAATGCACGGAATTTCATCTTTTTAGAATCCTCATGATGAGTATAGATGCACTGTGATAATGAATTTTGAAGTATTGAAAAGTATGAGATAGAAGAAAATTTTGTGATGGCCACAACATACTAGTTTTTATTTTAAATAACGAAAGAACAAATAAATTAGTATAACATTCATAAATAAACAAATAAAACGTCAAAATAAAAATTACTTGATGACGTAAACATGTGTAACTTACTTAAAGTCAAGTGAATGCAACATTTACGATCAACCATTATTTATATTTAATCTTATAGTTTGGCGATAGATTTTTGGTCGACGGGATAACTCAGTAATACCAAAAATGCATATGTAACTGCTATTCGAAAACGAGGTTTTCTCTAAATTTTCGTTAAAAAAAAAAAAAAAAAAAAAAAAAAATCACGCCAAACCTGCGGTGCGTATATGACGTTTAGCCAAATGTTAAATAATGCGGGAAGAGTTCCATATTGTGTGCTGGTTTTTTTGGCAAGACTTTTTAGCATTAAATAAATCGATGTGGTTACGATCTTCAGCCTTTGGAGTTGCTTTCTTCTGGAATGGACTTCATTCATATGATTTTGCTTAATTTTTTCCATTTAGCCTATATTTTTGGGAAAATATATAACTTTTGTATTAATTTGTCATGTATAATAAATATAATAAATGCACAAAATTATATATAATTACATAATATTTATTGGTTCTTCTTAGTTATCCCGTCGACCAATTTCGCCAAATTATATAAATCGCCAAAACCACTCGCCAAATTATACACATTGGCATAATTTTTTTTTTAAATAACGAAAGAACAAATAAATTAGTAAAACATTAATAAAAATACGAATAAAACGTCGAATTAATGGTTTTATTGGCCATTACTGGCATTTAATCTTAGAATTAATTAATTAATGGCAACCATTATTGGCATTTAATCTTACAATTTGGCGACAGTAATTTGGTCGACGGGATAACTAAGAAGCACCTATTTATTTATAGGTGTATATGTCGTAGGCTAATTGAGAAATCCGGCTCTCTTTGCAAACAGCCTAGGCTCTTTGCAAAGAGCCGGGCTAATTGGAGAATCCATCTCCCTTTTTCCAATTAGCCTGATATTTTTCAGGCTTATTGCAAAGAGCCTAGAAAGCGTTAGGCTAATTGAAAAATGACCACTTATTATCCGATCAGGGTGATATATTTAGCACACAGGTTATCAAAACCTGAGAGCTTATGTGACCGCCGATTCTGTATGTACGTGTGTACGTACGTACGTACGTATGTACGCAACGCGATAACTCTTGATAGAAATATACAATTTGCTTCAATTTTTTTTCTAGGGTCATTCTGATAAGGTGCTTCCCTGATTAATTTTTAGGGTTCATTGGTTAAAGATAAAGGGGGAAAAGGGGGGCTAGTCCCCCCCCCCTGAAATTATATAAATGGGTTTTTCATGCAGAAATATTCGATTTGCTCCAAATTTGGTATACCTGTTTATTGTGTTAAGGAGCTTCCCTGATTCGATTTGGAAGCTCATTATTTAAGTATAAAGGGGGGAAAGGGGGGCTAACCCCATAATTTAGATAAATAGGTTTTTCATGATGAATTATTCGATTTGCTCCAAATTTGGTATACCGGTTTATTAAATTAAGGAGCTGCCTTGATTAGATTTGGAGGTTCATTAGTTACATATAAAGGGAGGAAAAGGGGGGGACTATCCGCCCTAATTTAGATAAATGGGTTTTTCATGCAGAAATATGCGATTTGCAATAAATTTGGTATACCGGTTAATTATGTTAAGCAGCTTCCCTGATTACATTTAGAAGATCATTATTATGTATAAAGGGGGGAAAGGGGGGCAATTGCCTATCCCCTTAATTTAGATAAATGCGTTTTTCATGTAGAATTATACGATTAGCTCAAATTTGGTATACTGGTTTATTATGTTAAGAAGATGGCATGATTAGATTTGGAGGTTCATTAGTTAAATATAAAGGGAGGAAGGGGGGGCAGCCCCCGCCCACTTAATTTAGGTAAATGGATTTTAATGCAAAATTATTCGATTTGCTCCAAATTTGGTATACCGGTTTATTATGTTAAGGAGCTTCCCTGGTTAGATTTGGAAGTTCATTAGTTAAGAGTAAAGGGAGGAAAGGGGGGCTAGACATCCCGCCTTAATTTAGATAAATGGGTTTTTCATGCAGAGTTATTCGATTTGCCCCAAATTTCGTATACCGGTTTATTATGTTAAGGAGCTTCCCTGATTAGATTTGGAGGTTCATTAGTTAAGTATAAAGAGAGGAAAGGGGGGCTAGACCTCCCCCTTAATTTAGATAAATGGGTTATTCATGCAGAGTTATTCGATTTGCTCCAAATTTCGTATACCGGTTTATTATGTTAAAGAGCTGCCTTGATTTGATTTGGAGATTTATTGGTTAAGTATAAAGGAGGGACAGGGGCTAGTGTCCCATTAATTTAGATAAATGGGTTTTTCATATAGAATTATTCGATTTGCTTCAAATTATATACCAGTTTGTTACGATATGGCGTCTTTCATTTGATTTAGAGGTTCATTGGTTAAATATAAAAGGGGGAAAGAGGTGCAATTGCCCCTTCCCTTAATTTAGATAAATGGGTTTTCACGCAAAATTATCTGATTTATTTTATTTTTTTTTCAACCGGAACCGAACTTGAAGTTTCCAATTGAAGTCAACCCGAAAACCGACCACAACCAGGTTTCGGATTGAGTTCAATTAGAACTTTCAGGTTCGGATCGGGTTGCCGATGGACGGAGATTATTTTGTCTGGCTTGCATCGGGTTATAGTTCTTTGGAATATTTTTGTAGGTTAAGATTTGGTTCCGGACGGGTTTCAGGTTGACTTCGTATGGAATTTTTAGGTTCTGGTAGCGTTGCGTATCCACGGAAACTAATTTGTCTTGTTCGGATCCGGTTATGGATTTTTGGAATATTTTTGCCGGTTATCAGATTTGGTTCGGGATTTCGGGTTTTTTCAAATGGAACTCTCAGGTTCGGGTCGGGTTGCATGTAGCCTGAAATTATTTTGTCTTCCTCGGATCGGGGTACGGTCTGTTGTAATTTATTTTTCGGGTTTGGGTAGGGTTATGCGTTAATAAACCTAACAAAAGAAAATTGCCCAGTTAAACTGATGGCATTGAGCTCACAGGCTATTCACACTAATTGTATATTATACTCTTATTTCAGAGAATAATGCCCCTCGAAAAATAAATGAAGGTATTAGTCCCCGTTGCCCCCCTACTTAACCAAAGAACATCCAAATCTAATCAGGTAAGCTACTTAACATAATAAACTGGTATACCAAATTTGAAGCAAATCAGATAATTATGCGTGAAAAAACCATTTCACTAAATTAAGGGGGGGGGTATTAGCTCCCACATTTCTCCCTTTATGCTGAACCAATGAACTTTCAAATCTAATAAGAAAAGCTCCTTATTAGAATGAACCTAGAAATAAAATTAAACTAAATTAGATAATTCTGCATGAAAACACATTTATCTAAATTAAGGGGAGGGGCAATTGCCCCCCTTTCCCCCCTTTTATACTTAATTAATGAACATCCAAATCAAATGAAGGAAGCCATATGGTAATAAACTGGTACATAATATTTGAAGCAAATCGAATAATTCTGTATGAAAAACCCATTTATCTAAATTAAGGGGACACTAGCACCTGTCCCTCCTTTATACTTAACCAATAAATCTCCAAATCTAATCAAGGCAGATCCTTAACATAATAAACCGGTATACGAAATTTGGAGCAAATCGAGTAACTCTGCATGAAAAACCCAGTTATCTAAATTAAGGGGGGATATCTAGCCACCCTTTCCTCCCTTTATACTTAAATAATGAACCTCCAAATCTAATCAGGGAAGCTCCTTAGCATAATAAACCGGTATATCAAATTTGGAGCAAATCGAATAATTTTGCATTAAAAACCCATTTACCTAAATTAATGGGGGAGGGGGGGCTAGCCCCCCCTTTCCTCCCTTTATACTTAACTAATGAACCTCCAAATCTAATCAAGCCATCTCCTTAACATAATAAACCAGTATACCAAATTTGAGCTAATCGAATAATTCTACATGAAAAACGCATTTATCTAAATTAAGGGGAGAGGCAATTGCCCCCCTTTCCCCCCTTTATACATAATAATGATCTTCCAAATGTAATCAGGGAAGCTGCTTAACATAATTAACCGGTATACCAAATTTATAGCAAATCGCATATTTCTGCATGAAAAACCCATTTATCTATATTACGGGGGGGATAGTCCCCCCTTTCCTCCCTTTATATGTAACTAATGAACCTCCAATTCTAATCAAGGCCGCTCCTTAACTTAATAAACCGGTATACCAAATTTGGAGCAAATCGAATAATTCATCATGAGAAACCGATTTATCTAAATTAAGGGGGTAGCCCCCCTTTCCCCCCTTTATACTTAAATAATGAGCTCCCAAATCTAATCAGGGAAGCTCATTAAAACAATAAACCGGTATACCAAATTTGGAGCAAATCGAATATTTCTGCATGAAAAACCCATTTATATAAATTTAGGGGGGGGGGGACTAGCCGCCCTTTTCCCCCTTTATCCTTAACCAATGAACCCCAAAAAATAATCAGGGAAGCACCTTATCAGAATGAACCTAGAAAAAAATATTTGAAGCAAATTGGATATTTCTATCAAGAGTTATCGCGTTGCGTACATACGTGCGTACGTACGTACACACGTACATACAGAATCGGCGGGCACATAAGCTCTCAGGTTTTGATAGCCTGTGAGCTAAAAATATCACCCTGATCGGATAAGTGGTAATTTTTCAATTAGCCGAACGCTTTCTAGGCTCTTTGCAATAAGCCTGAAAACTATTAGGCTAATTGGAAAAAGGGAGATGGATTCTCCAATTAGCCCGGCTCTTTGCAAAGAGCCGGATTTCTCAATTAGCCTACAACATATATATATATTACGTATGTATAAGGTATATCCCTATCCTTATCCTTATAATATTATAAATGTCAATGTGTGTCCGAATGTTTGAATGAAGTCAGCATCTAAACGGATGAATTAATGCTTTTGTATTTTTCTGATATAGATGGATTACAACCCGGAAATGAACATAGGCTATAGTTTATTTAATTTATTCAAATAATTATCTTAATAATTCAAAATTTCATTCTTTTTCATACAGAATCAATTGACATTTTCCCGATAAATTTAACCATCTTTCTTTCTTGTTGCCAAGAAAAACTAAATTTGGAATAATAATTTCTCCTCGACAATTAAAAATTAAAATAAAAAGAATTCAAAAGAAAATAAATATGACGTCATACTTGAAACAAAAAATGGGGTATTTTTTATTATGCATGAAGGATGAATATCGGTTACGTTAATAAGGGGTTTTCTGCCAAAAATGGTGTCATAATTAGAAGGAAAAAGAATGAAAAAGAATAATATTATTAATAAAGTTATTCGATTGGAAAAATATGACGTCAAATTTGAAATAAAACAGGTATTTCCAAATATTCGTTAAAAATACAATGGGCATCAATATCAGTAACTAATGAAAATACATAAATAATGACGTCATATCAAAACGAATAACAGAAATATTTTTTACAAATGGACCCTATTCTCGCTTTTGATTCGAGGCTATAAAAACCGCTATTTTACCAATTGTGACGTCACAGGAATACTGTTCATACTGATTAAAAAGTTTGAATGTAAGTTGCATACAAATGAGAGTTTTCTTTTCAAAATTCACGTTATGATTATCAGGAGAAGATATTTTTGGTGGAAAAAAGGGGAATTAAAACGGATTAATATATTTTTTGACGCTATTTCCTCATTAAAATTAAAAAGAATTGAATTTCAATTAGTATAAATGGTGCAAAAACTTGATTAAATTAATTTTTCCAAAATTGAAAACATATTTACACACATCGTAACTTCATGAATGAATTTATTCCACAGAAACAAAAATCGTCTGTGGACATATTGACGCAACCAAGGAGTAAATATAACTTCTGTGCATTTAAGTTGATAGTTATTACCCACTATTCATACGAATTAAAATTAAAATCAAGACTCCCTTATCAGGAGGCCTTGATTAAAATAATCGTATGCTATTTTAATTGATTAATTTTAAAAGATGGCAGTTAAAACATGTCACAAAGGCGTTTTTAGTAAAAGCTTTTATCGGTTAAAAATGATGTAATATTTTTTCATGGAAAGCATTAATTTTAATACGAAAACATTAACATAGATTTATTTTAATTTCGTGAAAGCGATGTCGTCTTCATTACACCAGCTTCGAAAGTTAAAACGAAATCTTAATATAACAATATACTTTTCAGAAATAAAATTTTGTATCAAAAGTCGCATTCTTTGAAAATGAAATTTTAGCTTACATTTTAAATACATTTTCTTACATGAAATTTAGTATATTTAATAAAAATAATTTTTCAATGTTTTTCTAAATGTACAATAATATTGGATTTCATTAATCGGTTTCCCTTTTTTTTTAAATAAATTAAAATGCATAGTTTTAAATGATTCATGAAGTGTAAGAATATATATATATATTTATTTATTTCGACATGTAACATTCCGTAGGAAAAACTAACCTACTGTCGTAATATTTTAAATCATGAAACTAATGCCAGTCGGACGTCTTTTTGCAGGCTTTTTTCTCACGTATATGCCGCTAGCATTGTGTAGGGATAATACGCAAGGAAAAAAGCGTGCAAAAGACGTTCGTCTGACATTAGTCTTAGCTGCTTTTCTTTCAGAAAATATTAGCATTTTATAGCAGTTTTTATACAAAATGGCGTGATTTGCACAGAATTTAAAATCGCAAATATATAAGTTTAACATCCTTTTACAGTACAATCTCCCATAACACTGGTTTCAATAAAATTTAATAAATGGCACAGGAAAGTCAACTTAAAAAAGTTTAGCAAGTAATTTCAATTTGAGATTAGGCTTTACATGTGACATCATTTACGTGTACACAAGAGCCAAAACCTTAACTAAGTAATAAATTTGCCTTTCACATCACATCCCTCTAATGTATAAAGGCACCGTGTTTATCGAAAAGCGCAAAGGAAGAAGGAAAATTTTCTTTAGATTTTAAATTATCGAAATCTATAGTTAAAAATCTCTCTGAAACACAATCTATCACTGTTACCCCATTGGAGCATATTCCTGCAAATTTCAAAGCTTTCATAAGCCAAAATTACAACACACAATAGATATGAAAAAGTTTATTCGTAATTGTGGTGCTTTTACATAAATCGATTTATTCGTCGAAAGCAATAAGTTAACTCTATTGCTTTAATAATAAGTATTTAGGCTCAAGAGTCTTTGGAGCGTGATAAACATTTTGATATTATTGGTAGATCTAGAGCTCATAAAAGTGTGGTACCGTGAAATTAAAATGTAATAAATATTTGAAGGTTAAAGATATTTCCCGTGCTCTTATTATTTATTTTTGAACTTTGATTATTTTTTTTTACTTTGAACTTTGATTATTTTATCACCACGTTTGATTATTTTTTTAATAGGATTTATCTTCTTTTTTCTCTTCCAAAATGTTATTTTTTGGAATATAGCCTTATAATGGTGCATGTTGATTTTTCGCTTATTCTAATCATATCAAAGTCACGTCTGAAGTGACCTACTAATAACCACTTTCCTTTAAAATTCTTTATTAATATATATCTGTAAATAATATTTTTTGTCTCGAAAACATAAAATAAATCAATATCCTTGAACGGAATAAATATAAAATAGAATAAATATAAATAATAAAATAAAATAACAGAGATGTAAATTTATTCCTCATTTAATCTGAGAAAAGGTGTATGAAATTTCATGCTCAGAAAAGAAATTTAAATGGTCCTATATACATAAACAAAAATAAGCAAATTGGGATCATCAGAAGCGTTTCTACTATAAAATGTGATAAAAGGTTAATTATATATGCTTTAAATATCGAAATTTTTTTCTTAATTGATGAATTTCTTCTTCTTTAAATGTTACGTGAACGCAGTCACGGGTAACAGCTAGTAATATTATAAATGTCAATGTGTGTCCGAATGTTTGAATGAAGTCAGCATCTAAACGGATGAATTAATGCTTTTGTATTTTTCTGATATAGATGGATTACAACTCGGAAATGAACATAGGCTATAGTTTATTTAATTTATTCAAATAATTATCTTAATAATTCAAAATTTCATTCTTTTTCATACAGAATCAATTGACATTTTCCCGATAAATTTAACCATCTTTCTTTCTTGTTGCCAAGAAAAACTAAATCTGTAATAATAATTTCTCCTGGACAATTAAAAATTAAAATAAAAAGAATTCAAAAGAAAATAAATATGACGTCATACTTGAAACAAAAAATGGGGTATTTTTTATTATGCATGAAGGATGAATATCGGTTACGTTAATAAAAAGTTTTCTGCCAAAAATGGTGTCATAATTAGAAGGAAAAAGAATGAAAAAAATAATATTATTAATAAAGTTATTCGACTGGAAAAATATGACGTCAAATTTGAAATAAAACAGGTATTTCCAAATATTCGTTAAAAATACAATGGGCATCAATATCAGTAACTAATGAAAATAGATTAATAATGACGTCATATCAAAACGAATAACAGAAATATTTTTTACAAATGAACCCTATTCTCGCTTTTGATTCGAGGCTATAAAAACAGTTATTTTATCCAATTTTGACGTCACAGGAATACTGTCCATACTGATTAAAAAGTTTGAATGTAAGTTGCATACAAATGAGAGTTTTCTTTTCAAAATTCACGTTATGATTATCAGGATAAGATATTTTTGGTGGAAAAAAGGGGAAATAAAACGGATTAATATATTTTTTGACGCTATTTCCTCATTAAAATTAAAAAGAATTGAATTTCAATTAGTATAAATGGTACAAAAACTTGATTAAATTAAATTTTCCAAAATTAAAAACATATTTACACACATCGAAACTTCATGAATGAATTTATTCCACAGAAACAAAAATCATCTGTCGACATATTGACGCAACCAAGGAGTAAATATAACTTCTGTGCATTTAAGTTGATAGTTATTGCCCACTATTCATACGAATTAAAATTAAAATCAAGACTCCTTTATCAGGAGGCCTTGATTAAAATAATCATATACTATTTTAATTGGTTAATTTTAAACATGTCACAAAGGCGTTTTTTAGTAAAAGCTTTTATCGGTTAAAAATGATGTAATATTTTTTCATGGAAAGCATTAATTTTAATACGAAAACATTAACATAGATTTATTTTAATTTCGTCAAAGCGATGTCGTCTTCATTACACCAGCTTCGAAAGTTAAAACGAAATCTTAAAATAACAATATACTTTTCAGAAATAAAATTTTGTATCAAAAGTCGCATTCTTTGAAAATGAAATTTTAGCTTACATTTTAAATACATTTTCTTACATGAAATTTAGTATATTTAATAAAAATAATTTTTCAATGTTTTTCTAAATGTACAATAATATTGGATTTCATTAATCGGTTTCCCTTTTTTTTAAATAAATTAAAATGCATAGTTTTAAATGATTCATGAAGTGTAAGAATATATATATATATATTTATTTATTTCGACATGTAACATTCCGTAGGAAAAACTAACCTACTGTCGTAATATTTTAAATCATGAAACTAATGCCAGTCGGACGTCTTTTTGCAGGCTTTTTTCTCACGTATATGCCGCTAGCATTGTGTAGGGATAATACGCAAGGAAAAAAGCGTGCAAAAGACGTTCGTCTGACATTAGTCTTAGCTGCTTTTCTTTCAGAAAATATTAGCATTTTATAGCAGTTTTTATACAAAATGGCGTGATTTGCACAGAATTTAAAATCGCAAATATATAAGTTTAACATCCTTTTACAGTACAATCTCCCATAACACTGGTTTCAATAAAATTTAATAAATGGCACAGGAAAGTCAACTTAAAAAAGTTTAGCAAGTAATTTCAATTTGAGATTAGGCTTTACATGTGACATCATTTACGTGTACACAAGAGCCAAAACCTTAACTAAGTAATAAATTTGCTTTTCACATCACATCCCTCTAATGTATAAAGGCACCGTGTTTATCGAAAATCGCAAAGGAAGAAGGAAAATTTTCTTTAGATTTTAAATTATCGAAATCTATAGTTAAAAATCTCTCTGAAACACAATCTATCACTGTTACCCCATTGGAGCATATTCCTGCAAATTTCAAAGCTTTCATAAGCCAAAATTACAACACACAATAGATATGAAAAAGTTTATTCATAATTGTGGTGCTTTTACATAAATCGATTTATTCCTCGAAAGCAATAAGTTAACTCTATTGCTTTAATAATAAGTATTTAGGCTCAAGAGTCTTTGGAGCGTGATAAACATTTTGATATTATTGGTAGATCTAGAGCTCATAAAAGTGTGGTACCGTGAAATTAAAATGTAATAAATATTTGAAGGTTAAAGATATTTCCCGTGCTCTTATTATTTATTTTTGAACTTTGATTATTTTTTTACTTTGAACTTTGATTATTTTATCACCACGTTTGATTATTTTTTTAATAGGATTTATCTTCTTTTTTCTCTTCCAAAATGTTATTTTTTGGAATATAGCCTTATAATGGTGCATGTTGATTTTTCGCTTATTCTAATCATATCAAAGTCACGTCTGAAGTGACCTACTAATAACCACTTTCCTTTAAAATTCTTTATTAATATATATCTGTAAATAATATTTTTTGTCTCGAAAACATAAAATAAATCAATATCCTTGAACGGAATAAATATAAAATAGAATAAATATAAATAATAAAATAAAATAACAGAGATGTAAATTTATTCCTCATTTAATCTTAGAAAAGGTGTATGAAATTTCATGCTCAGAAAAGAAATTTAAATGGTCCTATATACATAAACAAAAATAAGCAAATTGGGATCATCAGAAGCGTTTCTACTATAAAATGTGATAAAAGGTTAATTATATATGCTTTTAAATATCGAAATTTTTTTCTTAATTGATGAAGTTCTTCTTCTTTAAATGTTACGTGAACGCAGTCACGGGTAACAGCTAGTAATATTATAAATGTCAATGTGTGTCCGAATGTTTGAATGAAGTCAGCATCTAAACGGATGAATTAATGCTTTTGTATTTTTCTGATATAGATGGATTACAACTCGGAAATGAACATAGGCTATAGTTTATTTAATTTATTCAAATAATTATCTTAATAATTCAAAATTTCATTCTTTTTCATACAGAATCAATTGACATTTTCCCGATAAATTTAACCATCTTTCTTTCTTGTTGCCAAGAAAAACTAAATCTGTAATAATAATTTCTCCTGGACAATTAAAAATTAAAATAAAAAGAATTCAAAAGAAAATAAATATGACGTCATACTTGAAACAAAAAATGGGGTATTTTTTATTATGCATGAAGGATGAATATCGGTTACGTTAATAAAAAGTTTTCTGCCAAAAATGGTGTCATAATTAGAAGGAAAAAGAATGAAAAAAATAATATTATTAATAAAGTTATTCGACTGGAAAAATATGACGTCAAATTTGAAATAAAACAGGTATTTCCAAATATTCGTTAAAAATACAATGGGCATCAATATCAGTAACTAATGAAAATAGATTAATAATGACGTCATATCAAAACGAATAACAGAAATATTTTTTACAAATGAACCCTATTCTCGCTTTTGATTCGAGGCTATAAAAACCGTTATTTTATCCAATTGTGACGTCACAGGAATACTGTCCATACTGATTAAAAAGTTTGAATGTAAGTTGCATACAAATGAGAGTTTTCTTTTCAAAATTCACGTTATGATTATCAGGATAAGATATTTTTGGTGGAAAAAAGGGGAAATAAAACGGATTAATATATTTTTTGACGCTATTTCCTCATTAAAATTAAAAAGAATTGAATTTCAATTAGTATAAATGGTACAAAAACTTGATTAAATTAAATTTTCCAAAATTAAAAACATATTTACACACATCGAAACTTCATGAATGAATTTATTCCACAGAAACAAAAATCATCTGTCGACATATTGACGCAACCAAGGAGTAAATATAACTTCTGTGCATTTAAGTTGATAGTTATTGCCCACTATTCATACGAATTAAAATTAAAATCAAGACTCCTTTATCAGGAGGCCTTGATTAAAATAATCATATACTATTTTAATTGGTTAATTTTAAACATGTCACAAAGGCGTTTTTTAGTAAAAGCTTTTATCGGTTAAAAATGATGTAATATTTTTTCATGGAAAGCATTAATTTTAATACGAAAACATTAACATAGATTTATTTTAATTTCTTCAAAGCGATGTCGTCTTCATTACACCAGCTTCGAAAGTTAAAACGAAATCTTAAAATAACAATATACTTTTCAGAAATAAAATTTTGTATCAAAAGTCGCATTCTTTGAAAATGAAATTTTAGCTTACATTTTAAATACATTTTCTTACATGAAATTTAGTATATTTAATAAAAATAATTTTTCAATGTTTTTCTAAATGTACAATAATATTGGATTTCATTAATTGGTTTCCCTTTTTTTTAAATAAATTAAAATGCATAGTTTTAAATGATTCATGAAGTGTAAGAATATATATATATATTTATTTATTTCGACATGTAACATTCCGTAGGAAAAACTAACCTACTGTCGTAATATTTTAAATCATGAAACTAATGCCAGTCGGACGTCTTTTTGCAGGCTTTTTTCTCACGTATATGCCGCTAGCATTGTGTAGGGATAATACGCAAGGAAAAAAGCGTGCAAAAGACGTTCGTCTGACATTAGTCATAGCTGCTTTTCTTTCAGAAAATATTAGCAGTTTATAGCAGTTTTTATACAAAATGGCGTGATTTGCACAGAATTTAAAATCGCAAATATATAAGTTTAACATCCTTTTACAGTACAATCTCCCATAACACTGGTTTCAATAAAATTTAATAAATGGCACAGGAAAGTCAACTTTAAAAAGTTTAGCAAGTAATTTCAATTTGAGATTAGGCTTTACATGTGACATCATTTACGTGTACACAAGAGCCAAAACCTTAACTAAGTAATAAATTTGCCTTTCACATCACATCCCTCTAATGTATAAAGGCACCGTGTTTATCGAAAAGCGCAAAGGAAGAAGGAAAATTTTCTTTAGATTTTAAATTATCGAAATCTATAGTTAAAAATCTCTCTGAAATACAATCTATCACTGTTACCCCATTGGAGCATATTCCTGCAAATTTCAAAGCTTTCATAAGCCAAAATTACAACACACAATAGATATGAAAAAGTTTATTCATAATTGTGGTGCTTTTACATAAATCGATTTATTCCTCGAAAGCAATAAGTTAACTCTATTGCTTTAATAATAAGTATTTAGGCTCAAGAGTCTTTGGAGCGTGATAAACATTTTGATATTATTGGTAGATCTAGAGCTCATAAAAGTGTGGTACCGTGAAATTAAAATGTAATAAATATTTGAAGGTTAAAGATATTTCCCGTGCTCTTATTATTTATTTTTGAACTTTGATTATTTTTTTACTTTGAACTTTGATTATTTTATCACCACGTTTGATTATTTTTTTAATAGGATTTATCTTCTTTTTTCTCTTCCAAAATGTTATTTTTTGGAATATAGCCTTATAATGGTGCATGTTGATTTTTCGCTTATTCTAATCATATCAAAGTCACGTCTGAAGTGACCTACTAATAACCACTTTCCTTTAAAATTCTTTATTAATATATATCTGTAAATAATATTTTTTGTCTCGAAAACATAAAATAAATCAATATCCTTGAACGGAATAAATATAAAATAGAATAAATATAAATAATAAAATAAAATAACAGAGATGTAAATTTATTCCTCATTTAATCTTAGAAAAGGTGTATGAAATTTCATGCTCAGAAAAGAAATTTAAATGGTCCTATATACATAAACAAAAATAAGCAAATTGGGATCATCAGAAGCGTTTCTACTATAAAATGTGATAAAAGGTTAATTATATATGCTTTTAAATATCGAAATTTTTTTCTTAATTGATGAAGTTCTTCTTCTTTAAATGTTACGTGAACGCAGTCACGGGTAACAGCTAGTAATATTATAAATGTCAATGTGTGTCCGAATGTTTGAATGAAGTCAGCATCTAAACGGATGAATTAATGCTTTTGTATTTTTCTGATATAGATGGATTACAACTCGGAAATGAACATAGGCTATAGTTTATTTAATTTATTCAAATAATTATCTTAATAATTCAAAATTTCATTCTTTTTCATACAGAATCAATTGACATTTTCCCGATAAATTTAACCATCTTTCTTTCTTGTTGCCAAGAAAAACTAAATCTGTAATAATAATTTCTCCTGGACAATTAAAAATTAAAATAAAAAGAATTCAAAAGAAAATAAATATGACGTCATACTTGAAACAAAAAATGGGGTATTTTTTATTATGCATGAAGGATGAATATCGGTTACGTTAATAAAAAGTTTTCTGCCAAAAATGGTGTCATAATTAGAAGGAAAAAGAATGAAAAAAATAATATTATTAATAAAGTTATTCGACTGGAAAAATATGACGTCAAATTTGAAATAAAACAGGTATTTCCAAATATTCGTTAAAAATACAATGGGCATCAATATCAGTAACTAATGAAAATAGATTAATAATGACGTCATATCAAAACGAATAACAGAAATATTTTTTACAAATGAACCCTATTCTCGCTTTTGATTCGAGGCTATAAAAACCGTTATTTTATCCAATTGTGACGTCACAGGAATACTGTCCATACTGATTAAAAAGTTTGAATGTAAGTTGCATACAAATGAGAGTTTTCTTTTCAAAATTCACGTTATGATTATCAGGATAAGATATTTTTGGTGGAAAAAAGGGGAAATAAAACGGATTAATATATTTTTTGACGCTATTTCCTCATTAAAATTAAAAAGAATTGAATTTCAATTAGTATAAATGGTACAAAAACTTGATTAAATTAAATTTTCCAAAATTAAAAACATATTTACACACATCGAAACTTCATGAATGAATTTATTCCACAGAAACAAAAATCATCTGTCGACATATTGACGCAACCAAGGAGTAAATATAACTTCTGTGCATTTAAGTTGATAGTTATTGCCCACTATTCATACGAATTAAAATTAAAATCAAGACTCCTTTATCAGGAGGCCTTGATTAAAATAATCATATACTATTTTAATTGGTTAATTTTAAACATGTCACAAAGGCGTTTTTTAGTAAAAGCTTTTATCGGTTAAAAATGATGTAATATTTTTTCATGGAAAGCATTAATTTTAATACGAAAACATTAACATAGATTTATTTTAATTTCGTCAAAGCGATGTCGTCTTCATTACACCAGCTTCGAAAGTTAAAACGAAATCTTAAAATAACAATATACTTTTCAGAAATAAAATTTTGTATCAAAAGTCGCATTCTTTGAAAATGAAATTTTAGCTTACATTTTAAATACATTTTCTTACATGAAATTTAGTATATTTAATAAAAATAATTTTTCAATGTTTTTCTAAATGTACAATAATATTGGATTTCATTAATTGGTTTCCCTTTTTTTTAAATAAATTAAAATGCATAGTTTTAAATGATTCATGAAGTGTAAGAATATATATATATATTTATTTATTTCGACATGTAACATTCCGTAGGAAAAACTAACCTACTGTCGTAATATTTTAAATCATGAAACTAATGCCAGTCGGACGTCTTTTTGCAGGCTTTTTTCTCACGTATATGCCGCTAGCATTGTGTAGGGATAATACGCAAGGAAAAAAGCGTGCAAAAGACGTTCGTCTGACATTAGTCATAGCTGCTTTTCTTTCAGAAAATATTAGCAGTTTATAGCAGTTTTTATACAAAATGGCGTGATTTGCACAGAATTTAAAATCGCAAATATATAAGTTTAACATCCTTTTACAGTACAATCTCCCATAACACTGGTTTCAATAAAATTTAATAAATGGCACAGGAAAGTCAACTTTAAAAAGTTTAGCAAGTAATTTCAATTTGAGATTAGGCTTTACATGTGACATCATTTACGTGTACACAAGAGCCAAAACCTTAACTAAGTAATAAATTTGCCTTTCACATCACATCCCTCTAATGTATAAAGGCACCGTGTTTATCGAAAAGCGCAAAGGAAGAAGGAAAATTTTCTTTAGATTTTAAATTATCGAAATCTATAGTTAAAAATCTCTCTGAAATACAATCTATCACTGTTACCCCATTGGAGCATATTCCTGCAAATTTCAAAGCTTTCATAAGCCAAAATTACAACACACAATAGATATGAAAAAGTTTATTCATAATTGTGGTGCTTTTACATAAATCGATTTATTCCTCGAAAGCAATAAGTTAACTCTATTGCTTTAATAATAAGTATTTAGGCTCAAGAGTCTTTGGAGCGTGATAAACATTTTGATATTATTGGTAGATCTAGAGCTCATAAAAGTGTGGTACCGTGAAATTAAAATGTAATAAATATTTGAAGGTTAAAGATATTTCCCGTGCTCTTATTATTTATTTTTGAACTTTGATTATTTTTTTACTTTGAACTTTGATTATTTTATCACCACGTTTGATTATTTTTTTAATAGGATTTATCTTCTTTTTTCTCTTCCAAAATGTTATTTTTTGGAATATAGTCTTATAATGGTGCATGTTGATTTTTCGCTTATTCTAATCATATCAAAGTCACGTCTGAAGTGACCTACTAATAACCACTTTCCTTTAAAATTCTTTATTAATATATATCTGTAAATAATATTTTTTGTCTCGAAAACATAAAATAAATCAATATCCTTGAACGGAATAAATATAAAATAGAATAAATATAAATAATAAAATAAAATAACAGAGATGTAAATTTATTCCTCATTTAATCTTAGAAAAGGTGTATGAAATTTCATGCTCAGAAAAGAAATTTAAATGGTCCTATATACATAAACAAAAATAAGCAAATTGGGATCATCAGAAGCGTTTCTACTATAAAATGTGATAAAAGGTTAATTATATATGCTTTTAAATATCGAAATTTTTTTCTTAATTGATGAATTTCTTCTTCTTTAAATGTTACGTGAACGCAGTCACGGGTAACAGCTAGTAATATTATAAATGTCAATGTGTGTCCGAATGTTTGAATGAAGTCAGCATCTAAACGGATGAATTAATGCTTTTGTATTTTTCTGATATAGATGGATTACAACTCGGAAATGAACATAGGCTATAGTTTATTTAATTTATTCAAATAATTATCTTAATAATTCAAAATTTCATTCTTTTTCATACAGAATCAATTGACATTTTCCCGATAAATTTAACCATCTTTCTTTCTTGTTGCCAAGAAAAACTAAATCTGTAATAATAATTTCTCCTGGACAATTAAAAATTAAAATAAAAAGAATTCAAAAGAAAATAAATATGACGTCATACTTGAAACAAAAAATGGGGTATTTTTTATTATGCATGAAGGATGAATATCGGTTACGTTAATAAAAAGTTTTCTGCCAAAAATGGTGTCATAATTAGAAGGAAAAAGAATGAAAAAAATAATATTATTAATAAAGTTATTCGACTGGAAAAATATGACGTCAAATTTGAAATAAAACAGGTATTTCCAAATATTCGTTAAAAATACAATGGGCATCAATATCAGTAACTAATGAAAATAGATTAATAATGACGTCATATCAAAACGAATAACAGAAATATTTTTTACAAATGAACCCTATTCTCGCTTTTGATTCGAGGCTATAAAAACCGTTATTTTATCCAATTGTGACGTCACAGGAATACTGTCCATACTGATTAAAAAGTTTGAATGTAAGTTGCATACAAATGAGAGTTTTCTTTTCAAAATTCACGTTATGATTATCAGGATAAGATATTTTTGGTGGAAAAAAGGGGAAATAAAATGGATTAATATATTTTTTGACGCTATTTCCTCATTAAAATTAAAAAGAATTGAATTTCATTTAGTATAAATGGTACAAAAACTTGATTAAATTAAATTTTCCAAAATTAATAACATATTTACACACATCGAAACTTCATGAATGAATTTATTCCACAGAAACAAAAATCATCTGTCGACATATTGACGCAACCAAGGAGTAAATATAACTTCTGTGCATTTAAGTTGATAGTTATTGCCCACTATTCATACGAATTAAAATTAAAATCAAGACTCCTTTATCAGGAGGCCTTGATTAAAATAATCATATACTATTTTAATTGGTTAATTTTAAACATGTCACAAAGGCGTTTTTTAGTAAAAGCTTTTATCGGTTAAAAATGATGTAATATTTTTTCATGGAAAGCATTAATTTTAATACGAAAACATTAACATAGATTTATTTTAATTTCGTCAAAGCGATGTCGTCTTCATTACACCAGCTTCGAAAGTTAAAACGAAATCTTAAAATAACAATATACTTTTCAGAAATAAAATTTTGTATCAAAAGTCGCATTCTTTGAAAATGAAATTTTAGCTTACATTTTAAATACATTTTCTTACATGAAATTTAGTATATTTAATAAAAATAATTTTTCAATGTTTTTCTAAATGTACAATAATATTGGATTTCATTAATCGGTTTCCCTTTTTTTTAAATAAATTAAAATGCATAGTTTTAAATGATTCATGAAGTGTAAGAATATATATATATATTTATTTATTTCGACAAGTAACATTCCGTAGGAAAAACTAACCTAGTGTCGTCATATTTTAAATCATGAAACTAATGCCATTCGGACGTCTTTTTGCACGCCTTTTTCCTCACGTATATGCCGCTAGCATTGTGTAGGGATAATACGCAAGGAAAAAAGCGTGCAAAAGACGTTCGTCTGACATTAGTCTTAGCTGCTTTTCTTTCAGGAAATATTAGCATTTTATAGCAGTTTTTATACAAAATGGCGTGATTTGCACAGAATTTAAAATCGCAAATATATAAGTTTAACATCCTTTTACAGTACAATCTCCCATAATACTGGTTTCAATAAAATTTAATAAATGGCACAGGAATGTCAACTTAAAAAAGTTTAGCAAGTAATTTCAATTTGAGATTAGGCTTTACATGTGACATCATTTAAGTGTACACAAGAGCCAAAACCTTAACTAAGCAATAAATTTGCCTTTCACTTCACATCCCTCTAATGTATAAAGGCACCGTGTTTATCGAAAAGCGCAAAGGAAGAAGGGAAGTTTTCTTTATATTTTAAATTATCGAAATCTATAGTTAAAAATCTCTCTGAAATACAATCTATCACTGTTACCCCATTGGAGCATATTCCTGCAAATTTCAAAGCTTTCATAAGCCAAAATTACAACATACAATAGATATGAAAAAGTTTATTCATAATTGTGGTGCTTTTACATAAATCGATTTATTCCTCGAAAGCAATAAATTAACTCTATTGCTTTAATAATAAGTATTTAGGCTCAAGAGTCTTTGGAGCGTGATAAACATTTTTATATTATTGATAGATCTAGAGCTCATAAAAGTGTGGTACCGTGAAATTAAAATGTAATAAATATTTGAAAGTTAAAGATATTTCCCGTGTTCTTATTATTTATTTTTGAAATTTGATTATTTTTTTACTTTGAACTTTGATTATTTTATCACCACGTTTGATTAATTTTTAATACCATTTATCTTTTTTTTCACTTCTAAAATGTGATTTTTTGGAATATAACCTTATAATGGTGCATGTTGATTTTTCGCTTATTCTAATCATATCAAAGTCACGTCTGAAGTGACCTCTAATAACCACTTTCCTTTAAAATTCTTTATTAATATATATCTTTAAATAATATTTTTTGTCTCGAAAACATAAAATAAATCAATATCCTTGAACGGAATAAATATAAAATAGAATAAATATAAATAATAAAATAGAATAACAGAGATGTAAATTTATTTCTCATTTAATCTTAGAAAAGGTGTATGAAATTTCATGCTCACAAAAGAAATTTAAATGGTCCTATATACATAAACAAAAATAAGCCAATTGGGATCATCAGAAGCGTTTCTACTATAAAATGTGATAAAAGGTTAATTATATATGCTTTTAAATATCGAAATTTTTTGCTTAATTGATGAATTTCTTCTTCTTTAAATGTTACGTGAACGCAGTCACGGGTAACAGCTAGTACGTAATACATATAAAACTATCTGTCATCGTATTATTTTTGACATGTGACATATATAACATTTATTAAATAAATACATATATATATTAAATTATTTATTTTATAGGATTAGATGATGATTTGTAATTATGTTATGGCTATATATATATATATATATATCTTTACAAATATTTAAAGACCATGTTTTTCCGCAGTCCTGAAAAATTTTATAAGTTGCTAAAATGACTTTTTGACACCGTTTTGGATTCCTTCGCCAATCGCTCCAACCAGCACACAATATGGAACTCTTTCCAATAATGCAATAAACCATGACATTTAATTTCAACTTCAAATCAATGTTTTAATTTACCACTCGAAAAAAAAATGCTAACTGGCAATTTGAATAAAAGCTATTGGCGTGATTTGCTCCCGGCTAGCGTAACAGTACCAAGAATTCTTTGCGACCATGGCAACGTATATATAGTTTTATTCTAAAAAAAAAAAAATTGGTTTTTTAATCAAAATGGAAAATTTTCGGCACAAATGTTATATACGGCCCCATATTGGCACAATTTTTTTTTTTCCTGACGCCGATGTCATATACGCAACGGATACTTAACTGGCGCCAAAGTATCGTTACTTTGCTTGATATGGTAAGCCGGATGCTGTTGTTTATGCTGTTGATGCGTTCCCCAAATTCGCGCCAATATCGTATTTGACATCTGTGCCAAACTTTCGTATGAAAGGCGAAGGGATCAGACCGTATTTGTTTATGGCCGTTGATGACTTGAACTATTATAATATAGATGAGATTATGGCGATATAATAATATTTGGCGACTTATCACCTGTGCATGGCTAACATTGAAGTACCAAAATGGCACTAGAGTATAAAAAGCGAAGTGGTCCACCCGGAACTGTTGATGATAGTCACATGACTTAGGCTATTGTTATAGAGATTGTTTTAAAATACCGGGAGACAAAGACTCTGTATACTTAATTCATTTTATTTTAGCTACTTTTCAAATGTTTAACTGATCCTCTTTAATCAAAAAGGAATATAACCATTGGATGTCTTAACAGCTACTGATTCACCCTTACATTTTTGCAATCAAAGGTAATTGAATGGAAACCCATTTACAGGGAGATCTGCACTGCTGTTTTCGGTATAATTTAATCTTCTCTTATATTTTTAAAACCCATCAGATTAGCGTGTTTTTAGATTCTACGGTGTCTGAACGGGGGTTAGCGAGCGTAGCTTGCAGGGGGCAGGGCCCCCTAGTATGATTATATTTTGTTATCGAATTTAAAAGTTCTGTAAAATGAATAAAAATCGAATATAAGGGAAGAACACTATATATATATATATATATATATATATATTTCAAACAATTGAAATTTCAAGAATAATAATTTTATTTTTCAACTTAAAGTTTAAAAATTAGCTTTAAAAAATTATTATTTTTTATATTAAAAACTGATGTTTTTTTCCAAAATACTTTCAGATATATTAGTTTTAAATTAATTATATTAATACAAAATTTATTAGTATATTCAAATGAAATGTTAAATAAAACAATACTTCTTTATTTAAATAACTATCAATATAATTTTTTTAGGATAGACATTTTAAAATAATTTAAAATTTTCTGATGTGAAAGACTGTTTTGTTATTAAGTTTGATTAAGTTCTGATTTGTCAATTTCTAAAGCAAATCGTTGTATTTAACACGCGCATAGTAATAAACTTAAAAATATATTAGTTATATTCTTTATTAACAATAAAACTTATAAGCTATTTTTTGCAAAATTAAATAGGATTAAGATTTCTTTGTAAAATGTAAATTTCTTTTGCTTTTGAAATATAAAATAATTCCTTTCATTGTTTCTAATAAATGATTAAAAGCATTTTTGTGGAATTTTAAAATAATGTCACTAATTAATATAAAAGAGAAAAAATGAATACAAAAGAAACGCTTTAGACTGATTTTTTTTAAACAAATTAACTTTTATAAAAATTTTATTTTTCAACTGGAAAATTTAATAATTTGAAGAGAAAAAAATCTTTTGAAATATTTTTTTGGAACAATTTTTGGAACAACAACAATGAAAAGACTTATTTACATAAATAAGTTCCTTTGTGTCAGAATGTTTCATTTAAATTATTTAAATGTATAATGTTAATGGAAAAAAAGTTTCAATGCTTTTTCCATTAATGCACTGCGTTTTATATTATTTAAAGAAACGAATTACAGATAAATGCCATCTTCATTTTGGAAAAATATCAATAAATTTAGTTTTATTTAGTTTACAGAATATAAAATATAATGATTTGTGTATTGAATGAAATCAAATAAATTTATTTAAAGAAAGCAATTTTTAAATTTAATCAACAGGGGTAATTAATTTAAGCGTAATCTGAGTTCTTTTAAATGATTATTATACTCTGCATTTGAAAGGGTTAAAAATTATAGTGTCACACACACACACACACAAATGGTATTTTTACTTTTAATCGAAATTGTATATTAATTTTATTTCTACATTGTATGGTATATTTTATTTGCACAGATTTTTCGATTTATTAAACTTCCATGTATGTCTAGAATGGTTCATGATACAATTTAAACATCTTTGCAACACGCTATAACAACCGGAATGTCACAAAAAACAGTAACTAAAGCACAAATTTTAGTGACTAAAAGCAGATTTCAATTTTTGGTTATCGAAAATCTAAAATGCATTTGCAGTACAAATTTGCATTTATCGCATCTGAAAGCTTTATTAGAATTACATGACTAAATACGTTACTACGCGTGAATAAATCGAGCAGGAAAAAGTAGAGGCGTCACTTTCTAGGCATGTACAATTTCAGAAAAAAATTAACAAATTGGTGTAACAGAAATTTTTTGTGAAACTATACGTGGCTATACAGTGACGCCTCCTTCTTTTCAGTGGAATACTATCAACGAATTCCTAGTCCATACCATGTTACAGAAACCTATAGGAGAAATATCGCATCTTTATAAACTTTTTGACATATTTACATATTTTACCACATATAAATCTTTCCAAGTTTCCCTCTGTAATTTTAAATACAAATACCCCATTTCTCAATAGAAATAAATAATTTGTAGTACAACATCTAAACAGTGTCACGCAAAATATATTGGACATACTAGGCGTACCTTTATCTAGATACGATCAAAAGAACACCGGAATGCCTTTAATTCAAGAGACTTAAAATTCCAAAAATGTACCCACGCCTTAAAAACTGACCATTTTCTAGATTTTGAGATGGCCAAGGTCATTAACTCAATTTGAATCTTACAAAAAAGCCGTATTTTACTGGAGGCATGCTTTACTAGAACGACCTAATTCCTACTCAATGAAGTGTTTTTTTTCCACCTAAATATACCATTTTAAATTGACTCAAATATACGTCTCTGTATTCAATAGTTTGTGATGCATGCTCTCAACTATAAATTGAACTATGTCATCACTTGTGAATTTTTATTTATATTCATTACTGATGAGGTACTTTAATCAAGTTTGAAAAACGTTTAATGTTATTTTTAAATGATTTTTATGTGTTTTTTAACTATTTAATTATATTGTCTGTATTTTTGGATTTTTTAAAAATATAATTTAAGCTTAATAATTTATTTAAATTTTTGTTTTTGTGTATACAAAAACACAAATTAACTTTCCCTTTGCAGGTGATACCACTTTTGGGAAAGAAAACCCACATGAACAAATGGGAACGTCCATTGTTACTCTTGTGATCATTAGAGCAAATTTCCATATATATTTCCAGTTCTTTTATTACAAAATATACTTAGGATAAATTTGATGCAATCACTTAAATATACTTGTGTTCTACTCCCATAAACTATATTCAGTTTGTAACAAAAAGCATTTTACTGGCCTACATAATAAATGAAATTTTTGTTACTCTTGTGACCACAAATAAATGCAATTTTCAAAAATTGTGATTGTCGCAGAAATTCTGTGAATTATATGAGACTATAGAAATAAGCTGAACTAAAACTAAACACTGTGGCTATACAATCTATGAAGGATCTGGGGCGACAGTTTCTATCTCTGTTTTCTTGAACCTAGGCCCCGAGCTGCTATGCAGCATGCGTCCCGGCCAGGTGGTCAACTTAACGCGAGATACTCGGTGTGTAGTTCCCAAGCAAGCTAGGTACTCATTTTATCGACCCCAAAGGGATGAAAAGCTGAGTGAACCTTGCCCAGTCGGGAGTCGAACTCTCGACCTGCGGTGCGGCAGTCAGATGCTCTGACCACTACAACACTGGGCTTCCTATAGAAATAAAATTTACTGAATATAGCAGGATAATTATATCTTTTTAAAATGGACTAATCATTGAAATCATCTGATAACACATGAATTCGTTACATTTGATTTTGCAAAATGCTAAGTGTTACTCTTGTGACATTTTGCACATAATGGACTTTTATCAAAATTCCAGTTTAAATACTGTACAGAATAATTAATATAAGTTAAAAAAAATATTTTTCATAGAAAACACTTTTAAAGATGTTTAAATTTTAAAATGACATAAAAGAATGTAATAAATTCCAAAATTATTTAGAGTTTGTAAAATCCGCGAACATTCATGTCAGCCACAATTTCATTCTTTTTTGCCCAAAATTGAGGTCAGAAGGTTCAAACTTGAGGATTTCTTTACTTTTCATAGCTCTTATCACTTTATTTGATAATTTTCATATATTACTTCAATAGTAAAACCACGAATCTTTAAATTATCATATTTTAGAATCACTCACGATAACTACATAGCAGCCTCTCAGTTTCTGCTACTGAACAGTATAAATCATTGTCTTCACTATCCATAATATCACATGCAACTTCTCTTGTATCATTATTTAATTAATGAAACACATATTCTTTGTACGAATCATCTTAGTGTATAGTTTGTAGTAGATATTGTCATTTTTCATGGTTCTAACATATTGTACTTGTTGAAAGCCCTTCACTGTTGGTATTTTCTCGTTATCGTTTTATTTCTTCATCTGATATATGGAGTATGCTTACTTTTGTTTTTTCATGAACAATTTTGACAAAATAAGCAGTATTCATTAGCACGGACTTCATTCCACATATATCATTATACAACAGCACAAAATAAATCTTCAGCATCTGCTATAACCGGCGTATTTGAAAAATAAAATTTGCCCAATTAAGTTAATTGAGAAAGAAGTCTGATTCATTTCGGACATATTTGCATAGTTATATTTTTGTTTAAATTGGAAAGTACAACCATTACATAAAAAAGCAAAACAGATGCACTTTAGCAAATTAGATTCCCTTAGGTGTCATGTTGAAATTTTAAGGTGCCATGTTGAAATTTTACTTCCGAGAGCATTTACAGAAAATTGATTATGAGTTACATTGTCTAAAATAATAGCATAATATTTTACTTTATTAGGATGATAATAAATAATGGCTGAAAATACATTCGCTTGTGAATTTTACCAGCAATGCAGAATTTCGTACAAAAATTTCATCTTACAGTTTTTCGAAAATCCACTGGCATAACCATTCTTTGAGAAATGGTTATTTTTTGGCATTATCAAAATAATCCTGTGTACAAGATTGAATATATGTTTGCCACAGAAATGGATTTAGTTGCTTTCGCAAATTTTGTAAACAATCAGAAATGGTTTCTTTAACTGTTACTTTTTCAAAACTTTTTTGAGAAATTAACAGTATTGTAAAAAATGTTAATAAACGTTTTGTCAATAGCAAAGCATTTATCCACGATTTTCTATTTACAATAACTTATAAGAAATTTTGTATTATGGACTTCCGTTTCAAATAATTCTTTAGTGTTATCTTCACAAACTAGATATTCTGAATTTATATATTATAATTATGAACTATCTCAACCAACAAAGTCATTAAATCCTTCACGGGAATGTTTAATGCAGGAAATACACCAGGTCACTGCATTGTGAATTGCTTGAATGTTTTCGTAACAACGACAAATGCAGATATTCTGATGTATAATTTTCTATTCTTTTATGAAACTAGGCTTTAAAGCTGCAAAAGAGTCTCCAATTTTCAATTTAGGAAAGCTTATTTATACAAAAAACCTATTCTCTTAGTATATGTCCACCTAGGATTGATGAAATATGTGACCTTTTTCACGCCTAACTAATGTAGATTTAGGTGAAGAATGGCCTCTTTTTAAATATTGATCGACATAAATTCTCCAAACCTGTGAAATTAGATTTTTTTTGTTACAGAATATGAGGTTAGCTAGTTCTCTACTTTTCCATTTTCTTAATATTTCCATTCTCTTGCTGAAGATTTTTCTGGCTCTAAGATATTTCTTCACTTTATCATAATATATTTTGTTTTGTTTCTTTCTCACCTTAACATATTCAATTTCATTCTTATTTTTTTCTGTACAATTTTTATCTCTGAGCAGAAATTTTTACTGCTCTTTAAAACAATGTCATGTATAAGAAGCCATATTAATGTCTTTCCTTTAAAATGTACTATCAGACTCCTTTCCATAAAATTTACTATAAGAATCTCTATAGGGTATACAGCAGAATTTAGTAAACGAAGCTTTACAAAGTCTATAAAATATCTTATCCAAGGCCATGTGCTTCAAACCAAAAGAAAGCACATAAAAATTACACGAGTTGAGTAGTTTTAATCCATATTTAATATGATTGTTTTATAATCTTAAGTAATAGCAAAAATGAATAAAAATAAATCTATCCATTAAAAAATAAAACACTAATAAAGATAATTATGTTCCTTAAAATTTACAAATTAATTATGGCTAAAACTATTTTTAAAACTGTTCTAACAACGGCGAAAACAACTAAACTTTAAGCATTTTGTTTGTTTTGGTTGTAGCGCAGTTTTATGTCAAACTAAACACAAAAATTTTATGTGTTACTCTTGTGACAACACACCAGAGCCTATTCCATGCATAGCATAAGCAAAATATTTCATGTAAAATCTCTCTTATACTTCGAAATAAGAGAATCAGTAGTTTTGGATAAAAAATTTAAGTATTTTTTGTAAAATAAAAACTTTAATATGTTTTCTGTTACTCTTGTGACACTTAATTATCAACTAATAAATAAAGTTAAAATTGCAGTTAATACATTAGCTAAAACCTTTTAACTATGTAAATGTGTATAATGAAATAATAGCTTGTTATATTCAATGCATAATAATTACACGTAATGAACAGAAGTAAAAAAAAAAAAATAAAACGTACAACGCAATAAGTGGATTTTTATGCTCAACTGTAAATGAATTTTAATACCGATAGTTTCCTACTCAGTGTTTGTGTAGACCTTTTCTTATGAAATTAAAACTTACAAATTCCTATACAACTCTTTAGCTTTAAATTAATGCATCACATTTATATTTGCGTTTAAAATAATTTTTTAATTTTTATAAGCAAATATACCTGGTATTTAATTATTAATATTAGTAAAAATAAAAGGATTTTTTTTACATTGTCTGGAACCTGTATACCTATCTCTGAATCACTCATGTAATAGTATTTTATATATATATAGTACAGTAGAACCTCGATTATCCGAAGTAATTGGGACCGACCCTCTTTCGGAAAATCGAAATTTTCGGATAATCGATAATACTTCAATTTTAAGATTAAGTAGAAATATATGGAATATTTCTTATTATGTTAACAAGTTCTTAATAAAAATAAAGCAAAAACAAAATAGAAATAAGAATAAATTACCTGAATTTTAATTTCGAAATTAAATATCTTTTACATATATTATGAGGGTTTGAAAAAAATGTTTTGTTTGTCGCAGTTTCGATTTCCTTTGCTTTGAAGCTCTATTACGGAGTTTTTAAATATTATTAGTTCACCAGTATCACAGTCTTTTTGCTGCTCCAGCAGTGCCAAACCTTTTGCAAAACATTCAAAAGCTTCAAAATTGCTAATTTGTTCGTTTTCTTCGTTTCACTCCGCAGCTTACGAGAGCTCAAGTTAAATTCAAAGAAAGGTAATCGAAAATATTTATATGTACTCGTAGTTCGGAAAGGACCACTTACACGGAAGAAATACGATAGTTAAAAAAAAAAAAAAAAAAAAAAAAAAAAAAAAAAAAAAGCTTTCAAAATTGTTTTTGAACACAAGGAATGTGATAGTAAAAAAATAAAATAAAAAGCGCTTTAAAAATAGATTTTCGTTTAACCGAGAGTTTCGGTTAAAAGAGTTTCGCATAAAAGAGGTTCTACTGTATATGTATAAAAATGTTTTCGCAAATTGTAACTTTTTTTGAACTTTTAACAGATCATTCATTAATGTTTCTGTGCAAAATATATCAACATTTGATATTTTTCATAGGAAAGCATTATAAAACCATTTGATAAATTATTTATAATGAACAAGTGAGGAAATCAGTATTATTAAATGCATTCTAATTAAAATGAATTGTGCTAATGCAAGAATTCAATCAAATGAAATACAACAAATAAAATCCGTGCGTCAAAAAGGGATTATACAGGGTGTCCAGTGGCTAAATACCTAAACTGTTAGTCATAGACATATAGTTCCAATTACAGAAATGTTTTTAATGAAGTAAAGAAATATTTTAAAGGCGATTTGGGTTAAGAAAAACATTTCTTAAAAAAAAGTACGAAATTTAAATTTTTATGTGATCCCCAAGTCCTCTAAGTTATATTTAGTAAAATTTTCCTGGTACACTGACAAGTAAGACAAAAAAAGTTTCGTTCATGTAGCACTGAAATCGACCGAGTTATGAAACTTTAAAAATGCATGACTTATGCCACTTTTCTGCAGATGAACACAGATGAATTTCGCCATGCTTTAAGGGGCCATATACCAAGTGCTTAAAATATTCGAAGAACTTATTTCATGTGTATCTGCGCTTTGAAAAATTCGTACAAGCATTACGATTAACTTCTATTAAGTTTCAGAGAGACTAAAATAATTGTATTAAAACGTCTGATCTAATTTGGTAGGAATTGATACTGTTTCTTTTCACGATTTCTTTTAACAAAAATTGTGTTATTTTTATAAGGATTTATTTAACTTCAACGATTGTATGTATGTTTTTCCAGATCAAAATTTGTACTCAAACTTTAAATCGCTTTATAATATCCAATCGAAATTAAATTTTACATACTGACGTAAATCCGATGACAATATAATACAATGATTATCGGTGGTTACCATTTATTCTTATTTTACAGGATAACATAAAACATTT
Organism: Maratus speciosus; assembly: GCA_963932465.1. Lineage (NCBI taxonomy): Eukaryota > Metazoa > Arthropoda > Arachnida > Araneae > Salticidae > Maratus > Maratus speciosus. The sequence continues at coordinate 431,528,861 of OZ010795.1, read as the reverse complement.
CGGATAGATTATCGCCAAGAAGTTTAAGAAAAAGTTTTAGGTTAGACAAGACTGCGATGTTTTTTTTTTTTTTTTTTTTTTTTTTTTTTTTTTTTTTTTTTTTAAACTTTTATGCATTTTTAACACTGAATCCCGAAAATTACCATAACTTTTAACCATTATGTTAGTATTTTTCGCAAATTATAAATTGTCAAACTTAAAAACTAACAAAAATCGGATGCTATAAAATATAGGAGATGTCTGTATTTTTTAACATTTGATAATTGATTTTTAAGTACTTTTAGCACTGAATCTGAAAATGACCTTCATTTTTAACCATTTGTAACTCTCAGAGTTAAAATATAGCGAAGATATGATACTATAAAACAGATTCAAAACTTTTAAAATTAAATTAAATTAAATTTAATTTAATTTAATAATTTATTCAAATTTTTGGCTTATACTGGAATACTTACAGCTAAAGAGCTGTGAGGTCCGAAGATGTGTGGGAGGACATTCAATTTTAACTTTGAATTTTTTAACTTTGAAATTTATAGTTTGCGAAATCTTCTGATGTGATAGTTAAAGATGAAGGTCATTTACGGATTCAGTGCTAAAAAATACAAAAAAAAAAAAAAAAAAAATTATAAAAGTTAAAAACACAACAATGACATCTATTTTATAGCATCAAATTTTGGATATTTTATTCTTATTTTAACTTTAAATTTACGATTTGAAAAAAAAAAAAAAATCTTTACGTGATAAGGTACTTGTACCCAATATGGACAGTGCTCACAATATGGACACCCCTAACATCTTTAAAAGTAACAATTTTGATCGAGAGATGGCGCTACATGTCCATGAAGAAAAGCAGTTGAAAAGATAATTAAGCCTGGAAAGTGCAAAAAAGCGCGCTGTTCGCCATTTCTAAGGAAACCTGTTGATTCGTGATGTGCTGATCGTAATTACAGGTAATTTTAAATTCTTATTAGATATGGTAAATTTACTTTAAATATTGAAAAGTGGAGTGTTTTAGAAAGCTGATATTTCCATTGCTATTGCATATATTGCTTAAAAATGTTTCCTTTCTTTATTTATTACAAGATATAGTAAAATTATGCCCGGTTCCCAATATGGACACCTTATGTCCAAATTGGAAATACAGCAAGTGAATCTTCAGATTCACAAGTTTGTAAAATATCTGTTTAATGCCATCCGAACAATCCTCCAAGAAACGCTCCTCGAAGAAAAAAAAAATCCTCCAAAAAGCCCTTGTAGAAAAATCAAAAGAAGCCTCCCTTCAGTGGGGCATCTGTTGGCGAAATCGCAGGTACTAGCGGTATGACTTCTTCAACAAAGGAGAGCTGGTACTGCTTCTTATGCAGTATTGATGCTGTTGCAGACATGCGGCAGATATGTCCATGCGGACCGTGTGGAACTTACCGTCCATGATGATAAAGTTTTTATTTGTCCATCCTGTGAGGACTGAGTAATAACAGATGTAAATTCTGCAGACAGATGCAATAAATCTAAGTAAAACCAAATATATTATTTCATAATATTTTGTAGTAACTGGGGGGTTTTGCATGGGTCTTCGAAGAGCCACAACCAAAAACGACCCCCCCCCCTCCCTCGCTTTCTAAAGTGCATGTTCTGAAGATAATTACTGTGCTCCCCCTACCCCGCAATATTTAAGATATATTTCTTTTATCCCCTCTCCTGTAAAATCCCTTGGAAGAGTGGCTCTTCCATACACCCTGTGTGGGAGGTCAATAAGGAGCCACCTGTCCTTAATATGGACATGCATGTCCATAGTAGGGACAAATGATTCCTTATATGGACACTTGTAAACGTCTTTTGTTTTTATCATTAAATTAAACTAGAATAATTACAAGGTCGCTAATTTTAATAATGATAGTCAACAGCCCAGGGATAGTGGTCATATATTTTTGGAGTGCTATGACGTGTATACGGGGGTAAAAAAAAAATTCCTTACGGTGTCCATATTGGGTATATGTACCGTAGTAAAAAATAAAGGCCAATTTCGGATTCAGCTGAAAAAATACATAAAAATCAATTATCAATAGATAAAACTGTTAGTTTTCATCATTTTCTTTAACAAAAATTCTGTTTTTTTTTTCTTATATATAACTACAAATCACAAATTGTAAATTTTGCATTACTATGTCAGAATGATTAAAGATTTCAAATCTATCGGGTGTCCTAAAAAAGACTGACTGATTTTAAAATTCAATAACTTTCAACCGGTGACAGATATTAAAAAAATTCTTCAAGGAGGGCTATGCATGAATTTAAAAGTTTTTTTACAGTGATTTTCGATTTTAGTTCGAATTACAAAAAATAGATGGCGCTGTAATCAATAAGCCCTAAATACAGGCTCGTTTGTTTGCTCCTTTCTCTTCTTCCATGCGGAAAAGGGAGATTAAAATGTATTGAGTGTGTCCCGAAGTGCCAAAAATTGAGCCTGAATTTAGCGTCTATTGATCGTAGCGCCGTCTATTTTTTGTAATTTGAAATAAAATTGAAAATCTCTGTAAAAAAAAAAAAAAATTCTGACTTCATGCATAACGCTCCTACAATTTTTAGGTAGCTTTCATTACAAAAAGCTACCTATTGCAGCCGTTCGGAGGAAAGCGATTTCAAAACATTTTGGTATATTTTCATCCATCATGACCCCCAGACCCCGAAACCACCCTCCGTTCAAAAGTTGATATATATATATATATATATATCCATATATATATATCTGACCTTTGTCATACTGTAACTCTCGAATTTATGAACCGATTTGAATGTAATTCGGTATGTACATAGTACATACTAATGTCTCGACCGAGTTCGTTGGCCAGCTTCATCCGCCATTTTGTTTCAAAATGGCGGTCATTTAAAATTTTCTTTAAAATTTAAAATTTGAAATTTGGTACCAAAGAATTGAAAATGGAAATATATTTTTTTCTTATGTATTTGACCTTTATGCAAAGATTCCGGAGCAGTTTTTGTTTCGTCTATATCTTAAAAAATGGCTGAATTATAGCATTTTGAATTTCTAGCGTGGCTGACATTTTGAAACGTCCTGAATTTTGTCACGCAATAAAAGGCGTATTTATGAACCGATTTGGATGTAACTTCGTTTGTACATAGTGCATACCAATGTCTCGACCGAGTTCGTTGGCCAGCTTCGTCCACCATCTTGTTTAAAAATGGCAGCCATTTAAATTTTTAAGAAAAATTTAAATTTGAAATGTGGTACCAAAAAATTGAAAATTGAAAAAATATTATTTTCTTATGTTTTTGACCTTGATACAAAGATTCGGGAGCAGTTTTTGTTTCGTCTATATCTTAAAAAATGGCTGAGTTATAGCATTTTGAATTTCTAGTGTGGCTGACATTTTGAAACGTCCTGATATTTGTCACGTGATAACAGGCGTATTTATGAACCGATTTGGATGTACCGTGCTGTATGCATAATACATACCAATGTCTCGACCGAGTTCGTTAGCCAGCTTCATCCGCCATCTTGTTTCAAAATGGCGGCCATTTAAAAAATTTAAAATTTAAAATGAGATACCAAAAAATTGGAAAATGAAAAAGATTTTTTTCGTATGTGTTTGACCTTAATACAAAGATTCCGGAACAGTTTTTGTTTCGTCTATATCTAAAAAAATGGCTGAGTTATAGCATTTTGAATTTCTATTGTGGCTGACATTTTAAAACGACCCGATTTTTGTCACGCGATAACAAGCGTATTTATGAACCGATTTGGATGTTACTTGGTCTGTACATAGTACATACCAATGTCTCGACCGAGTTCGTTGGCCAGCTTCATTCGCTATCTTGTTTCAAAAGGGTTGCCATTTAAAAAATTTAAATTTAAAATTTAAAATGAGGTATTAATATTTGGAAAAAGAAAAAGATTTTTTTATGTGTTTGTCCTTGATACAAGATTCCGGAGCAGACTTTGTTTCTGAAAATTTGTTCTTTTGTTTATATCTTAAAAAATTGTTGAATTATAGCACTTTGAATTTCTGGTATGGCTAACATTTTGAAACGATCTTGTATGTGTCACGCGATAACACACGTATTCGCCTATTTCCATGTAAGAAGGCATGTAGATAGTATACATCAACATCTCAGCCAAATATAAGTTACTTTAAATAAAAGCAGCTTCGATAAAGCTGACTAATTTCGCGAAATTCTCATTCATAATGATTTACTATTGCTTAAAATTAGTATTGAATCTCCTATATTCGGTTTCCAATAATTGAGCTTCGTGTGTTTGAATAATATAAGTTGGCTTTTTTAAAATAAGGAATTTGAAAGCTACCTCTTCCTCCCGGCACCGGCCGGAAGGACTTTTTTTAAATAACTGTTTCCACTTGAAAGTTATTGAATTTTAAAATCAGTCATGCTTTTTAGGACACCGGTATATTGCAATGTTAATTTTACTCTCAACCAATTATTTAACGTATCTGACGAAATTATATTTCTACTAAATTTGTGAATGATCCGTAATTTGAAGCAAAAAATATGCTCAAACTTTAAATTGTTATTATTCGGTCAATTTTAAACGTAAAATAACGAGACTTATTTTTGTGCTACTTTACAGTGTAACAGGAAAATTTTACTAAGTGTAACTTATAGGACCGGGGGACCGTATAAAAATTTAAGTTTCGTAATTTTTTAAGAAATGTTTTTATTGACCCAAATTTCTATGAAAATGTTTCTTTACGTCATTTAAAACATTTTGTAATTAATTTGGAATTAGCCATTGGACATCGTTTAGAGTGGACACCCTGTATAACACTTTCCATGGCCTACATAATTCTTTATGAAAACTTCGCTTTTTAATACGGTAAAGACGATACATAAGGAAAAACATAAGGAATGCATAGCACATTTGAAAACCAGATTTCAACAATTAGTGCACATAGACGGAAAGTTACTCCAATTCTTTTGTTCAGTTCTGTTTATGATCTATAGATTTATATATACTCTACAAAGTCCTCTAAAATTTAGTTTAGTTAAGTAGTTTTTAGTTTAGTTAGAAAACTCATAACACAATTGAAACTTCACTTTTAGCAATTTCTATTATTAGGCGGATACGTACATGAATTATTTTGTGCAGCCAGTAATCCTATCTACAAATGTTTATAAATGTCACATTTTAAGAGGCTACTTTAGTCAAACGGAAAGACCCGTTCGCCAATGCTAATCCTATCGAAGAAATTTATAACGATATCTCGGTCGCATTTCAATATTTTTAAATGATTTCTTTTGCATTGAATAGTTAAGATCGATCTGTACAAAGAATGTTGCTTACTTTTTTGATTTTGTTTACAGGTATTTCTTATGAGGACACTTTCATGTTCGCAACCGGTTTCGAAAGTAAAAGCATCCTCATAAAAAATATCTGCAATCAAAATCGAAAAAGTAAAAAAACGGCTTGCATACAGATCGATCTCAACTATTCAATGCAAAAGAAATCATTTAAAAATATTGAAATGCGATCGAGATATATTTATAAATTTCTTCCATAGGATTAGCATTAGCGAATGCGTCTTTTCATTTGACTGAAGTAGCCTCTTAAGTTAAAATTTAATCCACGCAAAAACGCGAATCTAATTCAGTTTAGAGTAGACACGAACTCGCCCAATATACTTGAACACTTATGTTCTGTAAAGCATTCTATTGAAAAAGACGTTCTGAAAAAAAAAAAAAAAATCTGGAAACAAGCATCTTTATTAGACGTTTGAGAAAATTCATAACCTGTCTGTTTTGTAATTTTCTTTCTTGCTTTGGATATGTATCAGATGAATAACTGTAATGTAGTGTGCTCTTTCTTCTATCTATATTATAAAGGACAAACATATCTGTGCGTAACGCATACGTCATTTTGCGAATGGCAACACTTTGAAATTTGAAATGAAATTTTGGTTTTGCAATTTTCTCTATTGCAAAATTTTAAACTTCTAAACATCGAAAATTTAAAATTTTTACACCGTCGTATAAGGAAAAAAATTCTCTTATAAATGCAATTTGTTTTAAAGCCGTATCTCAATTAATTTTTGAGATATTAATTTTTTTGCCGTTTTTAATACCATTTTTCTGATTGTGGCAACAAAAGAACATCATTTCTATTGAAAGTCATTGAAAGTAAACGGAAAATAGTCGAAAATATGACATACTGTGTCTTTTTGTTCCCATTTGCTCATAAAACCTGTGAAAAATCGTTGAAAATAAAATATGGGCTATGTCAAGAATATTCTCTGTTATTCCGTGGTAATGAGGTCATATGCACACTTTTCTATAGACGAAGTTTAAGACTAGGTTGTAAAAGTAGATTGCTTTAGAGGATGCAAATGACGTCATTTTATAAAAAAAAAAACATGTATTTTAATTCTTAAATCTGAATTATGATTTGTAGAACTGCATCATTTTCACAGCCCAGCTGCTTTGAAATTCTTCACAGGTGAAAAGGCTTCACTTTTGAAAATAGTGTAATCGAAAGAACACACTGACAAAACACAATGTTTTACAAAAATTTAGAGTGTCTTTATAAAAGCGGGGTGACATGCAAATAATACGGATTTATATTACAGAAATTGATGATTCTCGCCTGAATGGATTTGCTTCGCCGGGTTAAAGAAGCAAACAAATAATTCGTGATTTAAAATAATATCGTGTTCCTGAAGTTTTTGTCGAAAATTTTCTCGAATAATAAAATTTTAATGCTGTTATTTAGGACATTCTACTATAATTTTATCAAAATAACATAATTTGCTTAATTTAATTTTTCCTAATTTTATATATTCTATATATTTAAAATACAAGTGTGTTTTTAGTCATCTGCCCTGATCTTTCTACTGAACCAATTTTATTAATATATATATATTATTTTAAACTGAGAGCTCTTCCTTTGTAGATGTGATCGCTCTGATAAAAATTCAAAATTGTTGATAAAAATTGTTGTATAGAGTTTAGTGGCGCAAAACCCTATTAGGAGGAGAATATTATATTAGGGGCATAATAACGGAAAATGACATACTGCTTTTGAAAACAAGCATTTTTCCTCATAAATTTTCTATATTGTTTTTCCTTCTGCATGTGTACTGATACTAAGTTTCAGACACTAGGCGAAATGCTTATTTAAGTGAAAATGAAGTCATATTTAATAGAAACCAATGATTTTCTTAGATAAAACTAAGCCTTTTAACACAAACGCGTCTAAAAACATAATTTACGTAAATTTTTACTCTTCAAAATTGAGATTAGAATCTCAAGTAAAGAGTGCGTCTGTTCACATAAAAGCTGTTGCTGACAATCGTGACTTCACGTTTTGAGTTAAAATGATTCTTAAATGATCAAATAAAAAACATTTTTTCTATATGATGAATATGGATATGAGAAATTTGTACGCAAATTTTGAGAAGGTGAAAATTGCTGTTTTTCATTCCAGAATACCAAGCATAAGAGCCTCAATTGATAGCCACATCCTAATAACTGATCTTAATTATATTTTACTGATTATGTATCTATATTATAAAGAACAAACATATCTGTGCGTAACGCTGACGTCATTTTTCGAATGGCAACACTTTACGATCAAATTTCGATCTTGAAATTTTCGCTACTGCAATTTTTCAATCTTCTGACGATCGTACATTTTCCATTTTCGTCGCATAGGGAAAAAAGTTTGCTTTCAAATGCAATTTGTTTAAAAACTGCATTCATTGACTGATGTGTTATATTTTCTAAAATAATTTTTAAGCGTGATATTTTGTAAAGTTTATCTTATCACGTGCCGGTTTCAATACATAATAATAATAAACATTTGCACATAAAATGCATATGTTTGCACATAAAATGCACATAAAATGCATAATTTGCATAATAAACATGCGCATAAAGAAACCAACATTTTTCAGCATTTGTTTCTGACTATTTTTGCATAACGCAATTAATACTTCCTTTATAAATAAATAAAAGAATAATATTAAAACAACCACCAATCTAACATATTTGTGAAAGACAAATTAACGAAATTAATACTTTTTTTATAAAAAAAAATAATTATATTGAAAAAACACAAATCTAACATATTTGTAATCGTACAATTTAAATTTTTAGATCGCCAAATAGGATTTTTTTTTTCAAATGGAGTTTGTTAGCAAAGTTAATCTCAGTTTACTGATTGTCTATGGTTTTAAAAACAATTTTAAAGCATGAAATATTTTTTAATTTATCTATATCGCGCTGAGCTCAATTACGGAAGATTAATCCGTTTGCCCTTAAAGCAAAATAAAGAGGTCATCATTTTCTTACGGCTAACTTCCATTAAAAAAACTTCCCTATGAATATAAAATAAAATAATATAAATAAAACATAAATTTACCAGACATGTATAAGCTCTGAAATTATCAGAGTATAAAAGGATGCCATAAGTAGTAAAATCATGGCAAATAACTCTTAGCATGCGGCTAATAAGAAAATATCGCTTTTGATAAATTTAAAAATTTATTTGATTGTGTAATTCGCATTTTCCATATGAAAAATGCTTTTTTAATGTAAGTGGTCAATCTAAAAAATTTATTGCATATAAAAAATTATTAGTTTTTAATTTAAAAAATTGTTTTCACCTATATTCTTTAACCCGGGAAGCCCGGGTACGGCCCCCTAGTAATAATAAAGAAAGAAGTTTGTGTGTGAGTGAGTGAGTGAGTGTGTCGACGGTGTTATGAAGAGACCACGCAGAGCTACAAAATGTGGGAAAAAGGTACGTCTATATATGAAGTTTTGCCCCTCGAAGCCCGATTTTCGATTTTTTGATTAGATTTTTTTTTATATTTAATTTTTTATGCGATTTTTAGCGTTTTTTTTATGTTTCGAAGCGATTTTTCCATATAAGTGAGAAGAATACGGTTTCTTTCTTTTAACCCAATGTAGTAAATTTTGTTCTCTTTTCAAAAAAGTTTATTCGGAATTCGTGCAGCGATTTTTGAATTTTTAGCGAATTTTTTATGCAATTATTGAACAGCATTTAATGCATTTAATAAGGAGGTTACCGTAGAGGGACACAGATCTGTCGCCAAATGCCGCCAAGTTTATGGCCAACTTGGCGGTATATCGCCAAAAGTGACGCCAACTTGGCGATATCTCTAATATTTCGCCAAATTCCCACAGACTTCCATTGTAAACCAATATGGATTACTTGCTTACAGAAAATGAACAAATTGAAATATTTTAATGCAACAAAAACTAATATTAACTTAAGGGATTATATTAATTATATTTAAGGGAATTTAAGTAAATTAAATTGGGAATAAAAGTAACATGATACAAGCTTAGATTATTGTATTTTATTGATATTTTCGACAAAAGGGTTGCCAGTGGTCATTTTGGTGAAAATTATAGTTGATAAATGAATTGAAATGGCTATATCCGTTAGAAAATAATGTAAACAACTCGCAAATTAAAAGAAAATAACTGTTATTTGTTTAATTAAAAAAAAGAATCAAAATCCTTTTTAATGCGAGATAAAATTTATAAAATGAAAATATTTAATTTAAATATGAAAGGAATGTTTATAAAACTTAAAAAATAAATTAGTATGAAAGAAGCAATTGATACATTATTTGGCGATTTTTCGCTTCGCCAGGTTAATAAAAATGTGCCTGAAAAAACTTGAAGAAATAAAATTTAAGTAACAGTCTTTTAGTCTTTCTTTATTTTTTTATTCAATTTAATTATCATTTTTATGTAATTTTCCCATCGTATGTCTTACGGGAGAAAGGCTTTATTTGTGAGTTACATGCTAATTAATTATTACCTTGGTCGCCAAACAATGCAATTTTAAGCCACAAAGGCAGAAGCGTGAAATAAGCCAGGCGAATGTCGCAATAATTTTTTTTTTAAGTAGAGGAGAACATTTCGGAGTAAATCTTTATATTCAAATGTAAATTATATAAAAATGAGTTAAAAGTATAACTATGTAGTCAAGTATTTAAATTTTAATGTAAAAATGTGCCATATACACACATATTTTATAATCTTCGATAATCAAGCCACCACCAAATGACATATTTACTATATTATTGAAAGTTTTGTTGGCACAAGTGTCATATATGTTCCGTGGTACAAAATGGGCTCCAAAACGGCGTTATTTTACCTGACATGGTAACTCGGCTATAGTTGTTTATTTATTAATAAGTTTTTTATTTACTTTTATTTTCTTTTTACAGTTGTATAAACTGTTTTGTTCTATAGACATTAATTAAACTTTTTATTATGTTTTGCTATTTCCTTTTAAAATAATAGAAAATAATTTAAATATATATGTAACTGGTATTCAAAAACGATGTTTTCACCAATTTGGCGTGAAAAAAAAAATCGCGCCAAACCCGGTACGTATCTATGCCTAATAGTTATTTACATTATTGTGATTACTTATAAGTATCAGGAACAGATTGAAGAGTATTTGGTATATTTTTTTATATATGGGCTTTGGTGAGTTAGAGAAAATGGCCTTGGCGAGTGAAGTGAATTTTACGTATATTTACTGGCAAACTATTTATTTTTCATATACATATAATCAATATTTATTTTATTTATCTATATAAAGAAGAGCTATTTATCCACCTTTAAATACGAACAGAAATAATTTGTGGTTCTACCTGATTATCCCGTAGACAAAAAAAAAAAAAAAATCGCCAAACTATAAGATTAAATGCTAATAATGGGTGATCGTAAATGTCAAATTTACTTGACATTAAACACTTTACACATGTTTGTTGCGTCATCAGGTGATTTTTAATTCGATATTTACGTTTTTTTCGCGATCTGCTGCAATTTTTTGACATTCCATTTTTGACCTATAATACTAAAGTAATTTCTACCTTCATTTCAATAAAGTTTATTCGGATTTTGTATAACAATTTTCGAATTTTTCGGGTATTTTGTATGTAATTTTTAGTGTATTTTAGCGATTTTCTTTCAATTTTCCACATTAGTGAAAGACGTTGATAGAAGTTGAATCAACTTTCAATCTTCGAGCACAATATATAATTTTTCTTTCTGTTTTCGAAATTTGTGCAGAGATTTAAAATTTTTTCGCAGTATCTTATTGTGATTTTCAGAGGTTTTTCGCGATTCGTGCAGTTTTTTTATGTACCCGGGCAACGCCGGGCAAGTTAGCTAGTATAGTAATAAAGGGGTGTTAGGGATACATAGATAGGTTTAGATTGACCATGACTGCAAGAATGTCATCAGTGAAAATTTCCACTTCTAGATAATTTACATACTAAAATTACTATAATATACTATTACTATTACTGGCGGTTGCCAACTGCTCTCAAGCCCCTTGCTCAATGTCAGTGATGCAGTGTAGATCTTTAATAAGAGGGATGCGAGAAGAATATAAAACGATTGTATTACAATGGATCCCTTCGCACAGTGGTATTCTCGGAAACGAAAAGGCGGATGAATTGGCCAAAAAAAAAGATTGTTCTGTTAATCAGGCCCTATGTAATTTAATTAACTATAATTCCACCTGCTCAATGGTTAAGCAAATACTTAAGACAGTGCACATGACATTACTAAAAGAACGGGAAAAGCAAAATTGTGGAGCAATACCATCCTTAACCTCCCCGATTGCCCAAGAAGCAGTGCTGTAGCTGCCTTTTGTCTCGCGACAAAACATGATTTCCGACTGTAAAACATGATTTCCGACTCCAGCTCATCTTTTCCGACTCCAGATAGTGGATAGTCCTGCCTGCTCCCTCCACTGCAGTGGCGTGGCGATGACTGCTGATCATCTCTCGGACTTTTCAGCGCTCACCAAGAACTGTATTTACTCCCGTTACTGGGAGGCCAAAGACTCTTTAAGCATCTTAACTTCTTGATTTTATGTATTTCTCAAGGTGATTATCCTTTGCTATGTTCCTGTTTTTGATGTTATGTTTTTTACACATATTTCTGTTCTGTTTCGTGATCTTTGTTCGGCGTAAGGATAATGTCTGTATCGCTTGCTGCATTGAAAAAAAAAACTATTACTGTTATCTTATATTATACACCGCGTCCCGACAGTTTAGACAATCAGTAAAATTTGCATTAACATAAAGTGTAATAAGATACAATTAATATTCGTGAGATAGGTAATAAATAAAAGCAGTTGTGCTGATGTACGCATATAAATTATGATCAAACCTTTGAAATTATAAAATATATATAAAATTATATAAAAATGTGTTATCCCAAAAGTATAGACTCATGTAATTTTTTTTTGTTTTACATTTATAAAAGTAATAATAAACTTACATTTAATATTTAATTGTATTGCAATGTATAGGTCAAAATTGGGAAATTTGATTAGCGGCCACAAGCCGGTAGGACTAATTTTTTAAGTGACCATTTTCTTTAAACTAGCGGCCACTTTTTTATTTCGAAATGCTAAACAGTAAAATTTCTATAAGTATTAATCTAAACCTGAGTAACCCAAATAAATATGTTAATATAAATATATTGGAACCAAAAAAAGTAGAATCCTTGATAAAATGCAAGAAAATTTTATTATCTCCTTATAAAAAAGTTGCCGGAAGGGGGCCGCTGATAGACAGTTTTTCACTAGCCACTTTTTTTCATTTACTGGCCCTGTGGTCGGTGGCTAGTGCTAATTTTGACCTTTATTGCCATGACACTTTATAACATGAAATAAACGTTGTTCCATAGAATTAACTAAGCATTGCATTACAGAAGGAGGTATTTGTTACCACGCTTTGTCAATTGCAATTTTTAAATCATTTACACATGTATACCGCTTTACATTTTCATATATTTTACGAGGTAAGATGCCCCATATGTTCTTTATGGGATTCAAATCTGGACTAAGTGTTGGCCAGTATAATAGTGTGATATTGTTTTGCCTAAACCATGTTTTCGATAATATAGAGGTATGGATGGATGCCCCATCTTGATAGAAAACACAGACCAGTCCTGCTAACAAATCCAAATTACGTGATAATAGAATGTAATTAAAAATGGCTTCAGTTAATAATTTATCTGTGCGGGAAATTGTATCAATTTCCAGAATTTCAAAAAGTACAGTACACAGAAGAATTAAAGCTTCAACAAATATTGTTTACAGGAGAATGAAAGCAAAACCTTGCTTAAAGCAGAGACATAAAGATGCACGTCTAAAGTGGGCTAGAAAGCATATGTCATGCGGCGAAAAATGGATTTTTGTCATCTTCTGTGATGAAAAGGGATTTAGAAGGCCCTGATGGTCATAAATTTTATGGCATGACCTAATCAAAGAATCCAATAACTATTTCAGCAGGCAACAAAGCGGAGGATCCGTAATGACCTGGGGAGGGTTTTCTTTCAACATCCAAACATTTCTAGGATTTATGGACAGAAAAATTTAAATCAGAGGATTATCATGATATTTTACGTACCAAATCGCCGTCAATTATGGATTTGCCAGCAGGACCGGTTTCGGGTTTTCCAACAAGATGAGGCATCCATCCATACATCCACATCATCGAAAACATGGTTTAGGCAAAATAATATCACACTATTAGACTGGCCAGCACTTCGTAAAGATTTAATCCTATGGAGAACATATGGGGGATCTTATCTCGTAAAATATATGAAAATGGAAAGCAATATACATTAGGGTGTATCGATTTTTAACTTTTTTTTTGTTTCCAAATTCCAAGTTGATAAAAAGTTGCTACTAGACACCACAACTTACCACAAAAAATTTTGGATTTTTAAAAAAATGTTTAGGTCTCCCGCACAAGGCCTAAAGTTTAAAAATTTTACTTAAAAAGTAAATTTTTACAAAAATTTAAAAAAAACCTAAAACACTTTTTTTCTAAATTGCAAGTTAAAATTCCACTAACATTGAGCACAAAAAACGATAGAAAATGTATTTCATAAACTTAGCACAACATTTAGGTCTCCCGCACAAGGCCTAAAAGTCATAAATTTCAGCCAATTTTTGAACATTTTTCAGTGCTTTGATATTTGTGTTGTTGCTGGTTTAAAAATTAAATGTAACTAAAGCTTCGTTAGGCGTGATTGGAATTGTTGAAATAAGTGAAATAATAAATCACATTTCAATACGTCAAGCGTCAACTTGAAGCGATGGGGTGGGGGAAGGCCAGACTGTCGCGCCGCGGTGACGCGACACCTATGAATCACCGCGCAGACTTGTCAGTAGTCGGCTGACCGCGAGCGAGCATTACGGTTGTGTTTTAGTGCGATAGTCTAGTTGTAAGAATCAATTGAGTGAGTGTTGTTGTTGTTCATTATGAGTAAAAAACCGCATCTAACTAGACAAACTACCTACAGGCCGGTTATCGGGCAACCTATTGATGTGAATGAGTTTAATGTTCTGCCAACCAAGATGGATGTTTTGAAGTATTTTGAGTGTGTACGCATTGAAATGAAACAAGAGGGAATACATCAGCCTGCAAAGAAGGAAATTGCATTAAGAGTTGCTTTAAAACTTGAGGAAATATGGAAAAGAGCTTCAATTCCTGTTTGTGGTACCAAAAACACAATATTTATGGTTTTAAAACTGCATGAGTAGCTTGAGAAAATTAAAAAGTGTTCAGGGCCTAAAAGAAAGTATCCTAACTCCTACAAAGATGCAGTAACTAGCTTTCAGTCAAAAACTGAAACTGCATTATTTGATATTTGTACTTGCAAATGTGACCTCAGCAACCGTATTTGCTCTATTGACAAAAAATTCTCGGCACTAGAACACGAGTTTTTGCTCGACCAACATGGTCCTAGATTGATGTCAATTGCAGAGTGTGACAAAAACGAGACTAAAAAGCTTAAAAAGCGATTAGAAAGAAAATCTAGGTCACAAGCTTTAATGCAGGTAGTTGTAAAAAAGACTGTGGATGAAAACTTAAAATCTGTTGATAACATTGATTCTGGTGATAGTACAGATGATTCAATGCCTCATACATCATGTCAAGATAGCGGTTTTGAAATAAATGTACTTGATACGAGTCAAAAAAGTGTTTCAAGCGTAGAAGTAAAACAAGATCTGCCACAACGCATGTCTTTATTTTCACGAGCTTGTGACTACAGGGGCATTTCTAGTAGAACTGGAGCTCAGTTAGCTACTGCACTTTTGCGAGACTTAAATGTCGTTACTGTGGAGAAACAAGAAGCAGTAATTGACAAATCAAAAGTAGCACGTGAAAGACTTAAGTCTCGCAAAGAAGTAAGCTCAACTCGAACCTCCGATCTGTTGGCCATTTACTTTGATGGTCGTAAAGATGAAACCATAACAAAAGAAATTGTAGCTGGTAACCTTTAATGGAAGAACACATATCTATTGTTGAAGAACCTGGATCCAAGTATTTCGGTCATGTAACTCCCATAAATGGAACAGGAAAGGAAATAGTTACATCACTTGTAAAGTATTGTGAAGAAAAAACTGTAATCTTAAAAAAAACTAAAAGCTGTTGGTTGTGATGGTACGGCAGCAAACACAGGCACTTCAAATGGAGTTATCACCTTATTTGAAAATAAAATACAACAACCACTGCAGGAAGTTGTGTGTCTACTACATTTGAATGAATTACTATTTAGAAAAATTATGGTTGCTCTTTATGGGCCAACTTCTGGACCAAACACATTTAGCGGGCCTATTGGTAAACAACTTCTAAGTTGCCAAAATCTGGATGTTGTCAATTTTGTTGCAATTGAAAGCGATATACCAGAAGCTGATCTTAAAGAGTTGAGCACAGACCAAAAGTATCTGTAAGAAATATCCAAAGCCGTATCAACAGGTACATGTACAGAAGAGTTGGCCAGACGAAACCCCGGAAACATCTCGCACGCCAGGTGGCTTACCCTGGCAAATCGAATCCTTCGTTTGCATGTAGCCATGGATGATCCGACCCCTGAGCTGAGAAAGCTTGCAGAATTCATAATGAAAGTCTACATACCATCATGGTTCTCAATTAAGTGCAATCCCAAAATCCCGCAGGGTTCCACTATTTTTTTTTTTTTTTAATGATTCATTTCAGCAATTACTTGGAAGACGATCTAAAACATGTCGTCTATGCAACGTTACAGAGAAATGCATTCATGGCTCACCCAGAGCATGTTTTAATAGCTATGTTGTTTGATGAATGAAAATATATTAGGATCTTGGCTTATAAGAGAATCCAGAAAGCTCGTGAAACAGAAAAGAAAGGGGTAACGATATTTAAACTCTCTCAGATCAATTTTAATGCTAAAGACTATATAGATATGACTGACTGGCAAACAACTTCAGTAACCGAACCCCCTCTTGTTACGGATGTGAGCATAGAAGAGTTACAGTTAATTGCGGAAACGAGAAAAAGTGGAAGGGTTAAATTTACAATTTCTTCTCACACTCAAGCTGTGGAACAAATTGTGAAAGAAGTCACAGAAGCTTCAAAGCGAGTGTGTGGGATGATCGAAAGAGATGCTTTCATTCGTGCCAGACTGGAAGACCGTAAAGAGCTACCTACGTTCGAGATCAAGAGCCAGTACAAAACCTCAGTGAAGGATTAAAATGTAAGTAAGTGTTTTTTGTACCACATTGATTTTTAATGTTTTTAAATAACATCTTTATATTACTGTCTTCCATATAATAGTTGAAATTCATTGGGGATCATTTCTATAATTTTGTAAAAATCTGTAGGCCTACGTAAATACTGTATATAACTTTCGTTTCAGGTTTTGAAGACAAGATGAAAGGACGAATATTTAAAACAAGTCAGTTAATTTGAAATAGAACAACAAAACTGCGCTCATGTTCTATGAAAATACATCAGCAACATTTTGTACTTATATGCTACATTTTATTCCACGTTATAATATTTTATACATTTGTAATAAACAATAGTAATAACAAATAACGATAGAGTTTATTTCAACACCTTTATCAAACAATTGACATCGTTAAACTATCTTTTTTAAGGTATACAACATTTATATATTATTTATGTAGTATGTATATATATATATATATATATATATGTGGTCATTTTATGCCTTCTGTAACAAAAATACACTTAAGACTGGTGTTTTTAACGAAAAAAAAATGGTTCATTTACACAAAAAATTACGAAAGTTTCGTCAAAATTAACAAACTTTTGGTGTTGTGCGGGAGACCTAAATGTTGTGCTAAGTTTTTGAAATACATTTTCTATAGTTTTTCATGCTTAATGTTAGTGGAATTTTAACTTGCAATTAAAAAAAAAGTGTTTTAGGTTTTTTTTTAAAAAATTGTAAAAATTTACTTTTTAAGTAAAATTTCTAAATTTTAGACCTTGTGCGGGAGACCTAAACATTTTTTTAAAAATCCAAAATTTTGTGTGGTAAGTTGTGGTGTCTAGTAGCAACTTTTTATCAACTTGGAATTTGGAAACAAAAAAAAAGTTAAAAATCGATATACCCTAATATACATGTGTAAATGAATTAAAAATTGCAAATGATAAAGCGTGGTATTAAATACCTCTTTCTGTAATTCAGTGCTTAGTTAATTCTATGGAACAACGTGTATTTGATGTTATAAAATGTCGTGGCAATACAATTAAATATTAAAAGTAAGTTTTTTGTTACTTTTATAAATGTAAAACCGAAAAAACTTACAGGTGTCTATACTTTTGGGACAGCACTTTTTTATATAATTTAATGTATATTTTATAATTTCAAATCTTTAATCATAATTTATATGCGTATATCAGCAAGACTGCTTTTATTTATTACCCATCTCACGAATTTTAATTGTACCTTAATACTTTTTATGCTAATGCAAATTTTATTGATTGTCTAAACTTTTGGGACGCAGTGTATTATACTGTAACGTAAGAAATAATAATTTCTGCAGCCTCTTATTGAGCTTCTTTGTATAACTGGAAAATATGTCCCATAATAAAAATATTTCGATCAATTGCCAATTTGCTCTGAAATCATTTTGCCGTATTTTATTTTACTCAAAACTCCCACAACCCATTCCCAAATACGATAACAGCATTAATTTTCAAACAATTACTGCATGTTTAATATATAAGAGAATGAACTGATACTTCTGAAACGGGAATTGAACAGAGAAAAAACATAGATTTAAAGACATCATAACAACGTTCTAAAACTGTATTAGCTTAATTCTTATTTCGTTTTAATATAAAGAAATTGTATGTCCTTTTTATTAATAAATATGACATCGCATTTTCATTTTCAGAACAGTATTTTAATATTAAAATTTATTTAATTTTTTTTTCAAAATTATGGAAAATCCAAATGCTTCATTCAGATAAAAGAATACCATGTTTATTTTCGGCTATAATAATCATATGTAGAAAGCTTAAAATAATTTAGAAATTTTATTCTCTTTAGACTAAATCTAGCTTATTAGATGAGGAGTAAACAATAACATTTTGTCCATTACAGCTTTATTTATTAGATTTATCACTTCATTTTAAGGTAAAATTTTCATTTATTTTTAAAATATACGTATCCCATTAAAAAGTTAATAAACAAAAACATTCTAGTTGTACTAATTTCTAGTTAAAAATACATTGATTCGCGTATTCTTTCAGAATATAAAAAAACTTTCCGTGTTTAGGAAAAAAGTGATAATACTATTTTCTTCAAGTTACATGGTTAAATATTAAATAAAAAATTGTATTTTATTTCTTTTATATGATAAATTTACTACACCTTAAAAATTTTTCAAACATAAGGCTCATTAATTTAAAAAGTCATTTATATGCCATGAATCTGTTCATACTGCAATACTTAAAAGTGTCTTCTATAAAAGTTCTATAATAATAAAAAAGTAACAACAATCTATTACATTTTTGTTTCCTCTGACGATATTTTAATTACAAAATAAAATTGTATATTTCTACAAAATTAAAATATTTTTATCCATACAAGAGTGTTCGTGATTTTTGAAAGCACATGAGAAAATATTTTTTAAAAGATTGTTTGAGAAATTTTGATTTAAAGTAGATAAAATATCCTAGAATACGAAGTTCAATAAAAAATCCAAAATATTTCATCCATCTCAGCTTACAAAAGATATTTCATATCTTTCTATTCGACTATCTACTTTTAGTAGTTTTATACATTCTTGCCAAAGCCTTTTTTCTTTTATATTTTCCCAATAACATTTTGAAAGGAAAATCTATTATGTTTCTATCTGGGTAACATATGTAAAACATGTTCAAAGAAGGATAAAATATTTTAAACTAAAATATTTTTCTGCTAAAAATAATACATATATGATACATATAATTTTTATGGAAAAAATATTTAAAGTATTTCCTTTTACAATCTTCTTTTTATTTTTTGGCAAAATCTTATGCATACGGACAAATGCATCAATGCAAATAATTCCTTTTTAAAAATAAACAACCTCACAGCTGGTAATCAGCAAAATATTAATATATATCAATTAACAATCTCAAAGCTAACACAGAAAAATATTAATATATATGAATTAACTCGGTCAGAAATGAATGAGGATAAACGCGTAAATTATCACTTAATTCAATTTGTTTATATTAATACTGAACCGGAAAAAAACGTGAGAAATGTTGAATAGTTTAAAAATGGAAAATACTATTGGAAATAAATAAGAAGACGTGGTTGAAGGTAATTTTTCTATTCCGGTACCTTCTATTTCTCAAAGATCACTTATCGTAAATGTGTGTAAAATACCATATTCCGCTCGAAATTTTACATCTATAATATAAAAAATAAGTAAAGTTTCTCTCATATACTTGTTTCTTTATTACTTGCAGATGAGACGACCTAAATGAGTGCTGCATCTTGTTTAGAAATGATCAAACTTTTTTTTTCTGATAACAGATTTTATTTCTCATGTTTGAAATAATATAAACCAGTAGTGAAATAATGTTGAGATAAGGCGTATGAGTGTATATACCTATTTACAAAATATAGCGCAATATTAACTTTAGCATAGATCAGCTTACTGTTTAGAAAAGGATGACCTAATATATATATATATATATATATTATTATTATTATTATTATTATTATTATTATTTTATTTTTTTTTTTTACGATTTATTCGCAGCAATTTTTCTTTCTATAAATTAGGCGGAATCAATTACACCACAAAAAAAAAAAAAAAAAAAAAAAAAAAATCTGTAAAGTTACTAAAGTTTTTCTAGGAAACCGGGATTCCTAGAACTTTTTATGTAACGGCAACAAGAAAAACTTATAGGAATCCCAGTCTCCTAGAAAAACTTTAGTAACTTTACAGATTTTTTTTTTTTTTTTTTTTTTATAGTGCACCTATTCTGATAACGATCGAAAAGTAACTATAGAATTTTAAACAAAAACAAAAGAGATGTCAACTTTATATTTTTTATTTTACTCGGCCAAGCACTCACTCTCGTGATATATTAAAAAAAACTAGTCAGAAAATGTACGTCAAACGTTGCAAAAAGGCGCCATCGTACAATAAATTTATTTATAAACATTCAGATCTTGGTCCAATAGCTATTCCACTCTTATGCAAAAATGCATGAATGACCAATTTATTACGATTATTATATTATAATTACGATTATTACGATAATTAAATTCAGTAATACTGAAATAATATGACTCCATTTTAAATATGACGTAATGACCATGACAATCTTTCTTAAACGTACCGAGCGTCAATTTATTTAAGTCCATTATCTCTGATTAATTAAGATTTATGTTATACATTTCATTTTTTTCTCTTATTTTCAATTACATGCGCTAAAATGCTAATAATCTGTAGAAGGTATATAGTTTGACCCCGCCAGTAGTTGATACCTTTCCAGTAGGGGATCAAACTTTTTCGATATTGCGCCATTTCAGGCGGAAATGAGTTTTAGATGTGGCACTAGACATAATATTTTTGTTTGGAGCACATGTTGTCATATTGTTGTCAGCTTTCTGCTGTAAGAGAAGCCATTTTTTTTTATTATTTTTTTTTAATTAGAAAATGTAAAAATATAGTTTTTTATTTGTTGGAGACAAGTACGGTAAGTTAAAGTAATTCACTTCCATCTTTCTTATTTCAAATAATAGTTTTAAATGAATTATTGTTAATCACAGCCCAAATATAATATTTTAAAGATTATTTTTTGAATTTTCGACTGAATTCTTCGATTGATCAAGTACTGTGAAAATGGCAATTAAAGAATCTATTTTATAATTTGTTGTTATTTAATTTCAGCAGATTTCATTTTTGCCCATTATAGGACATTTATTAAGGGGTGTAGCAATCATGTTAGTTTACTTCTGAAACTTAAAAGGAAGGAAGTATAAGCCCGTAGCACTGACCTCATTTGATCAACTACCGCCTGGATCACCCTACAATATATCTCTCAGTTGATTTATTTATTTATTATTGATTCAATGACGCGATATATCAGCATAGTGATTGAGAACCTAATCTTTTAAAACAGAAGTATAACAGCAAAAAACGTACCAGAGGCTTGTAATGAGATTAAAAAAAATAAACTTTCAGAAACCTCTCAAGAAAATTTTCACTTAAATTTATGATCTTGAAATCCTTCGCATGAAGTTTCACCCAATTTGAAAGAAAATTTGAGAAGAAAATTGATAAAATCTAATGAATATGAATAGCCGTTAAAATCACTGGAGGCGTCAGAGAGGAGAGACAGAAAACACTCAATGCATCCTATACATTTTAATAAAACAGGAAAATTGTAAGATGTACATCGGAATCAAAATTATGCTTCATTTATAGATATGAATCTAGTATCCGGTATAGAAGTCATGTCCATTTTAATAAGTTGGAAATTGCACGTCAAACGTGGCAAAGGAGGTGCGTTCGTATAGCTAGTTTTATAAATATTTTTTGCACCGCATATTGTACTGAATGTATATTTTATTATAATTCATTGAGTGCATATCAATTGTATTCTGTTCGAAAGGCTGTAACATCATAAAAATGCACTTGAAATATTCTTTTCCCATTGGTCATTATGTAACGGAAAACTTTTGACTGGCCTGCAATTAAACTATACATCCGACTTTCATAAAATTTGAAATGACACGACAAAATATTGCAACAATTATATATTTAAAATTTCAGACCATTGGATTAGGTAGTTTTTTCTCTGTTATATGCGGACGGACGGACATACAGACGGACGGACGAACTGAACGACGACTATAGGTGATACGTATTTATATAATTACGAACGCACCAAAAAAGTGGTCTAAGTTTTACTTTCAAAATTATAAAAATTCTTTTTAACATCATATTAATATTTCTTGGATCAAATCGTAGGAAAAAAATGTTTTATATATATAAATATGTAATGTAATATTAATATGTAATGCTAATATGTATATTAATATTGTAATTGTATGTAATATTAATATGTAATGTTTATATATATAAATATGTATTGTAATAATATGATACGAAAACTTCAATGGAGTTATAAGAGTTAAAAGTTGGAGTATGCTAATGTTAAATATATCAGGCTTTTTTGTAACTCTTTAAGTAATCGTTCAAAATAGCATTTAGTTTTTTTTAACGAGATACAATAAATAGATTCAAACATATTTCATGCAATGTTTGATTTAAAAGCAATTAAAAAATATTAATAAATTTATTTTTTTTTTAAAAATATGATCTCTATTAAATTTTGAATAAAACGACCGGGAAGTATCAAAATCATGGCTATGTTATTTCTTAACTCATTCCAATCTACTCGTTACTACTTACTAGTTTACTCGTTAAAGATATTTTTTGGACTGTTTAAATGTAGTATGTCTTGTTATCGTTATCAGTGATATCCATAAAGAAAATGTTTGACAGTCAGCGGAAATATATTATTGAATTATCTTTTTAAGAAATTCTGTTTAATATTCATTTATATATATTCAGATTTTCAATATAATTTTTCTGCAACTAACTAAATGGTCATTAAATGGATTTTGTTGATTTATTGAGATGAAAATTCAGGTTTAAACACCTAGCAATTTTTCTTTTATGATTCTATAAATATTTAAGATGTTTATTAATTAAACATTTTTAGCCTAAACACTGCATCTTAGTCTAAGAGTTTCTCTAGCAGCAAAGCTCGTGAATCTCTCCGAACAATTATGTGATTAAAATTACGGAAATGTGGTAATTTTAATAAATACTTATCTGGACATATGTTATTGATATAAGAGTCTTATTTCGATATGTTCAGCTTTGAAAAAAAAAAAAAACATAAAAAAACTTGTTATTCTTCAGTTAATATAATTAATGCCTAAATACTCATTAATTGATAACAGGATTTTATTCATTAGATTACGAGAGTAATAACTGTAGGGATTAAGATAAATACTAATACGAAAAAAACAATTTCTAGAAACAAACGCAAATTATCACTCTTTTGTTCATAAAGTAACTTTAAAAAAAGCATAAAATTAAGATTTATTCCGTTTATTTTCTGTCTTTATTTAATCTAAATACTCTTATTCAGAACAAGATTTTATTCCTTAGATTACGAGAGTAATAACTGTAGGGATTAAGATAAATACTAATACAAAAAAACAAAATGCAATTTAGCAAATTACAACGACCATTTGGAAAATGATTTTTTCAAAGTCTAAAATTTATCACATAAAATATCTCACGGAGTTCATACATTACGTTTCATACATTACGTACGCCATGGATTACATTTTTCGGTACTGTAAATTTTTAAACTTCTACGGAGCTGGTCATTCATCGCATACGTCATGGATTAAACATTAATATTCCTGGACCCATTTTAAATGAAATTTCATTCTTAAGCTTGTAAACATCCCACAATATTACTTCTTACACCGTCATATACAGAAAAAAATGTACTGTTAAATGCAATTTGTTTGAAAGATGTATCTCAATTTGTTTCTGAATTATAATTTTTTTTTTTAGTTTTTATTACTTTTTTGTCATAGTGGCAGCAGAAGTATACATCTCTGTTGAAAGTAAAGGGAAAATACAGATTACTGTATAGATCAATCAGAAAACGAATAAAATGCGGATTCAACCAATAAAACGCTTCAGATATGTTTTTGATTTCCTATCCTGACAGTGGACAATAACCATTTTTCAAATTTTTAAAAAACTTTTAGAAACAAGCACAAATTATCATGCTTTTGTTCACAAAGTAACTTTAAAAAAGCATAAAATTAAGATTTATTCGTTACATTAACTAGAATATTAAGATAAATTAGATTTTTTTCTCAAGACAGGTCTAATAAACGTCATAGTTTTAAGAATGCTGCAAAAACATTTGTATTAGTTTATGGAATCCTTTTAGACAAGATAATTTAATAAGAAACCTAAAATATTTCACTTTTCTAAAGACATTTTAATATCTTTACTAAATCAAATCATTCACTGGTGAAATATAGTTTTCTTTATTTTTGAGATAAACTGTTGAAAAGAAAATGTATTTTTAACCCCTTTTTAATACCTGTGCGGTATATGCTTAAAATATCTCAATAGCGGTAATATATTGTGAGATAAAATTAAGTTTGGCGAATAAATCTGGCGTACGTTGCAATTTACAAATGTTTAATGCAGATATTTTTAATAGTACATTTATGAATGTCGATCGTATTCATTTAAGGGTTCTTGTACCTTTTAAACGTGACGAAATGTAATGAAAAATATCAAAGTTTGAATTAGTCTATCTTCAAAACTTTTTTATGTAGAAACATGAAATTTTGGATATTGATTAACCCATTAAGCGCCGCTATATTAAGCACGTTAACTAAATAAAGTTTATATATGTTTTTTATATACATAAGATGCCAATATGATAAAGCAGTTGAAATTTTTTTAATAACTGTAACCGTTTAGAATATATAACATGTTCCCGTAGCGGGAGCGTTGGCGTCTAATGGGGGTTGAACCTCTCTCCGAATCGTAAGGAGTCGCACGTTATTTTCTCCTGCCCCAATGCAATTGCGGTTAGAAAAAATTAATAAAACATCATTTTTTGGCAATCTGCAAACATTTTTATACAAACATATAAATAATTACTAAAAATACATTTATTAAAAATTTAATATTAATATCTGAAAAACATTTTTATTAAAATTTTTTGAACGAGTAGTCAAAGTATCAGAAATATAAAGCCAGTCTTACTTTTTTTTTATTATTATTTTCCGATACGTTTTCCACAGACCTTCAAGGAAAACTCTAATGTAACATTATATTGCATTATACACTACATAGACACACACACATGCACGCACAAACACACACGCACACACACACACATACATATATATATATATATATATATATGTTTTACATTTAGGTTTACTCTATGTACTTATATTGAAATAGTTTATTACATCGACTCGTTGTCTGTTAATTATAATTATATATTATTTCTAAATGATGTATTAAATTTTCTCTTTTATTTGTTTCAAATAAAGCAATTGTTTTAGAAATGGAAATTAAGACATCTTTCATTTAAAAAAAAATGCTTTCACGCTACTACTACCGCACTATGCTATTCAAATTATTTAATAAAATACATTATTTTTATTACTTCTGTAATAAGAGGCATGCGGGTATTGAAAAATTTATCTACAAAATTAACGCCGTTAGTAAAATTAATATAAAATGAAACAATTCGGAATTTTCGGAATTTTTCTTTTTGTATTTGGTATATGAATCTGCCTATTGAAGTCTATTTCAAAAGTAGCTGCTATGTTCTAGTTTGTTATACCTTTATTTATGCTGAAATTTCTTGTTACATGAAATTGGAAAAAAATCTTTTTTTAATGTTTTAGTAATAATTTACAATCACTCATAACGCAATCCTGTATTTTTTTCTCTTTTTTATTTTACATCTTTTTTTTTTCTTTTTTTTTTTTTTTTCTAAAACGGATAGACATTATAAATATAACTTTTATTCTTTAAGTTGTTAGTGATGCTTTTTATTAAATCTAATCTGATTCAAAGGGGCTCTGTTTTTTTTTTTTTTTTTTTTTTTTTTTTTTATATATATATATATAATATTAAACGTCCATACTCAAACAAACTGAAATATATTGCTGATCATAAGAATGAATACAAAATTCCCTTGAACACAATTTATAATTACTATACCTAATAGTCATATGGTCTATAAATCACCTTTTTTTCTTCGAACAGTTAACAGATTTCTTTCCACTTACTGCCTAGAAACACATTCTTTCTTTATGGAAGCGCGCTTGCAGATAAAGGGGAAAGTGTAAGCACAAGCCGCCAAAGCTCCCTTTGTGGGAACATTCCAAAGAAACCTGTCTAATATAACTTTAAATGGGTATATTTACTTTGGGTTAGGAATGGATTATTAGTTGAAATGTTGACTTTACATATTCACTGTACTTCTAAAAAATCAATATTTTTTTTTTATTTCTTTTCACTGCTTTTACTTGAGATAGTCGAAAGCGTAAAAATTCTCTTTTTTAAAAAATCTGCAAAAAATTGTAAAAAAATATATATCATCCTGAAAAAAATATATATTAGACTCCATACTATTAACTTTTAAATACAAAATGTATTTTTTAAATAGTTTAAAAATATTTTGAGAAAAAAATTAATAAAAAGTTGTTCCCGCAACGGGAGCGTTGGCGTTTAACGGGACAGATTGTGCTTTGTAATATGCTGTTATTAGAAATGTATTAGCCTTTTCCAGAATTTGTGTATTGTTGAAATCAAAATAGCTCTTTTTTTTACTTCCTAAGTCATTGCGCGCATGGTATCTTGAGAAAGTATGCATGGATTGTCATGAAATTTGGTAAAGATACTAAACAAATATGTGTGTTTAAAATGAACTACTTTTATGTATTTACAATGGTAATATTTTTAGTTATGGCTATTTTTATTCATTAAAATACAAAATTTTTATTTTAATTTTTACAAAAATATTCTTTACATCGTTAATGACATAATTTTGGCCTAAGAGTAGTTCATTTTATACACACATATATGCTTAGTTTATTTACCAAATTTCCGTAAAATCCGTACATACTTTCTCAAGTTATCATGCACGCAATAACTTATGGAGTGAAAAAAAGAGCTATTTTGATTTCAACAATGCACAACTTCTGCAAAAGGATAATAAATGTTTACTGGTAGCATATTACAAAGCACAATCTGTTTAATCAATATCGAAAAATTCATGTGTATACAAAAAAAGGTTTTGAAGATAGACTAATTCAAACTTTGAAGTTTTTCGTTAATTTTCAACGCGTTTAAAAGGTACAAGACCCCTTAACACGTTTAATAATACTAGGGGATAGTACTCGGGCTTCCCGGGTTAAAGAATATAGGTGAAAATTTTTTTTAATTGAAAACTAATAATTTTTTTATATGCAATAAATTTTCTAGATTGCCCACTTACATTAAAAAAGCATTTTTCATATGGAAAATACGAATTATACAATCCAATAATCTTTCGAAATTTATCAAAAGCGATATTTTCTTAGCCTCATGCTAAGAGTTATTTGGCCAAGATTTTGCTACTTGTGGCATCCTTTTATATTCTGATAATTTCAGCGCTTATACATGTTTGTTAAATTTGTGTTTTATTTATATTATTTTATTTATTTATTCATAGGGAAGTTTTTTAATGGATATTAGCCGTAAGAAAATGATGAACTCTTTATTTTGTTTTAAGGGCAAACGGATTAATCTTTCGTAATCGAGCTCCGCACGATATAGAAAAATTTAAAAAATATTTCATGCTTTAAAATTGTTTTTGAAACCATAGACAATCAGTAAAGTGAGATGAACTTTGCAAACAAATTCCATTTGAAGAAAAAAATCCTATTTGGTGATCTAAAAATTTAAATTGTACGATTATAAATATGTTAGATTTGTGTTTTTACAATATTATTCTTTTATTTGTTTATAAAAGAAGTGTTTCGTTAATTTGTCTTTTACAAAAATGTTAGATTGGTGGTTTTTTTAATATTATTCTTTTATTTGCTTATAAAGAAATATTAATTTCATCATGCAAAAATAGTCAGAAACAAATGCTGAAAAATGTTTGTTGCTTTATGTGCAAAATGTTTATTATTATTATGTATTAAAACAGGCACGGGATAAGATAAACTTTTAAAAAATCATGCTTAAAAATTATTTTAGAAAATATAATACATCAGTCAATTAAGATACAGTTTTTAAACAAATTTCATTTGAAAGTAAATTTTTCCATATGAGACGAAAATTTATAATGTAGGATGGTCAGAAGATTAAGAAATTGCAGTAGCGAAAATTTCAAGACCGAATTTTGATCGTGAAGTGTTGACATTCGCAAACTGACGTCAGCGTTACGCACAGATACGTTTGTTCTTTATAATATAGATACTGAATCAATAAAATATAATAAAGGTCAGTTATTAGGATGTGGTTATCGACTGAGGCTCTAATGCTTGGTATTCCGGAATCAAAAACAGCAATTTTCACCTTCTCAAAATCTGCATACCCACTTCTCATATCCATATTCATCATTTTAAATTTTTTTTATTTTGCTTGATCATTTAAAAATCATTTTAACCCAAAACTTGAAGTCACGATTGTCAGCAACATCTTTTATGTGAACAGACGCACCCTTTACTTGAGATTTTAATCTCAATTCCGGAGTGTAAAAATTTCCGTAATTTATGTTTTTTAGACGCATTTGGGTTAAAATGTTTAGTTTTATCTAAGAAAATGATCGTTTTCTTTTAAATATGGCTTCATTTTCACTTAATTAAGCATTTCGCCTAGTGTCTGAAACTTAGTATCGGTGCACATGCAGAAGGAAAAACAATAAAGAAAATTTATGAGGAAAAATGCGTGGTTTCAAAAGCAGTACGTCAATTTCCATTCAAAATATTATATCCTTAATGGGATTTTGCGCCACTAAACCCTAAACAACAATTTTTATCAATAATTTTGAATTTTTATCAGATAATCACATGAATAAAGTTAAATAAACCTAATTATTTCTCTCTTCTCTGCAATAATGAAAGCTATATTATTACCAAATATCTTATAAATATCTTCAGTAGGAAATTTAAGAATATAAAGATTTGGTTTTTAGAATGTGAGTTATGAATAACTTTTTTTTTAAATACCGGGTGTTGGGTACAACTTTAAAAACTCATATAAAAGGAAGAAATTGTGATAAAGGTGTGCTGTTTGCAAGAAAGGGCTCACAAGACAGTCGGATTTCTTTTAGCAGCAAAAATAGTTTTAGTTAAAAGTGTTAAGTTAAGCAAAAATAAATAGTTAAGATTCCTAGGTAATTTAATTACAAATAATAAAAAAATACCGTTATTTAAAAAAAAGTTAACACACACACATATATATAAATGTTCAATTGCACATTTTCTATACTTTATTTCACTAGTTTTGGACTAGAATGTGAACTCTCACTGTATTTTTCTTTAGAATATGCGTGTCACAGCACTATTTTATTTCCTGTCCATTTGAACAGATTATATTAGTTTTATAAAGATTGACACATGAGTTGGAAAAAAATATGATTGAATTCTTCGGTTACTGACAGTAAAAAACAAAATAGAAGAACATTTTCAGCGAAAAGTGTAGCGAAAAAGAGTAAAGTTGGAATTTGTTTGAAAGTGCTCGCATAAAAAAAAAGCTGAAAATATATAAATCTCTTTCTTTCTATTTGCACGGACACTTACAAAAAAGAAAATGAATGATTTTTTTTTTTTTTTTTTATAATGTCAGTGTTTAAAATTTACTTTAAAAATAATCTTTTTAAACGGGTGTTTGAAGATTTTTCTCGAAAAAAAAAATTAAAATGAAAATAATGCGAATATATGCTTTTATGTTCCAAAATTAGTTTCATAAGAATTTTTGTTACTAACTTAAATATTCTGTAATGAATGTAGAGTTCAAAATATACAGATGGTTTTAATATGAAATTTTAGGATTCTGCTTTTTGATACATATTTCAAAATGTTATTTAAAATGTAAAAATGAAATGATTATTTATTACAATTATAATCAAATGACATGTTAACTACTATTGTACTATCTACTTTAAAGTTTCATGCTGTAACTTGGAATTTGTACGTATACGTATGCTGTAATATTTTTTAATTTCCCTCTGTCTCTATTTGTTTGTTTATTTGTCTATATCTCTGTAAACGAATCAATCTATCTATATATATTTAAACATTTCTAAATACAGAGTTATAAATTTCGCGAGATATATTAGTGACATTTCCAACAATTAGGTAAATAATCTTAAAATAATGAAATATTAATAACAACATATTCACAAAATCTTTATTTTTAATAAAAAATATGGAAATACGTAGACATGGTAAATTCATTTTACAGCAGTGATTGCTTATAATTAGTGTTTCAAACACTGCCTATTGATATCCCGAAATTTTCTTGACAGTCTAAAATTAATAATATCAAAGTCGGCAGGTTTGTTTACAAGTGAGACAAATATTTTATTATGCCTCATACACTTTTATAACTTTCCAAGCAACTCTACAAAAAGTTCAAGGATTAGGTAGTTCTTATTGTTTTCTAGTCTACCATCACTGTTCACAATAGTATAATCATATCCAGGCATAGGTTTAAATGTTTATATCTGGTAGTAAATTCATTTTATTAATATGATTAGATCATTATTATCATATCTAAACCGACATAGTGGTTTTGTCGCTGTACCAGGCACTATAAAGTATTTAATTCATTATACCACACATATTATTTGGGCACACACATATTATTCCAGCATAATATTTGGGGTTACGGCCCAGATAGATTATATTCGTTCGCTTATATTTGAATGCTAAATTGAAATAGGTACAATTAAAACAACGTAAAATAAAGTGTATAACACGTCTACTATCTCTACCAACTTCTGACTGTAATTCATAATGTGTTATGATAGGTAGGATAATGGTTGGGATTGAAGGTTGGAGATTTTTTTTTTCAGCATTAGTGCTTGCAAGAACGCCTTATTGATAAATAGGGCACAATTCAAAAATGAAGCCTCATTTCCCGATTGAAATTAAACAAAGATAGGATTAATGAGTTGCGCTTTAACGTCAGTCGAACACTTCTTACCCGATGTTTGTTTTGCTTATTAGCTATTACAAAAATCTCCGAATATTTTCAGTTGACACATGGAAATCTTTGTAGCTTTTTCGTCCATATTTCTATTCATGTAAAGATTATTTAATTTTATTTTTCTAACGCCATAATCTGCTTGAGAAACATGAAAGCAGGACGCGTACAAAGGTAAATCATACATAAATAATTAAAGATTTAGCTTATTTAATTTAAAAATGAATTCTGCTGCAATTATTTAAACATGAGATTCATAAATTTTAAAATTCCTCATTTACTGCGAAATTTCAAATTGTTCCATATTCCAATATTGCGTGAAATGTGCAAAAAGGAAACTTGAAATACCACATAGATTCTTTTATATATTTGTTTCAGTTGGATTATACTCCAATGATGAATTCAAACACGTATATTCAAAACAAAATAAAATAACTTGTATAATTTTTTTTTAAATCGGTACCAAGATAAAAAACTTTGATTGCAATTCTTAAAAAATTTCAAATAATAAGTTTAAGAAAATCTAAAATAGGTAATCCGTCTCATCTTATAATTAGATATATATATTCTTTTTTTAAAGTATGCTGTTGATGTTGTTTAATGCTTTCTTGCAAAATCTTTATTTTTAATAATTTATAGGTAACATATTGAAACGAAAAGCTATTTGAATTGTTGATTATCTCAGCGTAACATATCGTTATACTGTCTAAATATTATTGAAATAATTTAAAATAAAGTGTTGTTATAAAAAATACAATTTAATCTTTTCTACCCAAGTTTTTTTTTTAAGTTGTTTTTTAAGTTGTTTTTTGCATACTTCACAAAGCTTTTTTAAATATTTCGCTGATAATACGGTAAAAAGAAAAGTCTTTTCTTTGTCAATTTTTTTTTTTGTAACATAGAATATGTCTAAAAAGCGATAGAACATGTTAATTTAAAATAGTGTTTAAAAAGTCTGTACTACTCTTTTCATGCCAGATATGTTTTTGTAGTTCTTTTATATATTCTTGTCATAGCTGTTTTAGAAATGATTTACAGGTCATGTTGCAAGGAATTTATTTACTTTGAAAAATCATATCTGTTTAACATATGTAGAAAATGTCTAAAAAAAGATAAGTTATTTAAAATCAAATTAATCTTTACACTAAAAATTTATATATACATAAAATATAATTATATGAAAATTATTTAAATATTTCCATTTTTTAACATACATTTGTTTTGTAAGAGAGTTTCATTATATTAATACGTTAATATTTACATATGTAACCTACATATGTAAAATCCAGATGAAAGGAATTTATGAAACGATTTTATGAAACTACTGATTGAACGACTGATTTAGTTTCACAGCTATTTCTCCTAAAATGTAGGATGTTTGGCGGTGAAATTAACAACAACTATCCGTATAGATCCGCAGGTGTCAAAAATGGTCTTCTATTTTAAAATGGAATTCTAAAATTTGAATTAGGTTTCGAGATATTATTTGTCTTCTAATGTTAGTGACATTTCTCTAATGTTGACAACTAAATTATTCCATTTTTGTGGAAAAGGGGAGAAGAAAGGGATTATTAGATTTCATCTTTTTCTTCATTTTGAAACTGGAATTGAAATTATCTTTTATTTCAATCGATAGTGAGGACATCATTGTGATTAAATTATGGTTTTCAAAAATATTTGAAGAAATAAAAACTTATTTTCTTATAATCGATCTTCAGAAACAATTTTATTTTTAAAAGTCAAAATTAATCAATTTCATCATTGACACAAACTCCATTAGCTTAAAAATAATAATAATTCCATCTTCGCTTTTTTCAGTTATTTCACAAAGGCGCTTAAGGGTCAATAACACAAAATACGGAAATTGCAGTCCACACAATAAAATTTCTATTTAATGTTATATAATGCAATTTCCTTTTTAAAAATATTCTTTGACGTATTTTCAAGCCATATTATATTAATAATAACACAAAAATAAAGCAATTAAAAGACTTAAAATTTCCCATTTTCATTTTCCTGGCATGTCACACTGTGATGTGTGCAAAGTAAAAGGCTTTCTGATATCATGTAAAAATATCTTTTCATAGTTTTTTAATTTATAATTTATAATTATATCTTATATAATACATATACATGGAATGTAACAAGTTCCGCATTTTACAAATAATTTTCCATGATTAAAATACCGGGTGTCCCAAAAAGGACTGACTGATTTTAAAATTCAATAACTTCCAAACGGTGACAGATATTTAAAAAATTCTTGCAGGAGGTTTATGCATAAGGTCAAAAGTTTTATTACAGTGATTTTCGATTTTAGTTTGAATTACAAACAATAGATGGCGCTGTAAGCAATAGTCGCTAAATACAGGCTCGATTTCTGGTCCTTTCTCTTGTTCTATGCGGAAAAAGGAGATGGAAATGTATTATCCGGGCCACGAAGTACCAAAAATCGAGCCTGAATTTAGCGTCTGTCGATCGCAGCGCCATCTATTGTTTGTAATTCGAACTAAAATTGAAAATCACTGTAAAAAAACTTTTGACCTTATGCATAATCCTCCTGCAAGAATTTTTTAAATATCTGTCACCGTTTACAAGTTATTGAATTTTAAAATCAGTCAGTCCTTTTTGGGACACCCGGTATGATTGTCATTGAAAATTAATGTCATTGTCCTGGACTGCTCATTTTAGTTCTTTATGGGGTAAAAATATTGCGCTGCTGAGTAATTCTTCTTGTTCTTGAAATAGTTCAAGTCAGAAGTATTAAAATCATTGCATTAGATATTTCTTTGAAAATAATGTTTTTAAATGCTTTGTAAAAAT
Source organism: Maratus speciosus (assembly GCA_963932465.1). Taxonomy (NCBI): domain Eukaryota; kingdom Metazoa; phylum Arthropoda; class Arachnida; order Araneae; family Salticidae; genus Maratus; species Maratus speciosus. The sequence goes on along the minus strand of OZ010795.1, from coordinate 431,494,912 downwards.
TGAGTGGATTTTTATTATGTAATTTTTCTGGCTTCTTTAAATTACAAATAAAACTCAACATTACACTGAATTTGAGGTACTATAGAGGAAACATGTTTCTTTAAACAAAATAAAAATGTTAGATTAGAAAAAAAAAAAAAAAAAAAAATCAAGAATGTGAAAAATGTTTTGAAATGAAATTGTCATTATCCTGGCGGTCGATATCCTGGCATGCATATGCCAAGAAAATGACACATAATTATAATTACATAAAAATGAACTTAAACCCTTCATACTTTAACACTTTTACACATAAATTTCTTTATTCATCTGTTCAACCAACATTAAAAAAAAAAAAAAAAAAAAAAAAAAAAAAAAAAAAATCAGAAGCTTTTAAAGTTTTTAAGTTTTCAAAATTTTTGTTTTTAATATCTCACATTTTATGATATTCACCCTTAAAGATTAAATGAAATGGTTTAGAGAGAATAAATAGAGAAAAAATGCAATTTTACAAGCATTTATTTTAATTCATAAACTGAAATATTTTGAGCAAATTCGTCCAAAATATGTTATTTATGTAATCACTTAAGAAAAGTGAAAAGAAAATTGATAGGGAATGTTATTTATTAATATCATACACTGTTAAAAATTTGCAGCATTCTGGCAGGTCATTTGACCGTTTTTTTCGAAAACGGTTACACAACCGTAATTTTAACACTATTCTGACCATATTATTGGCCATTTTATGGTCAGAATATTGTTAAATTATGGTTATGAAACCGTTTTTTCAAAAAACGGTTGAATGACCTGCCAGAATGCTGCAAAATTTTTAACAGTGTATTGTCATTTTTTAAAAACCTCAATTAAACTAATTTATAAAAACACTAATTTGTGAAAATAATTTATGAAATAATAATTGTCAACTGACAAGGACGGTAAAATTTCCTACTTGGTTTTCTATTCAATTTTAAAGAGAAAATTGCAAAATGTCATTATTTACCTTTTTCTCTGTCTCTCACCTACAGCAATAAAAATTTTTTGTTGCCGTTGTTAGAGAAATGCTATTAAAATTTAAAAGAAATTAGTATTTCAATAATATTATTTTTTCAACATTTTACATTTAGAAATTTTCAGAGTTATTATGAGACCTTTGGAACCATCCGCATATCTGAAACAAATATATGAAATAATTAACTGCCCAGCTAAGAATAAAATTTCTCCATTTGGTTATCGTTTCAATTTTAATGAGGAAATAACATCAATAATGCGAAAATGATATCATTTTCTCTTTTCTCTCTTTCATTTGCAGCAAGAAAAAAAAATGTTGCATGCTATTAGAGAAATACGATTAAAATTGAAAAAAAAATCATATTTCAATTGCTTTATTATTAAATTAAATCATTTAGGTACATGTTATGAATTATATAGTTACATAAAAATCTCAAACAGAAAAAGAAACAACTTTAAAACAATTAAATTACTACACGCGAAACAAATTTGAGGTGAAAATTTCGTCATATATTAAAACTATACATTTCAAATGATTTTCTTTTAAACAATAATCGTGTGACATCACATTGGGAATCAATTAGTATAAAAGTAGCATGGTCATCAAACTTGTTTAAATAGTTCATCCCTTGGTGCCGCATAAATGCATGCAAAAGCCTGCGCAAAATATTTTCGATTTCGATTTCTTTTCTACGAATTACTGTAAAATAAATGCTTATTGCAAAATTCTTATATAACTTATTAAATAAAATAAAAAAATTACATTTTAAAAATGAAATAAGTATACACATTATGGTGCATTAAAATGAACAAAGAAAAAACAACAACAATTGGAACGAGTTACTGAAAATATCTAAATGTCGAGCCAAAACATAAAATATAAGCTTAAAAATTTGCTATACAGTGCATTTACGTGCTTCTGAATGTTATTCCCAAACACACGGATTTTTTTTTTAACCCAAAGAAAGAATGCTGTCCATAGCGTTGCTATAAATATAGAGAAACCGCGACATATGAAACCTAACCATTTAATAGAAATGAATATTCAAATATGTAATTGATTCTATTTATCAATTCCAAATGCAACCTTCAGCTGTCGCGACAGCTGTAGATGAGGCTATTGAAATCCAAAATTGTCCTATTCAAACGGTAAATCATGACAATCCGATTACAGAAAATAGTCGTTGTTCGTGTAAATATCATTAAATATTCCATAATTGTAATATTTTTAAAACAAGGTACATTGTCATGTTTTTCAAGTATGAAAGTGGGTTGGCGGAGGAGGGAGCAGAACCCCACAGTATATATATATTTTTGTTAAGTCAAATAATTTCAGCATTGCAAAATAACATATGTTAGACGAATTAAATTTTTAGAGGCAATCTACTTTTTTTAATGTATAATTTCTGAATTCTTAAACATTTTTAACTACTTTAAAATAATAAACATTTTCTTAAGTTTGAGTTCAAAACTATAATATCAACCAAAATGATTAACACATATAGCATAAAAACTGTGTTAAACAGTTACACCAAACAACTATAGATGATTTATCCTGCATTAAAAATAAGGTAAACTAGTTTGGGTGAGTGGAAAAAATGAGCTGTTTTCAGTCAAAACGCCATAAAAGGTGCAAAAAATTGTTTTGTTACAAGTAAAATAATTCAATTTTATAAAAAAAAAAAGTCTTGAGAGCAAGTATTATAATTTAAATATTTTTAAGATGAAAATAATGAAATCTACGTTTGAATTCCAAAGACTATTATTTATGTTAAAAATATATTTGTGGCTATTTAAAGGTAATTTGGAAAACTTTTTCTTGCACATAATAATACAAAAATCAACATTTCTTATTTTATACATAATGAGAAAGAACATTTAACAAAAGATTATCAAATGCTAGAAATTTCAGAATAATAAGAACCATATTAATCTAAACTCAGTACCGAATTTCAAATCCGAATCCCATTTGTTAGTCCATTCTTTTGGCAGCAGTTAAAAGAAATGTTCAATGTTTATATTTATGCTATAGTAAATAAAAAAAAAACTGTAAGATTCTCAATATAGCTGCCTGGTTCAAAACATAACGACATATAATAAATACAAAATATTAATAACAAAAACACTACTTGTAATACGTCTAATACCAATAATAATAAAATTTAATGAATATATATGAAAACTGTTTACAATGGAAAAAAAAATTCATTAATCATCGTCTGAAGAAGTGTCCGAGAGGTATGGATAATTATTTCTAAAAATGACTTCATTTTTCTCTATAAATCTTCTTAGTGCTGATATTTTGTTCATGAGAACAGGTCTTTCACTAATATAATTAAACCAATCCAGAATCATCATAGCTCTATTTTTTAACGTGATAATATGTTGTCAGAGGACATGCAAAATTAGTGGTGTGTTTATATCAGGCAAACTTATTTGAATATATGCTTTAGGTTTCGCATATTCTCACAAACAATAAAACATCTGAGAATGTTTTTGTACAATGTTCCCCCGTAAATATAAAATGAAGGTGGATGAAAATCTCACCTGTGTTCATCGTATCAATGGTAATTATTGTACCTTATGGTGTAGAACATTTTTCCATGGAAAAAATCAAACATTATTTTTCGCATTTTTTATTTTTGCCCCATTAACCACATCAACGAGTGTCTGATTGCTGTTTTTCACATGAACGCTCGATAGCCAGAATACCATATCTCATCCAACTTCTTATGACTATGAAGTTTAAGCTCATACACACACGTATACAAATATATAGATATGCGAGTGTGCATGTTGGATGAAGTATGTCCATCCAATCTGCCTTCAAAGGTAGTTGTCAACAGACAAGTGATCAACTAGAACATATATACATATTCAGAATGTGCTCTATTCTGACGACAGAAAAAAACTGATTTAGGTAAACAACTATTTCAAATAAAATAATAAAACTTTGTAAAAAAATCACCAAGGTCAAAAATGAACTGAAAGGTAGAGAATAGAGCTTACAAAGTCTGTAACAGATGGCGCTAGCTGAAAGGAGCACATGCAGAAGACGAAAGTGTTGCCAAAATGATAGAAGAGAAATTGATAGGGAAAAATGGAAATAAAAGAAATAAACAAAATTAAAATAAAATAAAATAAATAAAAAATATAAATAATAGTAATAAATAAAGAAATATAAAAGAATAAAACAAGAAAAACCCCAAAGATCCTTTTTTTAAATACAAAATAAACAAGAGAAAGAAACATGAGAAGAGGGAAAAGAATTACAAAAGTAATTTCCACACTGGAGAGAGGAAAGGAGATGATGAGAGATCATTGACAAGATTATCATTTAGAAATAAAATATGCTTCATGAAAATTCAAGTGAGAGGGAGAAGCAGGGGAATAAATAATTTTGGCCATGGAGAAATTGAAACAATGACTGGAAGACCAACAGTGAGAAGCAATCGAAGATTTAGAGATTTCTTTATTTGCAATATACCTCTGATGCTCGCCTAATCTGACAATATATGATTCTTTATGTTTTAAGAACACCAGATCTAATGGAAAAGTATGTTGGCATAGCATTTGTGTATAATGGGTACTAATTCGATGTCCAGAAATCGAGTTATGGGACGGGTATTCCGACTAATTTTTCTACTGTTTTAAGTCGGATAATAACTTCGATCAGTGTCTAGAAAATCTGAAATCCTAACGTATGAATGTGTACCATGGAAAATGCACCAATTTGTGTCTATTATTGCTACACACTGAATTTTCTTTTCCAATAGATCTGGTGTTCTTAAAACATAGAGAATCATATATTGTCAGATTAGGCGAGCATCAGAGGTATATTGCAAATCAAGAAATCTCTAAATCTTCGATTGCTTCTCACTCTTGGTCTTCCAGTCATTGTTTCAATTTCTCCATGGCCAAAATTATTTATTCCCCTGCTTCTTCCTCTCACTTGGATTTTCATGAAGCATATTTTATTTCTAAAAATTCTGATAATCTTGTCAATGATCTCTCATCATCTCCTTTCCTCTCTCCAGCGTGGAAATTACTTTTGTAATTTTTCTCCATCTTCTCTTGTTTCTTTCTCTTGTTTATTTTTTTTAAAGGATCTTTGGGGTTTTTCTTGTTTTATTCTTTTATATTTCTTTATTTATTACTATTATTTATATTTTTTTATTTATTTTATTTAATTTTAATTTTGTTTATTTCTTTTATTTCCATTTTTCCCTATCAATTTCTCTTCTATCATTTTGGCAACACTTTCGTCTTCTGCATGTGCTCCTTTCAGCTAGTGACATCTGTTGCATTCTTTGCAAGCTCTATTCTCTCCCTTTCAGTTCATTTTTGACCTTGTCCTCTTACGGACACGTGTTTACTGTAGCTGATGACGAGCTGTTAATATTTTTAGCTCGAAACGCGTCCTGTGTTTTGTTTTTATTTTATGGTGATTTTTTACAAAGTTTTATTATCTTATTTGCTTCATATCGCCAGTTTTTGGTGCTGTTTCGCTGTAAACAACTACTTTACCAATTTAAAACAGGATTATGGATTAATTAAACATCTGCCAAATAATAGCGGCTTTAAGAACAGAGCGTCCATCCATAATGTAACAGATTAATTTCATGAATCTGCAACTAGCGCGTTGCGAGAGAAATGCTATCTGTTTGACGGAGTACGGATAGAGGGGTACTTCCTGCACTTCTAATAAAGGAAAATGCATTTTAGACTTACTTTTTCATTAGTGAAATTCGGGCTATGACGTGTGACAAATTGACAAGAAAAAGAAAACTTCCATTGAAATATTGCACAATTTTATACGTTCAAATAATAATAGATAGGAATGAGTATTTAAAAAATGCACGGTAAACCTTTGACCGTAACTATAATGTAATCTTAGTATTAAAAAACAGAATTTAAATTATGTATTATATTATACATATAATTAATATATAGATATTTATACGTTTAAGAGATAAAGACTTTTTAGTTGTGAATGAATTCAATAACCTATATAAACACATAATTGCACTGGTGTTTACGCATAAGTAGTATGTACGAAATGTAACTAAATGAATGTAAGACTGTAATTTTTGCATTTTCGAAGTCACTTACGAGTGTAAGAAAACATCTCATATTAGTTTATCACAAATTATCAGAAAGTGTTGCGAAATGCCTCATGCGATAGGGAATTATTCTTATTTTAGTATTTGTAATTGTTGAATTAGGTGCAGTCTACTTATTTAAAAATGCTGCAACTTTGATTTTTCGAATGGAAATATCCAATTTTGACATATTTTTAATTTTTTTTTATTGTCTGGAGAAAAAGAACCGTTCATATATTTTTAGAAAATTTTAATAGAGTTAGAAATAAATTTTAACAATTTATACATAAATTTCGGAAAATAAAATTACAGTCTCACATGTATGTATTTCTCAAAAATATCCGTTCTTTCAAACTTAAAGTTATACAGAAAATTAAAATAGAAACAAACGAACATTGTATACAAGCAAATAAATGAATATTAATAGACAATACTTTAAAATCTGACGAAGGTATGTAAGTACTTTATTTTACGTTATCTAAACAAAAAAAATGGTTTTATATGAAAAATAAAATGCCACCATTATTTTGAAGAAAACTGCTAAAATTAAAAAATGTGTAACAGTGTAATTAATGTGTAACACTGTAGTGTTATTATCTTTACTTTTTAATCTAAAACAATACAAAAAACAAATACTTACAAATCTAAAACAACAAAACATACAGTAACTTAAAAGTTCTTTAAGAATTTCCTACAATTAAAACTATAATATATTTTTTTGCCACCATTTTTATATATAGTAAGGCGAGGAAAGTTCGCGCGGTAGGAGAGATTGTGCACAAAGAGATTCGACGGGAAGGACTAGAGTGCGCGCACAGCGACTCCAGGTAGTTGTACAGCAGTATTAGTGCAGTGTCTACATCAATGTGCATATTGATTGTTCCAAGCGTCTTACATAAAGCAATGCTATTTTGTTTTGTTTTTCCAAAGTAAGTGCTTGAATTTTCATAACTGTTCGTTAGAATTTTTACAGAACGTCAGTAATACAAAATATTTTGAATTTAAACGATTTCTTATAAACTACTAACCTGGACTAAGTATGTGAACACCAACAATTCATTTTAGAAGTGGTCATATTTAAATAAAAGGCCGCGCAACCTCTCCTACCAAAATAGGAGAATTTACGCATCTGCTACTTATTAGCGCATCTCCCCATAATTTTAAGTGCTAGGAGAGATAACACAGCTTATTGATAAATTTGTATGAATTGCAAATTACTTGTAAAACGTATGAATGAATCAATTTTGAAATAATTTTGAAAAAACACATAATTATCAAAACTAAATTTGGCAACAAATTAATTTGCAAAAATATACTTTTGCAGATAAAAATTTTATTAATAAATTAATAATACAGTTGTTATTAAATTAATTTTATGTCATTATTTTTGTTAATAAAATAATAATATATTTGTTAATAATTTAATTAAATATTTATATATATTTTTTAACTTATGGACAATTAATTCGCTAATAAATTAATTTTGTTAACTAAAATAAATTTTCTAATACAATGTTTTGGAAAAGCTTTCAACCATCCCAAGTAGTGTCATGCCATCGAAATAAAAAGGAAACAGAGTTCAACTAATGTTACTGATCCTCAAAATATACATGAAAAAATACTTAAGAAGGATGCCGCTACAAAAAGAAAAGAAAAAAAAATCTGCTGAAGATAAGGTTTTTCCACAAAAAGTGGGATAAAAAAAAACTAAAGGGAAAAAAACCGAAGGTCAGTGAGGATGAGTGCACTGAATGTCTGGAACTGTACCAGGACACACCTACGACAACTGACTGGATTCAATGTATTGCTTGTTGCAGGTGATTGCACGAAAGATGCACGATGTACCACAATAAGTGCATCGATTGTGAACGACGACAACTTCGTTTAGCAAACAAAATACAATGAAACTGTGGATATGGAAATGAAGTTAAACATGTTATCAACTAGATTAATGTTATTTGGTAATCTTAGTAGGGCTTGATTTTTCTGATATTTTATCTTCTTAAATTAAAAATTTTAACTGTTGTTAAAATTCTTTCTTTTGTTTATTATTTAAACATTTGGTTGAAATATTCACTCCTAATACAATAATATTTACCAACAAAAACCTTTCATCAATGTCGATTAAGTGTAATTATTATTGTTAACAATTTAATTATAGTTAATATTAATAACAATCTCTTCTACCTATGTGCGCAATCTCTCCTACCCATGTGCGCATTCTCTCCTATCCTGTAAGGAGAGATTGCGAAAAATAGTTTTCTTGGTTTTATTACTGCTGTTCTATTAAATTACAGTATAACAACAAAATAACAATGGAAATGCATAAAAAACAAATGAAGGCAAAATTATTCATGCATAGTTTAGCGAAATATTAATATTCCGATTTTTTTATTATAATTCTTTTGAAATGTGCGCAGACTCTCCTCGCTTTACCTTACATGTATCTTTAACGCTTCATGTATGGTATAATAAATAATACTTAATATATATATTGCATTAACGATTTGGTTCGTTTACTTTAATTATTAAAGTTTTCTAGAATACCATAAAATGTTATATTTTATGTGATATTTTATGGTGCAGTTAAGTATTGTACTTTAATAGTGTAAGGTTTGAGTGAAAATTGAATTTATATAAAATTTGAAATTAGATTATTTATATTATTTCGAGTATTTATAAAGTGGAACGCAGAAGAATTTTCTGGAGAAATAAATTGTTTAATAAAATCATAAGCTTCGAAATTATTACTCCATTATTGTTTAATTCTTCTGTCAATTTCATAAATCTTTTTATGAAAAAACTTAGTTTACTCTTGAACGAAAGATAATTTTTCTCTAAGACACGTTTTCAAGGTGGAGAAGATATGGTGAATTTGCTAAATGGAAAGAAATTCTTTGATATCTGCATAATTCAACAGATTGCATTACTACTATAAATTGTCTAAATTTAGAAAGAAATTTTTTTATAGGGATTTTTTCATTTATTTTCACATATTTGTTTTGTTGTTGTTCGAGAACAAGAAATATATTTTTATATACAGAACGTTTACATATACATTACGTACATATACATTTACATATACATTGATACTTTTAAAAAATAAATGTAACAATGTTATTCACTCACTAATATGTGGTAACATGTGGTATACTAATATCTAAACACACAAATATCTAGTGAATGTAAAAATTAAGGAAAAAACTTGTTAAGTTTTTTTTTTTTTTTTTTTTTTTTTTTTTTTTTTTTTTACAAAAAATAAAGTTATTTTTTGAGAATAAATTTATTTTGTGGATCTGTAAATAACATGTGTAATAACGCTTTAAATTAAAGTATTTAAAATCTCAAACATTACTTTATAAAAATATTCATAGGTCTAAATATGAAATTTTTTATTTACATAAATTTAAACATAAATTATATAAAGTTCATCAATGTGATATATTTTACTAAGAATTTATTTACAAAGTTTCAAATTTGGTTAAAATAACATTTTTTTAAAGGGTTCTGTAAACAATCCTATTATTCTTCATTAACGTTCATCACAAAATTCATTTAATTGGAAAGTTTACATTTTTTTGCCCTTTCAATACGAAGTAAAATGTTACAATTAGCAGAAAAAAAAGATTATATCACAGAACGAATTTTTAATTAAAAATTATGTTAATTGTTTTTTTTTAATATCATAAATATAAAAAGCGGCGGAAAATTACAGACAAAATTATAGAAAGAAATTCACATTAATAATGCGTTGTAAAAATGTATTATAATATATGAAAACATTTTTCCGTACATTAAATAAGAAAAACTACTTGTTTTTGTGTATCAATTTTTTTCTTCTGAAAAGCTCTCGCTTTTCCATTTCTGCAGATTTTAATTCTGCAATTATTTTTATTTTACACTCTTAAGTTCTGTATTTTATTTTTTATCCGCGAATTTTTTATGCACGACTGAGCATCGTTTTCATATTTTTAATTTTTTGATTACTTAATGCAACATACACACCCCTGTGGACTTTTTTGTATTCTATTCTGATGCCTTTTTCAAAACTAATGTCAGCCTTATACAGGGTGTCCGGTCTCAATGGTGTCCAATGGCTAATTCCTAAACCGTTAGTCATAGACATGTAGTTCCAATTACAAAAATGTTTTAAATCAGGTAAAGAAATATTTTAAAGGCGATTTGGGTCAATAAAAACATTTCTTAAAAAATTACGAAATTTAAATTTTTATACGGTCTCCCGGTCCTATAAGTTATATTTAGTGAAATTTTCCTTTTACCCTGACAAGTAATACAAAAAAGTCCCGTTATTCTACGATTAAAATTGACCGAGTAATAGCTGTTTAAAGTTGGAGCATATTTTTTGCTGCAAATTGGGGGTCATTCACAAATTTAGTCGAAATATAATTGCGTCAGATATAAAAAAATGTTTGGGAGTAAAATTAACATTGCAATATAAATTTGAAATCTTTAATCATTCTGGCATATTAATGGAAAATATACAATTTGTAATAAACATTTAAGAAGAAAGAAAAAACAGAATTTTTGTTAAATAAACTGATTCTAAATTAACAGCCTCAATTCTTTACAAAATGATACATATTTTAAAATATTATTAGATTGCACAAGCCTGCAAAAGTTGGGTTATGTCATGTTTTTTAGCTTTTGATAATTGATTCTTATATATTCTGTACCGCTGAATCAGAAATTGACCTTCATTTTTAACTATCATATTAGGATTTTTCGCTAATTGCAAATTTCAAAGTTAAGAAGTTCAATGTTAAAAATGAATTTCCTCCCCATCTCATCGGACCACTCAGCTGTTTAGCTGTAAGAATCCCAGGATAAGCAAAAAATATCGAATAATCTTTTTAATAAAATAAAATAAAATAAAATAAAATAAAATAAAAAAATGTTTTACATATGTTTTATAGTATGAGATTTTCGCTATATTTTAACTTACACATTTGCGATTTGCAAAAAAATTTTAACGTGATGGTTAAAAATGAATGTCATTTTCAGATTCAGTGCTAAAAATTGCGTAAAAATCAATTATCAAAAGTTAAAAAACACAACCATCTCCTCTACTTTATAGTATTCGATTTTTGTTATTCTTTAAATTTTAAAATTTATGATTTGCAAAATATCCTGTCATGATGGTTAAAAATTAAGATAATTTTCGGATTCAGTGCTAAAAAATACAGAAAAGTTAAAAAACCCAACAATCGCAGTCTTGTATTATCTAATCTAAAACTTTTTCTTAAACACCTTGGCAGAAATCTATCCGAAATTGTTTGTGTTATCCTGTAAAATAAGTATAAATGATAACCACCGAAAATCTTAATAATATTAGATTGTTATTGCATTTGCGCCAGTATGTAAAATGTAATCTCGATCGGATATTTAAAAGTGGGTTAAAGTTCGAGTACAAATTTTAAACTGGAAAAACATACATACGATTGTTGAAGTAACATAAAAACTTATTAAAAAACATAATTTTTGTTAAAAGAAATCATAAGAGAAACAGTCTCAAATCCTGACAAAATAAAACATATGTTATTTTAGCCAATTTGAGACTTCATCATAATACTTGTAGGATTTTTTTTCAAAGCGCAGATATACATGAAGATCTTCGAATACTTTAAACACTTGGTATATGATCCCTCAAAGCCAAGCCGAACTCATTTGTTTTCAGAGTAGAAAAGTGGCATAAGTCATGCATTTTTAAAGTTTCTTAACTCGCTCAATTTTAGCGTTATATGAATGGGACTTTTTTTGTCTTACTTGTCAGTGTAATAGGAAAAAATTACTAAATATAATTTATAGGACGGAGGGATCGTATAAAAATTTAAATTTCGTAATTTTTTAAGAAATGTTTTTATTGACCCAAATCGCTTTTAAAATGTTTCTTTACCTGATTTAAAACATTTTTGTAATTGGAACTATATGTCTATGACTAACGGTTTAGGAATTAGCCATTGGACACCATTGAGACCGGACACCATGTATATACTAAGATACGTTCTAGAGAAATCTACCAGAAACAATTTTTTTTGTGAATTGTGATTCAACTGAATATAAAAATAACAAAAGCCCTGGCACGCAATGAAATGGTTCATCATGTTTTAACCATAGTTTCATACTTATATTGTTAGACCTAATTGAGTTTGAAAGAATAATACTGCAGCATATCCGGCCTGATTAAAATATATTTAATTATAATTAACGTGTTTAATTGCCATTTAATTCGGAGACATTCTATTACTAATTTCATGTTTCCTACACACACACACACACACATATATATATATATTTAAGAGAATACTGTAATGCTTAATACTCTATTTTACTGCAACTTATTTAAAAAAAAATAGTGTTAATTTTATTATTCATATATTTTTTATAAAAGAGAATTTTTTAAACAAATATTTAAATCCTGAAATTAAATTGCAAATTTGCGTATTAAGTATGTATATTCATAATTCATAATTCAGTTATTTGTCAGTGAAATAACAAATTTTAACGGAAAATAATATAAACATAATAATGGACGAACACATAGAATTGTTCTAAAACACATTTCCAAATACCTTAAAAAGTAACATTCGTATTTTCTATAGTATAGTATTTTTATATTCAATAAAACTTTCGGCATTTTTTTTCGGCATTTAAAATAACACCTTTGATATTCTTTATATTAATACATAAATATGCATGATTTTATTTTATATATTTCTTTATACTTTACATATTATTATATATATTTTAATCGAACTTAAAAGAACTGTGATTAATATAAAGAAAGGCTAAATCATATATCTATCTATCTATCTATCTATCTATCTATATATATATATATATAAATTTAAATATCAAGCATAAGAATGTTATTTTAGATGTAAATTTCCAACTGGGCGAAAAATGTCCGGACCAGGACATCTAGTGAAGAATGTTATTTGTTTGCTTGAAGTTTAAAAATTAGTTTTTAAAAATAGTATTATATATATTAAAAATTTATGTTTTTTCAAAGTACTTTGAGATATTTTGTTTAAAATTGATAATATTAAAGCAAAAATTATTGTTAAAATTAAATATTAAACATAAGCAAAGATAATCATATTGTTTATTTAAATAAATATAAATATAATTTCATTAAGTTAGAAATTTTAAAATAATTTAGAAGTTTACAATAATTTAAAATTTTCAGACCTAAAATACTATTTTTTTATTAAGTATGATTAAGTGGCAATTACTAAAGTAAGTAATTGTAATGAAAATGTGCATATAATAAAAAAAAAAAAATTAAAAATAATGTTAGTTATATTTTTTAGAAAACAAAACTACATATAAGCTACTTATTTTTGTATTATTCAATAGGATTAAATTTCCTTTGAAAAAAGTAAATTTCTCTTGTTTTTGAAATTTAAAAAAATTGCTTCCTTTGTTTTTAATAAATGATTAAAAGCATTTTTTGTGGAATTTTAAAATATTGTCATTAATTAAAATAAAACAGAAAATCGAATAGAAAAGAAACTTTTTTTGTGATTTTTTAAAACAAATTAATTAACTATTAGAAATATTTTATTTTTCAACTGAAAAACAATAACTTCAAGAGAAAAAAATCTTTTGTAAGAAGTATTTGGAACAATGAAAATATTTATTTATAAAAAAGAAATTCCCTTTGTGCAGAGTGTTTCATTTAAACAAAAATTGTTAATGGAAAAAAGTTTCAGTGTGTTTTCTATGAAAGCATTACTTTTTATATTCTTAAAAAAACTAATTACAGAGAAATACCATGCGGGATTTCGAAAAATATCAATAAATTTACTTTTATTTAGTTTTCAGTTAATATGAAATATAATAATTTAAGTATTAAACCAAATCAAAATAACTTATTTAAAAGAAAGCGAATTTTAATTGTAATCCACAGAAGTGACCAAATACAGTGAAATCTGCTTTTGTTTTAATGGTTATTATTCTGTGTAGTTATTTTTTATGTCTTCTAATGAAACGGTTAAATATTATATTCTCACCAAAAAAGAAACAAAATCATTGCTATTTTATATTTTATTTATAAAGTATACATTAATTTTATTTCTACAGTCAATAATACATTTTATTTCTATATATTTTTTTATTTATAATATTTCCTTTTATATTTAGAATGGTTAATGATGCAATTTAAACATCTTTTTAGCACACTATAACAACCGGGATGTCACAAATTATTCAAAATAATTAAATTAAAACAAGTTAACCCACTTAAATATTTAATCTGTAAAAGTCGTGGAAAAGATGCAGTCGGCAATTTTAGAGTCTAATGGCCGAATTCAGTCTTTGGTTATAAACAAAAAACACATTTGCTGCAAAAATTTCCATTTATCGCAACTGAAAGCTTTACAAGAATTACGCGACTAAAAACGCTACTACAACGTGGATAATTTGCACAAAAAAGGCCGAGGCGTCACGGTACAGGCATGTGAAATTTAGAAAAAAGTAACAAGATGGTGTAAAATAATTTTTTTCTGAAATTTTACATGGCTATGCAGTGACGCATTCTTTACAACGGAATACTATCAACTAATTTATGAGCATACGATATTTCAGAAACCTATCGGAGAAAATCTAGCATCTTTTAAAACATTTTGGTCAAAATTACGTCTTTTATCCAGAGAAATCTTTACAGGTACCCCTATGTAATTTTAAATACAAGTAGCCAAGTTCTCAACAGAAAGGAATAATATATGGTATCCCATATAAACAATGTGATACAATATACATTAGAGACTAGCCGTACCATGGAGATTCGATTAAAATAAGACCGGGAGGCCTTTAATTGAAGAAACTTAAACTATTTCTTAAATCAAAAGATTTAAAAATATGAAAATCATCTTTTCACAAACATTTAAAATTCATAAAAAGTTTCTTTTAATTAAAAAGAGTGTTGCCTAAAAAATTAAAAACAAACTACTTCACATGTTCCGGTTTTAATCGAGTTAAAATCCATAATCATAAATTTTGTCTTCGCTCAAAAAAGATTCTTCTCCGCTCAATTTAATTTGATGACCTTAAATGAAACATTATATGAACATTAAATGAAATTGGAACTTATACAAAAGCCGTATGTTCCTGGACGTATGATTTACAACAACGACCAAAATCCCACTTTATGAAGTTAGTTAAATTACACCTAAATAAAATCTGACTCAAATACACCTCCGTGTTTGATTGTTCGTGGCACATGCTTTCAACTGCAATTTGAATTATGTCATTTGTTGTGAATTTGTGTGTATTTATATTACTGATGAGGGACTTTAAGCAAGTTCGAAACGTTTAATGTTATTTAAAAAATATTTTAATTGATTTTAACTATTAATTTAAATTGTCTGTATTTTTGCATTTGTTTTTAATGTAACTTAAGCTTAATATATTATTTAGTATTATAAAAACACACATGAAAAAATACATTAAGCATCTGTTGCTTTTCTAGTATATTAGAAACAGAACGTAAATTTAGAAGTAAATATACCCAATAATTTATTATTTTTATTAATGCCATCAAATATTTTTGTTTTGTTATTTTCTGAAATAAATATACCTATCTGTGAATCACTCTGCAGTAGTGTCTTATTTTTAAAATAAAACATTTTTATATATACGCGTGCGCATACTGTAAGCATTAAACATATCACATTCAATAGCAACTATATTCTAGTTCACGTAACTGATGCATATAATTTTGATTATGTTTAAGATTGTTTAACTCTATTAAAATACACACTAAGTGATTTTTTTCCTATAGACCGCAATGAAACGGAAATCTTTTGAGTGACTCTGTAAATGAACTATGATTGCTGCAAATTTTATTTTCACCACCGAACAAACCATGGCAAACCTGAATAAGATATATCAATTGCATGTCAATTCGAGTATATTTACAAGAGTTGGAGCATGGAGATACAGCAAACAGACAAACCGAAGTTATAAAAACTTTTGAACTATGTTGGAAAGTGTTGAAAACAAGCAAACGAAAATGGTTCTAGCTCTGCAATTGATTTAGGATATTGATTTTTTTTCTCCGAGCTTCTTGAAAAAGGGTAAAATTGTTGTTTTCGTTGAATTTTGTTTTAAATGCTAAGAAAATGTGATTATTTCAACATTATATATATAAAAAAACTTAATTACAAATACGAATGTAATACTTGACGGTATTAATCATTCTTCAATGCATTTAAAATTTTTTAAATCTATAGAGTTATATTATCTTAAATACTGCTTGTATTGCTGTGAAACCTGGAGCTTAGTGAACGGAATATTACGCCCCGAACACTTAGAGTGTTAAGGTGGTATTCGATAGAAAGCATTCTGATAAATATTTTGAATGTACAGCTTTTAATTCTTGCATGGATAATAAATGGCTTTCATAAATTTTTTTGACAAAATATGAATATTAAACTTAGGTTACAATCGTATTTCAAAATTAGTACTAGAATTAAATAACTATGATAATTTAACAATCACCATAAAAAATTATGAACCTGAATAACATTCATTAATTTTACCGTATAGCGTGTTAACATTTTTCTAAAGTTTTAGGAACTCTTAAAACCTCACTCCCTCTCTATGAATGGAATACAGTAAGCTTCTTGTAATTCTATACAGGTAGCATCAAATATTATACCGTAATTTAGATTATACGATTATTTTGGAGTTAAAAGTAAATTAATGTTGAAACCAGGTACTTTATCTAACACGGATTATATGGTATTTTAAAATATTAACAATATTTGATATCTTTATTAAAAGTATGGAGATTAAATATTAATGTTAATAGGAATCACGTTTCGTGTTTACGCAATTCAGGAATGAATGGAACAAAGTTAGTGAACTTTAAGAGGGAAAATATATAAAACTCTTTTAATAAAGTTTTTCTAAATAATTTATTTATCATCTATTTTTGTTTTTTAATATATTTATTTCTAAAATCACCAGAATAGATGTTTTTATCTAAATCTAAAAAAAAAAAAAAAACTCTAATAAATTTTATACTCGTTAAAATAGGTCAAGATATTAAATAATATCCGAAAAAATATTTCCTGTAATTGCTGCTTTTATTTCACTAAAGCAAACAATTTTTCATATTCTTTAGATTTAGTAATCATATTTTTATTAGGAATAGAAGGAAAACATATTGAGAAATGTATACTGACACAGAGCTACTGTATAAAAAATATATATCATCATTTTGTTCCAGTTTGTAATTTTCAGTTGTCAATGTGTATTATTACATGCACATATTTGAGTTTTTTTTTTCTTTCGCATAAAGAAAACAAATAATAATCCAATATTTTAAAAATATGTTTAATAAATAAAAAGTGTGAACAAATCACTTATTTCTGTGCGTCACCATGTCCAATTTTGTAAGTTGATTCTTTTATTAAACAAGTATTCCAGAAAAACAATGTAAACTCTTTAATTGGTGCCACAAATGACAGGCAAACAGAGTAATAATTGTGATTCCAATCACAAATACCTAATAAAACTTGTAATGTATTCACAAAAATATAAACACTGCAGTCATACATTCATGTCCAACTAAAGGCACTTGCGATTAGATGTGAAATTAAACTCATCCAGATCAAATGTATTTATATAATTTGTATGTAAGAGAACGTGAAGCGATATCATAATTCTGTTGTCCTTGATATTCTCAGTTTTTTTAGAATATTGTTATAGAATATAATATCGTTTCATTCCGCTTTTTGAATTTCCCAATAATTATTCCGTCAGCGGCCAATGCTCTTAATTCGCAAAAGAAACTCGATAAATTCTTTGTGAATGTCGACCATGCAATATCTTATCACATGAGCTATACAATTCCACCATAATCGTGGTTGGATTGTTTTGATTTTTCGAATTACATTATTGGATTTTCCTTAATAATGCTGTTTGATTTTAAATTACAGCTTTTAATGTTTTTATGAACCTAGTACTTTATGCATGCAGAAGTAGTCTATATTCTTTGTAATGTAACCTATGAACGTAAACACATTCAGAAATATTTCATTTATAGCTTAACGCACGGTACTAATTTTTTTTCTTTTACTGTTGTATTTTAACAAAAACTGTAGATTTATTTTTCATACTTTGCTTAGAAAACTTAATGCAATAAATCTTTAAGTTAATAATGATATAAAACATCAATTTCTTGAAAAACTTAACTTTACCTTGAAATTAAAAAAAAAATAATAAATAAAAAAATTGTAAACACAAAAGTACTCAAATTATTTAAAGGTTTTTTTTTTAAATTTGGAATACGATACATTTAAAACCCTAGTACTTTCGAACATATCATGCTCTTCATCTGGGTTTAAAAAATGTCAGAGGCTGAGTCCTTTTTACATATGGGCTGATCGTATTTTCGAAATTAAAAGGCGACTATAAAATAAGACGAAGTATAAATGACTCAATTGCTGACTTTTATTTTTAACCCTGATGAAGAGCATGATATGTTCGAAATTACTAGTGTTTTAAATGTATCGTGTTCCAAAAAAAAAAAAGGAAAAACACCTTTAAGTAATTTGAAGACTGTTTGTGTTTGCAATTTTTTAAATTTGTTATTGTAAGGTGAATTTAATGCTTTCAAGAAACTGGACATGTTATATAATCTTTAACTTAATTTTTGAAGCGTTTACTGGCTAACTCATGAAATCCACTATTATTATGAAGAGATATACGATCTAGAGGATGAGATTATCTAGAGAAGTTATTAAACAGCTGAGCTTTTATAAACATGCAAGTATCGTAAGATTATCCTGAAATTCATTTGGTGTAGGAAATATTTTGTTTAAAAGCAATATTCAGGACTGAAACTTAAGTATGAACTACCATGTTTAGATAAATGAATTATTATTAATTTTAAGAAGATCAATTTTTTATCAATAAAGGTACACATTGTGACACATTTTGAGGTTTCTCTGACAACAGCCGGTGTATTTTATAAGTAATCCAAAACTGACTATTGCTAAACATTCATATATCCTTTTCCTATATAACAACGTATCGCGATAATCTAAATGTTTAATACCAACTGAGAAATTTATATTTAATGATGTCACAAATTTACCCCATCAGGTAAATTGCACTGATGTGACTGTACTTTGTGACTGTAGTGTTTTAGCCTTGACACGCAAGAGGAAAACATTTGGGAATTATTTCAACAGTGAAAATTATGCTGAAAACCTGTAAAACTGCAATAATGATATTGACATGTCATCGATTTGTCCAATTATCCATCCCATTTTTGCTGCAAAGTAACGAATAGTGATTTGCAATTTCTTGTTAATGCATTACACCTTTATTTACAATGACATTTTCATAATAATTCATAATCATATTTTTCTATTTAAATATGAAAAATAATCTTCAATTCAATATTTTGAATTTTATAATTAAAAATAACATTTTAGAAATTTTCTGGAAGAAAAGAACTACACAGTATAATGACGTTAAGGAATAAAAATAAAACGATTACAAGGCAAACGAAGAAATTAAATAAAACGAGGAAACTTTAACAAAAAATACAACTATGTTTTACGTTTTTGTAACTGACAGTGTACAAAATATGTGAAATGAAATTTAAATGTAAAATTATTGTTTTTGCTTTCAGTTGAACTGAAGACGGATAAAGCTCAAAAATTAGTTTTGAGAAAACCACTAATCAACTATCACTTCCTGATTTTTCAAACAGCTGGAGCCCTGAACAGCAAAAAAAAATGTTTCCGGCATACTCTTTTCCTCTATAATCGATGGGAAATTTTCTGAGAATGCAAAGTTACCGTCGTATACCGACCGGAAGCATATTGAGAACTGTTCTTGATATAAAAGGAAGACTTTGAGGAAAATCTTTGAAATCTTTCTGGAAGACTGTCAGTTTGTTCTTTTTCTTCTGGTGCCAGTGTTCCTCACCTGTTTTCTTCCTCTAAAAGTCGCGTCGTAGCCACGTTATTTGCTATGGCTTTTTGGACACTAGTACCACAAACGCTTTTACCAAGCAGGAAATTCAACTTTTTGCATCTCTTAGTGTCTCGTCTTTTTATGTTATGTCTTCCTACGTGTAATTTAACGCTTCCACGAAGGCTTCCATTAAATTTTCTGTCTTGGATCCTAAGATTACTTCGAGGATTATTTTTGAAAGACGTTCCAGAAAGACGGTCGAGACCTTAGTAATTGCTGTGCACATGCTCACTCACATCGGAATCGGTTGATATATACGAGTGCTGTCGCAGGCAAAAAATCAGATTTTTCAAAATGTCACCCACGTTAGAAATTGAAATTGCTATATCTGAGCCATTTTTTAAGATAAAGACAAACAAAAAATGCTCCTGAATCCTTATATAAAGGTCAAATACTTAAGAAAGAAACCTTTTTCAATTTCTAATTTTTTTGCACCTCACTTTAAATATATATATTTTTTAATTTAATGGCCGCCATTTTGAAACAAGATGGCCAGCGAACTTGGTCGAGATATTGATGTATACTATCCACATGCCTTCTTCCATCGAAATAGGCGAATACGTGTGGTATCGCGAGACAAATACAAGATCGTTTCAAAGTGTTAGCCATGATAGAAATTCAAAGTGCTATAATTCAACCACTTTTTAAGATATAAACAAAAGAACAAATTTTCAGAAATAAAAACTGCTCCAGAATCTTTGTACCAAGACCAAACACATAAAAAAATCTTTTTCATTTTCCAATTTTTTAATACCTCATTTTAAATTTTAAATTACATTTTTTTTTTTAAATGGGAACCCTTTTGAAACAAAATGGCGAATGAAGCTAGCCAACGAACTCGGTCGAGACATTGGTATGTACTATGTACAGTCCAAGTTACATTCAAATCGGTTCATAAATACGCCTGTTATCGCGTGACAAAAATCAGGTCGTTTTAAAATGTCAGCCACAATATAAATTCAAAATGTTATAACTCAGCCATTTTTTTAGATATAGACGAAACAAAACCTGTTCCGGAATCTTTGTATTAAGGTCAAACACATACGAAAAAACTCTTTTTCATTTTCCAATTTTTTGGTACCTCATTTTAAATTTAATTTTTTTTTAATTTTTTAAAATGGCCGCCATTTTGAAACAAGATTTCGGGTGAAGCTGGCCAACGAACTCGGTTGAGTTGTTTGTATGTACTATGTACACACCAAGGTACATCCAAATCGGTTCATAAATACGTCTGTTATCACGTGGCAAAAATCAGGGCGTTTCAAAATGTCAGCCACACTAGAAATTCAAAATGCTATAACTCAGCCATTTTTTAAGATATAGACGAAACAAAAACTGCTTCCGAATCTTTTTATCAAGGTCAAAAACATAAGAAAAAAATATTTTTTCAATTTTCAATTTTTTGGTACCACATTTCAAATTTAAATTTTTCTTAAAGATTTAAATGGCCGCCATTTTTAAACAAAATGGCGGATGAAGCTGGCCAACGAACTCGGTCGAGACATTGGTCTGTACTATGTATAAACGAAGTTACATCCAAATCGGTTCATAAATACGCCTTTTATCGCGTGACAAAATTCAGGACTTTTCAAAATGTCAGCTTCGCTAGAAATTCAAAATGCTATAACTCAGCCATTTTTTAAGATATAGACGAAACAAAAACTGCTACGGAGTCTTTGTATAAAGGTCAAATACATAAGAAAAAAATATTTTTCCATTTTCAATTTTTTGGTACCCCATTGCAAATTTAAATTTTTTTTTAAATTTTTAAATGGCCGCCATTTTGAAACAAAATGGCGGATGAAGCTGGCCAACGAACTCGGTCGAGACATTGGTATGTACTATGTACACACCAAATTACATCCAAATCGGTTCATAAATACGAGAGTTACAGTGTGACATAGGTCAGATATATATATATATCAGTTTTGAACGGAGGGTGGTTTCGGGGTCTGGGGGTCATGATCGATGAAAATACACCAAAATTTTTTGAAATCGCTTTCCTCCGAACGGCTGCAATAGGTAGCTTTTTGTAAAGAAAGCTACCTAATAATGGTGTGAAAACGATGGTGACAGCCCTCGCTCCAACATAAGGCTGTATTATTTCATGTCGGTGCCACTACCCCAAAGGGGGTGAAGGAACAGAAAACGATCTAAATTGCTGTTTTGTAATATTGCAGGGGATAGCAAGTTGAAACTAGCAATTATAAGATATAAATGATCTCTAAGAACATTTCCTAAAAAATTCAAATTTTAAAAGGGGTGAAGATGGACGAAAAACGTTCTAAAAAACGTTCTAAATTGCGATTTCTACGCAATCTCAGAAAGTACCCAACCGATTTCAAAAGTAATTGTTGAAAATTGATGAGGACAGCCCTTGCTCCAATACAGTATCTATTTCATATCGACGTCACTACCACCTTGCGGTTGCATTTTAAAAAACTTTCTAAATTGTGATTTTTGTGATACTGAAGGGGCTAGCAATTTGGCATGGTAATTATTTATGCTCTCTGAGAAGAATTCCTTAAAAATTTGAAATTTAAAAGGGGTGAAAATGAACGAATACGTTCTAAATAGCGATTTCTACGCAATCTCAGGAAATATAAACCGATTTCAGAAGTAATGGTTTCAAATTGATGGTGACAGTCCCCGCTCCAACATAGCCTATATTTTACGTAGTTGTCACTAACACCTGGGGGTTACAGGAGCAAAAAATGTTCTAAATTGCGTTTTTTGTGTTACTGGGGAGGTCTTACATTTGGTAATTACTGCATTTGGTACATATGGTAATTACTTCAAATATGCAAATGCTTTCTAAGAATTGTCGAAAGAAAATTCCACATTTAAAAGGATGAAATGAACGAAAAGCGTTTTATAAGCGTTCTAAATTACGATTTTTATGCAATCTTATGTAATACTAAAACGATTTCAAACATAATGACTACAAATTGATGGTGATAGAATCTGCTGAAACATAAGCTATATTTTATGTCGGTGTCACAACCCCTAGAGGATTGCAGGAGCAAAAAACTTTCTAACTTTTTTGCGATTTCTGCGGTAGTAAAGAGGTTAGATACTTTAAGTATAGCACAGTAGCTATTTATAAAATAAAAATGTCCTCTAAGACCAGTCGAAAATAATTTCGAAATTAAAAAGGGGTGAGTTGGAAGGGAAGGAGCGAAAAGCATTCTAAAAGAGTCCTAAATTACGATTTCTATGGAATCTCAGAAAATAATAAACCGATTTCAGAAGTTATTGGTTGTGAATCAAGAGTGATAGTCCTAAATCCTATACGAGCTATTTTTTATGCCGGTGTCACTACGACCTGGTTGTCAGGAACAACAAGAAAGCCTGTAAAAAAATCTTGATTCAATTTTCTATAGAATATTGGGAAATACCAACTGATTTCAACGCTAAAGTTGGCAAATTAATGGTGACAGTCTCGGTTTCAACTTTTTTCGAGGCATTCTATTTCAACTCTGTTTCGTTATTTTATGTTGGTGCCACTAACACCAGAGAGGTAGTAGACTGTAAGACAAGAAGCTTGGAATTTGCCATAATGTTTAATTTTAAGATGTAAATGTGTTAAGATGGTTTCTAAAAAATTCAAACCTTCAAATGAATACTGCAATGAGCTTATGAAATGAGCATAAAAGTCTCAATATACTTTCTAAATTATCATTTATTTGGAATTAGTTTTAGTTCTTCTTATTAATTAAAATCTCATTTCTGCCTTTTTCACTTTTATAATGAAGTTTAGTCAAACTGTGGCTTAATTTGTAATTTTTGAATTATTCAAAAACTGTTCTTCTAATAAAAAATAGTCCTGCAAATATCACTTGGCATATTTCAACTATTACGCGAGCAAAGCCGCGGGGTTTGCTAGTTTTTATATAAAAAGAACATGAAAAGAAAGGTTTCATTTTTTTTAAAATTATTAGCAGCTAATTAAACGAAGTATGGATTTTCCATGATCTAAATTGAACATTTTTTATATACTGAAGGGTCAAAATAACTGGTATAAGCATGCATATGCAAAGAAAGGAGGCATATAACCAATTAATGTAACGCGATGCGGTGGGCAGCGCAAATAAAAGGCAACATGTGCCTGCAAAATTGTTAGATCAGTTCTTTTTTTCTAGAAAGGCAGGTTATCACGATTTAAGTGAATTTCAAAATTAGCGTTATAATCGGCACACGAGAGATGGGTGTGGGGATGATTTTGTTGGTCTTAAAATCCATATCTCTGAAAAAAATTTTAAGATGATTATTTCACGTAGCATCGGTGATTTTTGAAGCAGGATTATATTCCCCTTTTTAATATGAAAAAGAATATATAGCCAGTTTATAGATGAAAACTCAGAAAGTCCAGTAAAAGGTGCTTTATTTCCAGGTTCGTACATATCGAGGATACCAGCCTAACGGCCGGTGCTGGAGAAGGACAAGCTACATTATGTTTACAGATGCACGATCAGGAACAGAATGATGTCAGAACCACATTTTAGAGCGTTGCGTTATTGGCGAGCAGTAATTTACAAAATAAGCAAGCCAGTAGCAATCTGGCGACAATTAAATTGAAATATGAGACACGTTTTCAAAAACCGTTAATGTATTATCAATGAGGAGGGGGAAAAGGGCAACATATGTAATTTTAACGCCAACGGATAAACAGCAAAATATGAAGTGAAAAAAAAAAGCTGCAATTGAATGTGGGATGGCAAGCCCATGTTAATAGGCGCCGCAGAGACGACCCAAGGCACGTGAAATTAAGAAATAAAAGATATTGCAAGCTACATTTATGACAAGAAATATACGTTATGGAAAAAAAGGTGCAGCTTTAGAAACACACTCAATAAATAAAGAAAGAGAAAGAGAAATAATGGCCTATCAACCGAAATAACTGCGTACAAGGAATGGGTAAAATATTTCAATGCAAGATAAAAAATAGCATGACTTACATAATCAATTACTGTTTTTGAGAAATAAAACGCGCAGCGAGAATGTATTTCGAAATGAAATGTGTGATGAAAATAAATTTAATTTATGATTTGAGACGGAATCAAAATAAGAGTTAAATAAGTATACATTAAAAAAGGATGGGGGTCGAAACGGGAAAAGCTATTAAAAGAATATGTGAAGGAAATGTCCTTCACAATGGGACATAGCATCTCTGAGGTTGCGTTGCAATTTGGGTTTTCGCACACGAACATTTGACGAGTGTACCGTGGATATTAGGTATCCGGTAAAAACGTCAATTATTCCATAGCGGTACAGCCGGAAAAAGAACTTGGATGAACGGGACCGTCGACGACTGAGGAGAATCCTTAAACCAGATAGACGAGCAAAACTTCCTCATATTGCTGCGGATCTTAATGCTGGAGCATCCGCAAGTGTCAGCGTGCGAACTGTTCAACAGGAAATCATTGATATGGGATTTCTAATCCGTAGGCCCACTCGTGTATCGTTGTTGACTGCACCGTTCGAAAGATTTACTTCTCGTATTACCCAACAATTGCTCCACTGGACCGTTGATGAGTGGAAACACGTTGCTTGGTCATATTGTCAATTGTGTCAAGCAGACGGACGGGTATGATTATTGAGTCAACCTGATGAATCCATAGTACCTGCATGTCAGCAGAGGAACTTTCAAGCTGATGGAGCATCTATGATGGTATGGGGCGAGTGCAGTTGGAGAGATATGGTTCCCCAGATTGGAGAATTCGAGCTGTACAAATCATCACTGCAAATATCGGGCGTTACTACCGATTGGATTCAGAAGCTCTCTTCTGAATTTAGACAATTCATTGGCCACGTAAATCCCAAACCAAGAAAATTATTTACCATATCTGGGATGCCTTGCAAAGTGCAGTTCAGATGAGATCTCCACCACTCGTACTCCTATGGATTTGTGCCCTGCAGTATGCATGGTGTGAACTGACCATAGGATACCTTCATAGATTAGTCCAAAACCGCATTGTGGTGCGGCAGGCCTGCGTGCACATGAGGGCCCTACGCAATATTAGGCAGGTGTACTACTTTTTCTGGCTCTTGAGTGTTCATAATTATAAGAATTTATATTACTTACGATAAAAAAATAATAATAAAAATCTAAAAGTACTTTAAAATTAATTAGTCTGAAAAATGTTAGTTTAGAATTATAACTAAAATGTGTGACTGAACATTTAAAAAATATATAATAATTCTTAAATTTTTTGCTAATGAAATTGATATGTTTAAAAAAATTATCACCGACTTCCAAACTTTCGAAAGGGATATATATATATATTTAACCTTTATTATATCTCATTTTTTAAATAATGTTATATTTTATCGCAGAAAACACAAACTTTAGATAAAAAAATTGTTGTATCAAGGTTAACATTTCAGAAGTAGAAACACTTACAATTATTGAAATATTTAGGTACATTTATTAGTGATTTTCTATACAATTTTGGTTAGCTATTGATTCTGATTTTTTATAAATTATATTAAAATATGGTAAGTATTTTATAATTTTGTTTAAAAGGCAGCTAAAGCAGCATTTTAAAGCAACTTTTATTTGAAAGAAATATCTTCAGCATGTATGTTTTTGATATTAAGCAATTAATTTAGTTATTCAATAATTAATTTTGAATTTAATGAGTAATTTATAATTTTTGCGTTAAATAAAGTAAAGCAAGAAAATATAAACTTTATGTATTTATCAGATAATCCAAACTTTGTTCAAAAGTATATTTATATTTTATTCAACGTTTGCATTTAATAATGTATTTTCTTTCCGGAAAGTAAAATTTATGTTAATACATAAATAAAGTAAACATAATAGCCCAGTCATTCGGTAGAAAATAAAAGAAAGTTTTGGTTTAGATTTATTACATTTGGTGCCTTTATGTTTTTTGCGTCACTGAATACGAATCTGAAGTTTGCCAACAAACTTTTTTCCGGGAAACAAGTTTTTTTCCCCCAAAATATGCAAAAAAGGACTTTTCTTTGTTTTTACAAAATAACTTCAAAACTAATGATTTTAAGTAAAAGTCAGCAATACTTGAATTGAAGAGGATAAAATTTTCTGCATTTATACATTAAAAGTTTTTTCTCTGATCAATGGTTCATCCCTGGCAGTGCCGCAAAAATGGATTGTTAACAACTATGAAAAAACTGGAACTACGGCACTATACGTCGATGAAACATGAAAAATAACCATTTTACGCAAACTTTGACCATTAATGATCTAAAGATTATATGATTGACTACATCTTATAGATCTGAGGTTCATTGTTTCCTTCATGTTTCTTATCAGATCGAAAATTACTTTGGTGTTTAATTTCATTATTCAGAATAGCATGTAGGCCTGAAAGGTTCTATGGTTTTACGGGACAGCATGAATGGCATATAGATTACGAATGGTTACTGCAACATTTCCCTATAAACCTTGATTTATGCTCAGTAAGAACTGGTGTTTTTGCTGAAGGACGAATTAATTGCTGTAATTCTTGGGAATCAGGCATTAAAGACATCAACAGAATTGTTGGGCGTGACTTCGTAACTGTCAAATTTAAATACAGCAGGAGAGGAAAATGTCTTGCTGTAATGACCAGTGTAATAAATGTAGGCAAAGGATGGGTTCTTTTCAATTTCACAACTTTGTTTCATCGAATTTATAGTGTAAATCATCCGGATGAAGACCCTGCAGAGTTTTTGATGTATGGTCCAGGACCTTATTCCTTGTCCCTATTTGAAAGTGGTTTAAGAAAAGTAAACAAATCTACTCATTCAAACCCCTTACATACAAGTGGTTTATTGGCAACGATTAATTTGTCATTGCTGGGGAGTGGTATATTACATATAGTTGTTTGGCCTAAGAATCAGTCTTGTACTTCACTCTGCGACAAATGTGTTCAGTATGTACAGTCAAAATATCAACCACAGTCAATAGTTTTCTTTGATGGCTACCCTGATGCTGACCACTGAACAAGGTGGTACAAAAACTGCTAAGCGTATGAGATAATTAAAAAAAAAACACTGACATTATTGTTTGGCGAAACAATGATACCAACCATTTCCAAAGAAAAGTATCTTGTTAACCCAAAAAAACTAAGGTCTGTTAATATTTATGATAATTGACAAGCTCTCATCAGAAATGCTACATGCAAGCAAGCAAAAGAAGACGAAGACACCTTGATTTTAGATTCGTGTTCAACGACTCAAAAAACATAAAGGCACATCAAAGCTTTCTTTTATTTGTCTTTTTTGCGCATGTAATGCCTGGACTATTATACGTATAGAAGTATTTCAATGACTATCTTTGGAATAAACTTTTATCTATAAAATTAATCAACTATAACAATTGTGTGATATTTTTAATAAATTTTCATAAATGGTATCATAAATGGTATTGCATCGGATTGAATCTATATGTCCTTGCAAAATTTAATAAGAAGTACCCGTGTTCGAATACTGCAATGATATTTATGAAAACCAGCAAGCTTCATTCCTCGGCTATTGATAATGGGAAATAAATGAAATAAATTCGTGTTTTACTTTTTAATGTTTTATGCGATTGCATTATATCTGATCTAGTAATGGCCTGTGCCAGCCGGCGAAGACACTCGCGAGCTAATGCTAATCCTATGGGGAGGTATTTTTCTAATATCTCATTTGCATTTCGCCATTTTTAAATGATTTTGTTTGCATTGGATATCCGAGGTCCGTCTCTACATCTACTTTTTTACTTTTTCGATTTTTGTAGCAGATATTTTTTATAAAGTTATTTTCACTTTCAAAATGGGTTCTGAATATGAAAGTGTCATTCTAAATCATATCTGCAACCAAAATCGAAAAAGTAAAAAAAGTGCAATCTAGAGGCGGATCTCTGCTATCCAATGCAAAAATAAATAAATAAATAAATAAATAAATAAATAAATAAATAAAATAAAATGTCAAAATGCAAACAGGATATTAGGAAAATCCCTTTCCATACGATTAGTATTAGCTCGTGGGTGCCTTTGCCGGTAGGGAGAGAAGCCTTAAACATATCTATTCCTGCCTCTTTTTAAAATTTCCTGTTTTTTGACTCATATCTTTATCAAGTTTTAACACAGTAATCGAATAAAGCTGTGCTTCTAATCAAGTAGTTTGAGATATAACGTATAACCACGTAGTAACGAGTATTGTAATAGAAATGCTTTTCGATTTCCGGTTTTGGAAAGATTTACACATTTTAGGAGTCAGAGATCCCGTAAAATGTATTTTTACAAAATGTCTGTCTGTCCGTTTGTCTCTCTTTGTGTACGCTTGTCCTCTTTGTATCCTTAAAAATTGTATAAAGATAGGATTAAAAGAATTGAATAAAATTCGTGCATATGTTTTTGGCTATCCAGAACAGGTTCCAGTTCAATTTGGTGATATTCCGCCAGACGATGGTGCTGTAAGAGCAATTTTGTGCTATTTTTGCGAGATTTTGCAGTTTGAACAATGAATATATTAAGATTTTTATACAAAATTGTATATTTAGATGTAATATAATAAGCCTAGGTTAGTACAAACATATGGAGAAAATTATCTTGAATTGGTCGTCTGATAGTGAGTTCTGTTCTATTCTTGGGACGAGATAGCGATAGACCATGTTGCTGTGATGTTGTATACCAGTTGCTCAGAATGCGCGAACCTCGGGGCAATCGGATGACAGGAAGACGTGGGTGCATGAGGAAATAATATTATGTTCGACTAATTAGTGAAGATGAAACAATGTTATACTGAATAAACCAAGTGTCCAATATAGGTTTAGTTTTCGTGATAAACTATGTTTATTTTGAGTATTAACATGTATGAAATGAATGAAAGTAGTGGGAGTGTCACATCCAACCACATTAATTAGGTCACTATCAAATGATTTTAACCGAATGACATCCCCTTTCGCATTCGAAGGCCATATTTGCCAAAGTCCAAATATGAATTCAAACATAGTTTTTAGTATTTAAAATGTTAACGTCTGTTACAATTTACATGTGTATATGAACCATTAATCAAGGTTTAACATTAAGTAGTGTACTATATCACTTATTAATCAATACCAGCCATATTTTTTATACCATGATTTGCTGCTTAAGCAAGAGAGATGTATCTTCTTTTTGAAAGCGACTGTAAAGAAAACTGGACGATTTCATGATCAATGTGAAAAACAAATATTTTAATGTATAATATTTTAATGTGTTTATTATTTAATTAATAGTATTTTAATGTATTTATTATTGAATTGCATTCCAAAAAATGTTTTCATTGATTTGTTACAACTTGCAAATGAAGGATTTCTGGGCACCAAATGTATATGATTTTTTATAAACGTCCGATATGAATTTAAGTACTTTTTGATGCAAATTTAAAAGATTACACTGTAAAGTAATATTTATTGTTAATTTTATTTAATAAATATCTCTCTTATAAAATAGTACAAGTATGAAATAAAAATAAAAGTTATTACAATAGTGATTGATATACACATGAATTTTGTGTAAAAGGTATTATTTTATTTTCCAAATTTTATTTTGATCGTAATCTTTATCTTTTAACTCATTTTCCATTTTTTTCGGAAATAAACATTAACAATTGCATACCCTAAAATTAGCAAGGATTACATTATTAAAAATGTATATTACCATGTAGATATTATAAAAACTATTTTTAAACAATATACTGTAAATTATACTGTAAATCATTATTTAAAATTTAAAATCTGTGAAAAAGAAACGAAAAAAAAAAAATATATGTTGACTGAGGTAATTGTGTTAGGTTTTTGAAATTTCATAAAATTTTAGTTTTATATTTATTAACATATTTTCTTCTAATAATATATTTATAATAATATTAATATATTTTAATATTTTGTAGATTTTGTTACATAATATTGTATTACCCTATTTTACTTACTGTTTTACTGAAATGTTTTCAATATATATTGTACTTAAAATACGTTTGTGAATTTACTGTTACATAAGTTTGATTTAAATTTCAATTTTTTAGCAGAATATTTTAAACACAAATAAAATACTAAAGACTACTAAAAGATAACCGTTTCATATGCTGCTTTAAATCGATTATTTTTCTGTTTAGTAATCTGGCTGATGTCCAGCTCAACAAAAGAGATTTAAAATTTATATTTATACTGCAATACAGCCCTATATTTTTGCGTTATAGTTTAAGAAGAATATTTACTACAGAGATTTATGCAATTGTATAATATCATTATAGTGAATTATGAAAAAAAGCCAATATTTTCAAACAGCATTTAGCATATATTATCATATTTCAGAATATATTAAAGGAGTCCATAAAAATTTTCGTACCTTACTTGATGCATTCATTAGTAAAATTATGCTTTTGGGTTCTGTAAAGTGTCCTCCTAATTCAAGTAGCAAAAAATACATAAAAAGATGTATAGACGAATTTCAGTGTCATGTTATACATTTACATTAGTCTATTATTTGTGATTACATATATTATTAAACTATTATTAAACTTCAAAAGTTTTATTTGAGAATCTACAACATATTCTATAATGGGTATTTTTCATTGCTTTATACACAGCTCAAAAAAAATTCGGGGAGCAAGCAAAAAAGTGAAGAGAACAGTGCAAAACAGCATTTATGGGCATAAAATGTATAGTACACGTGTATCAATGTGCAATACATAAAAAAAAACGCAGAAAATGGTAAGGGAGCTTTTATTTTTTGATAAGATGAAAAGAACGTGTTAAGATTGTTTAGAGAAACAATTTGGTTTCATGTAAATCATAAAAAAAGCATTGTTTAGAAATAATGCAAGATTTTTAATATGCGTGTGGTCTCCTCGAACAGCTAAGACTTCTGCACACCGGTTTTCCGTGTATGCAATGAGGTTATCGATAAGACTTAGGGAATACTGTTCCACTGCTCAAGAATTGAAATCTCCATGTCTCGGACAGTAAAAGGGGGGCTTCGGTCTCGCAGCAATGCGTCGTCTGAGTATGTCCCAAACATTCTCGATCGGATTTAGGTCAGGTGAGCATGCTGAGCATTCCATACGCTGTATTGTTTTAGCTTCAAACATGTTTTCCACAAGACGAACTGCATAAAGTCTGGCATTATCATGCATGGAAAAAAAGAAATCACTAATTACTGCAACGTAAAATACGACATGAGGTCTCGGTATCTCGTCTGTATTACCCCGGACCGTCAAAGTGCCATTCCGAATTATATGCAGGCCCGTAGGTCCACCTATGCTGATTCCAGCCAAGAGCATAAACCCACCTCGTCTGTAATGTTATCTTTCACGAAAGAATGTGGGATTATTTTGAGTGCCTCTTTCTCTCCATGCCAAAACACATCAGATGTCATGTCCAGACTGAATCGGGACTTGTCTGTAAACAGGATTTCACTCCAACAACGTTGCCTCCAAACTCGATGTTCAGTTCCCCAACTTCTTTGTACCGCACAGTGGCTTGAGGTCAACGGAATACAGTACATTGGCTTACGTGCATAGAGACCACCCTGATGAAGCCAATTTTGGACTGTTTGGATGGACACCCTTCGTCCTTTGGCGAAGAACAACTGTCCTTACAGCTGAGTAGCATTGCCCGTTCCGTCTCGACGGGCTGTTAACGGGATATATCGGTCATCAGTTTCTGTGGTAGCACATTTTCGACCTTGCACATGTCGATGACTACCATTCCATGTGTCTTGGAATCGACTCAACAGCCTTTCATGGACACTTCTTGCGACTCCAACAGCATCCACTACACTTCGTTGTGTTTCCGCAAATTAAACTGTTCCGATAACACGCCAAGTCATGGATTGCAGTAAATCATGTTGTTGTTTCATTTTCAAGCCACATTTTCTCAAAACACAAGCTGAGTAATTGAATTTTACAACTGAGGAAGTGAAACAGACGTTTCTGGAAAATCCCGATTTCTGCACTTATCACCTTTTTCCAGTTTTTGACGTCATAAACTTTAATTTATGTGTGAAGTTTTCTTTATCCGTTTTCTACAGCACTTTAAATTATGGATGTTTTATTTTACGTTACTTATTGGTGTAACTATTTGCGTAATTTCGTTAAAACCATGTGCTTCTTTAATTGTTTTGAGCAGTGTATAATATCATATCTTTATTATGTCATATTATTTTATTTCCTTTGTTATAATTGAT
>OZ010795.1:431351426-431461426 GCA_963932465.1 Maratus speciosus | reverse complement strand
TTTAAGCTTTTTTTATCCCAAAAAGCTGCGTAAAATATTCATACGATATAAGTGTATAAAAGTACAGAGTAATTTAATTTTAATAAAATCTCATATGGAAAAAATTGTTTATGTTGAAATAATACTGAAAATCTCACACTCTCGAAACCCTCTGACACTTTCTTATTCTAAATACTTTATACTATGTTATTATTATCTATCAAAATTATTGAAATTATTACTTCTATCTTTGTATTTGTGTTATTGATCATTAAAAGTCCTAAATGTTAGATGACTCTTGTATAAATCCCAATTATTCCCCACTTGGGAAATACTTTATAGACCACTGTCTCCAAAAATTTTTTTGCGATCATTTGGAACAATATCCTAGAAAATATGATGAAGTATAAGTGATAAATTTCGCGACAATTTAATCTAGTAGTTCTCGCGCAGAGGCAACGCCTACAGCTTCAAAACGACCAAATTTCCCTTTTTTTTATTTTTAAGAATTTCTTTTTCTTTTCATTTTATTTTTTACTCTTACTTTGTGCTCAAGTGCACCACAATTTGAAAATTACAATGGGGTCGCTCCAGACACTTCTATCCAAACAAAATTTTTCTGTAGAAAAAAAAGCGCCAATTTCTCCTTAATGTTTCGGTCAGAAAAAGTAGTGATATCTGAAGTTCGCGCAAGTTAAAAGCCAAACATTTCAAATCTTTCATTGAAAATGACTTCCTGCGACTTGGCCGTTAATGCATTCTAGACGGTTTTTAAAATTCTAAAGTATGTACAAATGAACATTATGACAACTACATTTTTTGAGCACTTTAGGCATTTTGTGACGCAAAGTACAGAAATAAAATACACATTTAAAACAAGCATATAAACCACTTCAGCCTATTTAAATGCTTAGAAATTAAAAATAAGAAAATTACTGTATTCTGAAGATAATATTCCAACAGAGCTAATTGCTAAAACACAATTAGTATCCGCTTTTAAAAGTTTAACCCCTGCAAGGCCGGGGGTTTATTTTGTATATATATATATATCCAGGAAATAAACAAATCGCTCTGGGAAAAAATTAATTAATTAATTAAAAAACATTTCCCATGCGATAAAAAAAAAAGCTTTGGGAATTATTTGAAGTACCGTTAAACTGGAAACGCCAAACGGATGAAAATTTTCAAGTACGAGAAATCTATTTTAAATTGCACAAATCTTGAAATTACAAAAGAAAACACACAATTCTGATACTACACTATAGTTCCTTGGATCAAGACAGAGTAAAAATGTAATGTTTACGTACAATTTCTTACATATTCACAAAGTTAAAAACAAAAAATATGTTTTAGCGATTTATCCATAATTTTTCAAAAGCCATTTATTACATCATATATTTCTTTATTTTTGAGACCCTTCCTCACCGTATGTCAAAGGTTTTCGCACTCGATTGACACACTTCTCTTGTTTAATTTTCAGCGGCTTAATTTGGACAATTCTTTGGACAGCGGCTTCAATTTGGACTTATTTTATGGCAAAATTTATTTTTTGCAATCTTTGAATTTTTGTTATAAGTACTACAAAAAAATTAAGATGTCGTGTCCTTTAATTTCTATTGCAGATCAAAGGGAACTGAAAATATATTAATAATATTACTGAACAAAAATACACATTGTATAATTTATATTGATATATTTGTCATTAATGCTTACTTAATTGTACTTTATATATGGTGTCGAAACGTATTTTAGTGTATCTCT
Source organism: Maratus speciosus (assembly GCA_963932465.1). Lineage (NCBI taxonomy): Eukaryota > Metazoa > Arthropoda > Arachnida > Araneae > Salticidae > Maratus > Maratus speciosus. The sequence goes on along the minus strand of OZ010795.1, from coordinate 431,459,686 downwards.
TCTCTGCCATAGTTTGTCATACATTTTGGCTTCCCTTTCAACTCTTAACGGTTGCATAATTAATATATAAAATCTAAGAAAAATAATTGAATATAGCTTTTAAGGTAAATGTCTAAAATTTCATTTTCTGTTGAGGCCAACTACCACGGAAAACGTTCTCTTTAGATAATTAATAAATACATTTTATCTATATCTCGGTAACTATAAGATGGAATGAGTTCTAAGCCTGCGCATGTATTTTCCTGATGATAACTCCTCCGTTTATTTAACAATTAATGTAGAGAATACTTCCGAATAAATACGTTTGGACTCATTAATAATTTTCGTAACTAAAAATATGTTTTGAATCGAAACATATGCATGGACTATGTTTGAGTCTATCCATTATATCCCATTAAAAACACTATTTAATAGGCAAATTTTGTGCGAAGATAGAACTTAAAACTTGTCAAGTGGGACAACATTGGCGCCCTCAAATTTGGACATCATCCAACTCAGTGAAAATGTAAGAAGAGATACATAAAACATACATTTTTACGGGAACCCTTGATATAAATAAGTGATTGAAGTCAAAAGTTGTGTAACCAGTTAAAAAGTTAATGATTTTTAGAATTTTTATCATATAGAACGGTATACAGAACAAGTAAAAGTCGCTTAGTTAAAAGCTGTATTGGATGTTCTTTTACATTTAACGTATTTTACATGTTAACTTCATATAGGCCATTAATTGCTAATTGTGAAACTGCTTGTATTTTCTAAGTAGTTTTTTTTATTATTTATATTACTAGAAATGTTACGTCTCATTTAACAAATAAATTGCCATATAAATAGTTTAAAGAATATTCATGCATGAGAATTACTTCAAATTTCCATAAAACATCAGTATATAGGGTTAGAATTATCAGACTAATTTTATTTGAAAAGGACAATTTTTGCTGAAATTGTGAGATTTAAAAGCTAATATATATATAGTAGGGTGGGCCAAAAAAAACTTTTTTTTCGATTTTCGATGATGGTTAGTGCGAAAAAGTTGCCACTGGTGGCACTAAGTTTACAAAAATAATGATATGAGTTTACAAAAATAATGAAAGCTTTGTGACCCATTCAATCTTTCGGCCATGGTCAGCAAAAGATCTACGTTCCAAAAGAACTAAATAACTGCAGTCACGTTTTTGACCGGAGATGTCCTTTCAAGAGGGTTCTACAATAGGGTAGGCCGATTTTTTTTCCGATTTTTGATGAAGGGTAGTGCTGAAAATTTGCCACTGGTGGCACTAAGTTTACACGAAACTTTTGTGTATTTTTGGACAATTCCTTCATTTGCCGCAAATGTCTTCAAGTTTTGTTGAAAAGCTGATTTTTGAATTTTTTTAGCAAAAATTTAAAAAAAATGTTAAATTAAATTTATTTTCGCTGAATTTACTTGAAATGCCATGATTAGTGTACGAAACGTTTAAATAAGCTCTGATTATCCATTATTTATCAGTTATGTGTATAGAAAGTAGATGTGTATTTTGAATTAGGCAATTTTTATAGCCTTTTCGCTTATAACTGAGCAAAAATTGTAAGTATTGTTTGGTTCATTTGTCGTTTTTTCTCTTTTGTCTTTATTATGTTCCTCGCTCCTCCTTCGTTTTTTCGATGCGTTCAGAGTCACATATATGAATGACGGACCACAGTATGTATTGACAGCAATTCTGGAAGAAGAGGTGGACGTGGAATAGAAACCAATGAGAAGGCAAACAGCCATCATTAGGATAAGCGAGGAAATAGGAGATGGGAGTAACTGAGAGATGGGATGTTAATTATTTTTCAGCTCTAAAATACAGCTATTGTCAGAAGATTCAAAAAGTACGAATTTAGAAGCAGGGAGTTCATATGAATCAAAATTCTATCAAGGGACTTCAAAAACAGACACTCCCAAACGCATATTCCTTCCTGAAACAGCGTTCACCAGATTTAGACCTGGTATATCATATAGGTAAAGTGCATTAAGAGCTTCATCTGTACTTCAGGATCTAGGAATTGTGACAACCAGTAATAAGGATTTCGTCATCGATAAAGACTTGGTCAGGGGACAGAAAAATAAACCTGAAAAGAAGATACAGGAGGAGGAACATTGGAGAATGAAAAATTACAACCATATTTTTTGATAGTAGAAATAATAAAACGATATTTATAGAAAAAAGGGAACAAGCGGCACCGTCGAGAGAAATACGAAACACATCTCACTAATAGCGTGCAAAAATGCACGTGTCCATTTCAACGAGCCTATTCCTGTTTCATGGACATCAGAAATGCAAAAGGCTGAAGATTTGAGTACTCTGTTAATCTAGTTCCGTTTCAGTTGGTAAAGGTCTTAGATCAGGTGGTTCTGCACTCTAGTTTAGACAGTTGATTTCACTATCAGAGTGGAAGCTCGTTCGTATGAAGAATACATGTCAAATGTTGCAGTTCTCTTCTTGATTTTTTTCCAACGCAGACTTTATTCTGGCTTAGAAAATAATATAATTATTTTGCTATTTCCGCGCAGTGACCAGGAAGAGGTGTCAAATGACTCAAATATTCCGAACCACGTTCAGACAACATGGTGATAGTTTTTTCGTCTTTCTGACGACGGTGTTGCTAGTCCTCTTCCTTTCCATGAAGATCGTTTTATTTTTTCTACTATCAAAAAAGAAGCTTGTAATTTTTCTTCTTCAAAATCTTTCTCCTCCTGTACCTTCTTTCAAAGTTTCTTTTTCTGCATCCTGACCAAGTCTTTATCGACGACGCGATCCTCATTTCCTGTTGTCATAATTCCTTCGTTTTTTGCTCATTTATAAGTTAAAAAGCTATAAAAGCCCCCTAATTCAAAATTCATATAACTATTAAATAATACAGAATCAGAGCTTATTTAAACATTTCGTATAATAAACATGACATTTCAAGTAAATTTAGCTAAAATGACTTAAATTTAACATTTTTAAAATTTTTGCCAAAAAAGTTCAAAAATCAGAATTTGAACAAAACTTCAAGACATTCGAGGCAAATGAAGGAATTGTCTGAAAAATCTCAATTTTTTTTGTGTGAACTTAGTGCTACCAGTGGCAACGTTTTCGCACTACTCATCATCGAAAATAAAAAAAAAAAGTTTTTTTTTGGCCCAACCTAATATATAGTGAGATAAACGAAAAAGATATTACAGGTTGTTGCCGCCAACGTTTTAAAGTCAGTTTTAGTGACAAACATAACTTTGAATTATAATATGGATTTGCAGACATTTATACTTATTTAGGCAGACATTTCTGTAAGCTTATATAATAGATGGAAACATATATATATAAATTTTAATTTTACCTTAAGTTAATTTAAGTGAAAATGTCTTTTAGCAGCAATTCTTAAAATAGGTGTGAGAAAAATTTCAGTTTATAAACATTGAAATATTCTGCTTACGTTGGTCTTTAAGTTAAAAAATATATTTCGAGAATTTTTCTCTGCAACAATAACATTTCAGAATTTGTGCTGCAGAGCGGAAAAGCCATTCTCACAGTTTTCTGATTTCTAACTGACAGTTCAAAAAGATACACTTTTTGTTAATGTTTCACATTGAGCATGTTAAAAAAGTATGTGACATAATCAAAGAAGATATATCACCTATCAGTGCAAATAAATGTCATAAATATCAACGCCATAAGCATTACGTAAATTTCCTTAGTCAATAGCATAAATTATTTCTTAAGCAATGATTTTATATGCTCCAAATATTCAAAAACTGATCTCTGTATCAGAAAATAAAGTAAAATAAAAAAAAAAAACATGCATAACATTTACGAATGTACAAAATTGCGCAATATTATTTATTTATATGAAAATTTGGGAATAATTTTTTTCATGGGATAAATGTCAAGGGCAATATTTTTCATTTTTTAAGTTGAATTTCTAAAAGAGTCTGTATCTGAATGCATGATTTCCGAAAAGTTTAAAGTATTTATAAGTTTTTGTAATAAAGACAGAAAAGTATAAATCTATGATATTTTGTTGAAATAACTAAAATATGCTCTCAAAATATTATGACAGAAATAATAAAATTTATTTTATCTTAATAAAATTGAGCTATAACATGAAATTTTTGCATTATCTTCATCCTTTTTAGGAGACATACATTAATATCTAGTACTTACACCTTTCTTTAAAATACCTAATGAAACATTTGCGAATAATTCAAAACATTCGAAAATAAACTCTACATTAATATTAACAAAATATAAGTTACTAATTAGAAATAAAATAAAACCGTTTGTTTATTACTATGTGAAACCCGGTCTAGTATGATAGAGAAACAATAGTTTTAAAATGTTAAATCTGGAATTTTAATATACACAGAAAGATAATTTAAGTTACATATCCGTATAATGAAACCACAGAAAAATATTTGCATTTCATTTAAATAATTTTTAATATACACCATTTGTTTAAAAGTATCCGGTCTCTTTCCAGTTTATGCATTTCCAGCTGATTTCAAGAATAGCAGGATAATTTTTCCTCAAACATCAGCCATATAAATAACATATAATTTATAACATATAACTCATAATTTTCATAGAATATTTAATTAGGAGTGCAATTAGGGCAAAAGCAACAAATTCAAAGATTTATATTGGCGAACATCTTGTGTTATAAAATGCTTTAAATGAACAGTATATCTAAAACATAATTACACTAGATTAATTAGGTGGATGAAGAAGCTCCACCAGATTCGTCCGGGATAGCTCAGATGGTAGAGCACTGGCGGCTTCAGCCAGGAGATCCCTGGTTCGAAACCTGGTCCTGACATTTTCCGCCCAGTTGGAAATTTACATCTAAAATATAATTATTTAGACCTTTCCACAAATTGCCATTTTTATCATAAATCACATGATAATTGCACTGAATTATATACAATTTATTAATACTCTAAAACTAAATACACATACATACTTAAAAATTACGTAAAATATTTCTCACATATATATAGTATTCCATTGAATTTTATAACATACAATATTTTATAAAGTTGCAGCTTGTGAACAATCTCTTACCAAAAAGTTATTTTTAGACAATTAATGAAATGAAGTTAACTGCATAATCGATAATAGCTGTACTTTTTCAAAATGTAACTGGAATTCTTACGTGTTGTCCTGTATAGTTCGCCATTAAATTATAAAACAAAAATTCTGCTGTGCTTACATTCTGCACACTTAATAAGTATTTAATACAATTCTTATATTTTATTAATTATTCAATTTATTCAGTTCTTCACTGAGGAAAAGTTTTCTGACATTGGTGTTAAACTTAGATGAAAACCCTGCATGTTATCAACAAACAATTATGGGATTAACTTTGAAGTTTTCAGAGAAACTCTAATATTTTCATGAATATCCATGCTATCCACACATAAATTATACGAACGTTGTACAGAGTCTATTTATTCATTTTATATACATACGATACATTATTACACGTTTTTTATGCTATAGACAAATGGCGTATATATACATATTTTTTCATTCAATTTGAGGATAATTCCGCTAATATCACTAACGACTAAATCTTCGCTGACAAGTATGAGAAAAAGCACATTCCTAACATTCGTAATGTTCGAGTGCAGTTCGTTGAGTAATTATCAACATATCCTAGAAATGTTTAAATATCTGGATACTTTTGACAAGATAATGCATTCGATGAATAAAAAAATGTGCATTACACAGTAGAAATGGTTTGAATCTTAGTTGTGTTAGAATCCCCGCACAATGTTGATAAGTAACGTAAGCGGTGTTGACGCGGAATTTAATTATTGCCTTTCATAATTATGCAGTAAAAATCAGGTAAAAACACGCATAAAAATAACATATATATATACCTACTTTTTATTTTTACGGTTTAAAAGATAACGATTCAAACATATATTCATCACACGTTAGTCTTATCGTGTAAAAACATAATAGCAATTTATAAAAAGCGGGGAAGGATTGTACTTTGCGCCGATATATTAAGAAAGCAAAACAACGTATACAGATACGAATATAAATATGTTTAAAAAGCATACAGCTGTTTCCAAACCTCTAAGGTTTCATTATCAGTGCTTAAAAATGAAAATGAAAATTACAACTCAAAGTAAAAAAAAAAGGGGGAGAGACAGAGAGCCAGCAAGGCGTGTCTTACAGCTCTACTGTCAACGCGAAATGCGACATACGGTTGGCAAACATCCACACAGTCGATCTCACACGCACACACAGGCAGATCAATCAAAATCACCCAATTGCTCTGAAAGAGTTGAAACTGTGTGAAGAGAAAAAGGTGTGTGTGTGGGGGGGGGTGAAGAGAACGGTTGGTTGGTTGTATTTATGTCGGCCAATTATCTGCACGTGGGATATGGGCCCTAAGGGTGGAGTGCCTTCCGTGGAGGTCTTTCTAAGGGAACCTAACCCGTATTAACGCTTGGAGAACCAAGGTTCGAAGAAAACCACGAAAACTCCGAACGATTAGGCCGACGGGCGCGATTGGGATCGAACCCAGCACTTCCCGTCTACCAGCTTCGAGAGCAGAACCTCTCGGCCACTGGTGGGGCCATGAAGAGAACGAATTATAAAAAATTATACTTACTCAAAGATATGGTTTAATTTTCTATATATCGTTCTCTTCACTCGCCCCCCTCTTTTTTCTCCTCTCAGTTTGAAAATTTTTCCGAAGCAATAGGGGGATTTTTATTGGTATCCCTGTGTGTGCGTGTGAGATCGACTCATTGGCTGTTTGTGTGCCGTATGTCGCATTTCGCCATTGACAATAGAGCTGTAATATACGCCTTTCTGGCTCTCTGTCCCTCCCCCCCCCCTTTTACTCAGAGTTTTAATTTTACTTTTGATTTTTAAACACTGATAATGAAACCTTAGTGGTTTCGAACAGCTGTATGCTTTTTAAACATATATATATATTTGTGACTTTATACGTTGTTTCTCTTTCTTAATAGCCATTTTTTTCCAGTTTGATTTGACTCTGAGTTTCGAAAATTTCCTTCCTCAGTCAATTAATATAGTTTTAAGCTATATGTCTACGTGCGGAGCGTTTTAATTAAAACAATGGGTAATATTGAATAAATACAAATATTTTTGGTTCAGCTGTTACGTAGAATGATGAAAAAACATAAATTCCTATCAATATATTCATAAACTTGTAAAAAATTGGAGGGGGGGGGTGGCCATTTTTAGCGTAATTTAATTGTTATGCCAGACAGCATGCACTCAATTAAACTAAAAATATTTCAATTTCCATTGGGCTACATACTACTGTTACACTTAACCAGTACTTGAACACTGAACTAGGTATTTTACAATATCTTCATAATTAAATGAAATATTTATAAAAAAAATACTATTTCTGTTATATTCGAGTACCTATAAAATAATTACATTATTATATAAGTCGTAGATTAAGTTCATTACATAGCCATTAGTATGGAAAGCATTTTGCCAAAATTTTGTTATATAATGTCTCTTGCAGCTGCGTCAGATTTTCTGTTAAATATTTTTGAACGAATAATATCCTAATAAATGTACAAAATAATTGCGCTAACAAGAATGAAGAGATTTTGATTAAATAGTAATGGCAAAGTTGCTTATGTACGATGGAATGAGAACAGTGTTGTTATTATTATATCAAATTGGCATGGAGCATTGCCAATTCAAAGTGCAACACGATATTCTCGAAAATTGAAGCGAGAAATTTCAATCAAACAACCTCAAATGATTAGATTGTATAATCAGAATATGGGTTGTGTGGATGTTTTGAATTGTTTGCTTGGAATATATCATTTAGTACTTCGATCAAAAATTAATAGTGAAATATGTTTGCAAAAGAATTAAACATGGCTATTGTTGCTGCTTGGAGATTACATTGTCATAAAGTAGATTCAATTGAAGCCCTAAGTCATCTGATGTTTCGTCGTTAAATTGCGACTGTTGCCATGAAAGTTGGATTTAATGTTTTGAAAAAGAGAAAAAGAGGTCCTACTGCTCCAGTAAGTAGGTACATTTTCACCGCTTCCAGTAGCTATTGCTTGTCACGTACTATTGCTTGCTATTGCTTGTCACTACTCAAGGAAGATGCTCAATTATTCAGAAAAGCATAAAGAAATGATGAGAATACTGTGGAAAGTGTACGCATAAAAAATGTTTTCAGGCCTTTCATAAACATTATGCTATTGGTGATTAGTTATCATGTTCCTAAAATACAAAAAAATATTGCATTATCTTATTTTTGTTCTTTTCATATGTATTGAGTGCTGCTATGATTTGGAAAGAAAAATTAGCCAAAATTCACAAATGTTATTCGTACCGCCAACGTTCTACAAGTGGAACATACCTGTAACTCCACATCTATTTTACATAACATCCCAAAATTTGGCACACAATCTAAGAATTAATCTAAATCGTCTAAAAAAAATTTCAAAATACTTTGAGAAGTAGTTCATGGTGCGGCGGGTAAAAGGTTAAAATGTTCCTGAGAACTCGTTAATTTACCCTGATGTAACATTCGACGTCAAATGGATGTCTTTTCTTAAACAACTTTGAATAGTAAAAGACAAATTTCGGTTTAAACATTCCAGGTACTAAAATAACAAAACTGTGGAATATCGTGTAAATCTGGAAAAAAAACATGATGAAACATAGCACGCAATAACAGAACCAATATGATGGCATAGCCTACCTTTTATTCTATGAATGATATATTCGATTTGTTCCCATGTAATGCATACAATAATGATATATTCATGTATTTTTAGTATTATGGTTTTTTTTTTAGTTTATTATTGAGTTTTATATAAAAAATAGTTTGTAACCATTCCATAAAAATGTTTCTCTCTCTTTCCTTAAATTTTATGAATTAGAACTGTTGTAATATGTAATTTATTTGTAGCCAACATTCTTATTATTACAATTTGCATGGAAATACATTTTGAAAATGATTTCAAATACTGTCTTTTATCCTAATAATAATTCACAGCACAAAATAATTTTTAAGAGAAATATTTATGCGATTAAAATAAATGTTTTCTTCTATCATTTTAATATACACTCATACAATACTGATAATATAATAGCGGATGGTCTTTTGAATGTACTGCTATCTATTTTTATTTTATGTAAAAATGGTTTTTACATGGCACTACATAAAAAATTAGAAAAAAAAATCTATAAAAGTTTTTCTGAGAGTATCATAATTCATGCACTGGATAATATCGTACTGAATACATAAAAAAAAACTAAATGCGATTTTGCTCTTTGATTAGCTAGTCTGACGTGATATTGAAACATTATTTGATTGATTCGTTTCAATTTTTTGATGGTAGACCTGACAGAAAATTACTGTGATTATATAACATAAGATGATAATAACTACTGCTACAAATTTATTAAATTTGTGTTGCATAATAGGATTTAGTAATGAATAGCTTAACCCTTTATCTACTGCATTATGATCTACTGTAATTTTTTTCAAGTAACATTTTTTTTTCAATTTCTACAATAAAAATGAAATGATAAACATAAAATAAATACTCACCCGTGAGAAATTTAATTATTTAGAGGTAATTAATTAAAGTGGTACTTTAAAGTACCGTCAGTGCACTATGGCTAAAATATCGTAACAGAAAACCCACAATGTATTTCAAACGGCACGAGAAAATATTTTTGATTTATTAAGTATGTAGAATATAGGCTTTTTCTTACTTACAAATAAATCTTTTGGCAAATTCCGGTGCCAGTCATTTATTTCAACACTTTTGAATTGAAAATGGTTTGCCCCTGAAAGGGTTAAAAAAAACCTATTTTCTTTAGGTATCGATCTTGTTAGCAGACCTTTAGTTATGCAACGTCTATATTCCAGGGACAACATGTTCTCTCGCATCGCCACATATGCAATATATGAATTTACATATGTCATTTCTAGCATAGGAAAAACGAGCCGATGTCACAACTTTTTCAATTTCCTATAAAAAATAACAATGAAACAACAAAGAAATACCAGAGAAATCATTACTACACTACATTTTAGTAATTACATTTTAAAGCAGATGAAAACGATGGTAACTACACAGACGAAAAGTAAACAAGTAGTTTTTCTCCAGCACCCAGTGTACTGACGGTACTTATAAGTACCACCGAGTAATTCAACTGGTAAATCAAATGCGTACACCGTTCTTGTAAAATAGCTAGGAAAACTGTATTCTAAAATCATAATGAACACATAAAAAAAATCCAACACTTATCTTATATCCTTTACTGTGTTTGCAGCAATAAAAAGACGAGCGTGACAATCTGTACAAAATGTCGGCACAAAACCCATCGTCTGTGTCAAAAATAGCCTCCTTCCTCGCTAAAATAGCAAACCTAGAACTACTACTGCCATGTCCTCAGATAAAGTGGTGTTAAAAGGTGTTTTTTACAAAGTACCATTAGAATATTAGTAACATTCCCTATGGGATGAATGTTTAAAGTGCGTGGTACTTATAAGTACCGTCAGTAGATAAAGGGTTAAAGAATATATACTGAACTCTAAAACTAATTAAAAATTTTCAATAATATAAATTCAAAGAGAATAATTAACTTATGTAATTATAAAATTAAATTTAAAGCTATTTTCTGAGGGAAAAATGTTTGTATAATAGATAATTTCAATGTTATTTTTGAATTGTAATAGAAAATATGTGTAGGCATGAATGTGGGCGTAGGTGATAATAAAATATGTGGGCTGCAGCTTAAAATAGTTTGTAATAAAATGTCGTGTGATCAATGCGTTGTCATTTTTATATAAATAACATTTTGAAAATATTTTTAAAAATACGCTTTAAATTATTGCTTGTTCTCTATGATTACGGTACCAATTACAATTTAATTTAAAACCTAAACTAATAAAATTCTTTTGAAAATTTATACATGAATAAAATTTATGTAAAATAAATTAATGTAATTAAATGTAATTAAATGTAAAAAAGCTATTTTTGTTTTACATAGTTAAGTAAAGTTCATAAATGTAAGTAGAATAACGAGAATGTAACTAGTTCATAAATCTAACTAGAATTAGAAATAAATCTCTCGACATCAGAGCGGCCGTAAGATCGTAAAAGATACAACTTTAGTTTTCTTTTGTTGTTTTTTTTTTTTTTTTTTTTAATTCTTCCATCAAACTAAATATTTAATGTGGATGTTTACTAGTTTTAAAATACACCTTTTGAGGTTCTTTCTTCCGTCACAGATTCTTTATGTAAAGAATCCATTTATAAGAAAATATACAATAAAGCATTTTCTCCTCATAAAAGATCATTCTTTCGTCGATATTTGGAGAAGGGAAGGTGCCAATAAGCGGACTTTTTTTAGCTAAAAATTAGCTTAAAAATAATAAGGCTTTTACTTCGATATTTAATGTGTATTGTTAGCATAATCTGATTCAGTCATATCAATTTTAGATTTAACAAACAATGAACCTGAGATTTAAGTGTTATTTTTTACTCAAGACTTATTTTAGTTAAAAAACAACTTTTGAGGCGCTTCAGACATAAAATCGAACATTTCCATCCAATATTACGCATGCTTCCATTACCGAAAATAAGACTGTAATACATTCATATTGACGAAACATTATTATTGAAATTAAAAAGACAAAAGCGGTTTCGTTTATTAAAAGATCTTTCGTATGTATACTTGGGTATTAAATTAAAAACACTGAAAAATGATAATGTAGTGTACAAGGATATTCTTTGATTTGTAGAATCGAAAATATTCAAGCATTCTCTGATGGGTATCATATATTATCATATATACATGTGTATCATATCATGATGTGTTCTTATAAAATTTTTACATCTAATTATAATTATCCATTTATAAGTAAGGAATATTTAAGAAGTTAGTTCACTTTAAATATCGTTGATTTTTTTCATTTCCAAATGTTTAGCCTGCAACTGCAAATAATAATGATCTGTATTTAAAAAAAAGAAAAATATATAAAGATACTTTAAGAACGTGTATATATTAAACTTATAAACTTCATAATATATTTATATTTTAAAAAGATTGGAACACTAAAAAAGTAAGTAATAAAAAAAATCTTCATTTCCATCTGTTTATCTTTAACTGTAACGATTACAACAAAACCTACAAGAAATAAACGCGAACTTCCATAACGCCTTGCACTGGGAAATTTCAGACACTAAACTGTAATTTAAATCTCACCTAGAAACTTTGTTGTTGCTTTCGACACCTTTCAATAAAATGAAATTGAATATAGACGGTAATTTTGCGTGCGTATTAATATTTCGTAGTTATTCATACATACTGTTGCTGTAAATATTTTGCTTCCTATAAAATCTTCTTATGTTAGTATTAGTGTTCAGTATTGAAATTAAAATAAAAAAGATAAAGCTTCTCCACACTTTTTATTTGTTTATAAATTCCTAAAACCTTATAATGCTGAAAGTTTCTTGCGAATTCATGTACATGCATTTTTATTACAACCTTATAAAATTAGAAATCCTATATTTCCCTTTTTCAATCGATTTGTAATTCCTTTTTTATCTTGAATTTAAATTATGATTGCTTAATCTATAAGAATGATTATAATCTATAATTTATAAGAATGCGAAATGCGTGTTAAAGATTTTTTAGAAACTGTGAGAATATATAAAAATCCATTTTCAAAATTGAACATTATTGCAGCTCAAGGTACAAAATTTATAATGTACTAAATGTATTAGCAATTTGTTAACGAAAGTAACAATAGTTATTAGAAAATAGAAAAATATGTCGTGTGCAGGCAATATATAGAATGATTGGAAAAGCAGAAAAGTAATTTTCAATTTTAATCTTAACCAATTTATTTCGAGACGTCTTTGTACCTCAAAAATGCAGCTCCTTCCTTCATCTTGCATTAATGCCTGGGATTATTTTTATATTTATTACTGAATTATTAGATGTTTTGTCTAGTAGGAAAACTTGCCTGCCCGAAATAAATGGCTCAATGGTTTTTTATTTATATAAAAAAATAATAATGCTTCCGCATTTAAAAAATATAACAATTAATTTTCCCATTCATTTAAAATTATCTTTTAAAGTTATAAATAAATAAATATTCAATTGAAGATATATTCTAAACGAACACAATTTTCATAATATATAATGAAAAAAAAAATCGCTTTTACTCATAAAAGCAAACATCTCATCTCGAGTTTAATTAATAATATAATATTAAAACTTTACATCTAAAAATCAACTTAAACATATGTATAATTCATATTTTTGCCCTCTATTCATACCAAAGTGCCAAAACACTAACCATCATCATATGACGAAAACAGTTGGCAATTAACTTAAAATTCGACAGCTTTCTAAGCAACACATTTATCAAGGCTTTTCCAAACACACCGTATCGTCATTTTAAACTATTCCTCTTTAAGTGAGTGCTACACGAAAGAGTAAGATACTCGATTCGAAAAGACAGGTCGCTGTTTAAAATCTAAGTTCAGCTCATAGATGGCAGAACAGAAAAAAAGAAAGGTGTACTTTTTTAAAAGTGACGTTTCTTCGAGTAACTGACAATTTCCATCCTGTAACAGAGAAAAAAAGAAACGAGCATTTTTCATATACCGAAAATATTACCTCAGCACTTCTGTCAAGAAAATTTCTGTGATTTGAAGAGAGCATTTTTCAGAGTGTATACAGACATTTTGTGCATATAAAAGCTCATTTTTTACAAATATAAAATATGTAGTTATTTTTTGTAAAAAATGTTTTTAAACATAAAATATGTGCTTTGTGTGCATACAAATGCAGGAACTTTACAGAAAACGTATATACTTTTTAAATATATAAAAAAAATCAGTTTTTATATATAAATTGAGCCAAATCCATATTATTTTACAAAAGCGTGCAAACTTTTATGTATTAAAATTTTTTGTCAGGTAAAAAATGGAAGTATGAATTTAAAATTGAGGAGAATCGACAATGTTTAGTTGATTGAACGATAGCAAGATAGATTTACTATCGAAAAAATAATTAAAACCTAAACTGCTAGTTCATCGAAAACAAGAAGAGTATTGCTAAAGATTTTACAGTTGTTGCTAAATTCTCTTATTACGAAAAACTTAAAATTAGTATAGAGGAAAAAAGGTTAATTCGGATTGCTTCTGAAATATATTTTAACACCTTTTTTCTATAAACATATTCTATCACCTTACCCAAACAAATTTTATTTTGTTAATTTCTATCGTGATACTTGTAAGAACGACCGGATGGTCGCGCGTGGGCTTTTCTCTCAATCAATGGCCAATTTCTTCAACATGAGACGTTTATTACAACATGGAGGACATCACGATGAACATACACCGGCACATAAAATAACACTTACAATTATCCCATTCCTTATTAGGATTTCGTTTTGATTCTTCACCACCGGGTGTATCCACGTCCATTCACAGCTTTTTTAAGCCTACCTTCCTAGGTGAAGCTATCTCAGGTTCTGATCTGTCTTTCCCCTTTCGACAAAAGAGGGCGCTTCTAGAGTTGAGAGGGCGTGCACAAACATCACACCTGCCCCATTCAAAGTTTTGATTTAGTCTTTAAAGACTAATCAAAATCTAGTGGATCTTTATAAACATTTTAGTAAGAACATTATTAATAAAAATCAAAATTAGAATACTTACTTAACATAAAGATAACTAAAAAGGATACCTAAGATACTAGGCAATATAACATTATAATACCAATATTAACACTTAAAGTTCTAGAATAAATATGTTAGAGTTCACATAATAATGTTCAATCAACTAATATCCAATAAAATCATATTCAGAAAAGTTTTGAAGGTAACATATGATCACAAACAAAATAAATCAAAATTTTATAGTGAGTTTTTTTTGAACGGCAAAATTTCTTTCGTTTAAGTCCAGTGTGAGGCATATAGCCTACTCAAGGAGTCTGCATTAGTGTGGAGTTTTCTACGTCGATAAGATATGTGGGCTTGAAATCGCTGCAATTCCAGAGCCCACCTTTGAAGGCGCGCACTTTGGGATGCACAGTCTGTCAAGAATTTCAAAGGGTTGTGGTCACTCACAACAGTCACTTGCGAACCATATATATAATGTTAAAAATTTTTTAGAGCGAAAATAACCGCGTAGGCTTCCTTCTCTATAGTGGCATAAAGTTCTTTTCATTTCGATAGTTTTTTTTTCTAATGAAAGCAATGGGATGTTCTTGATCATTTTCATCTTTTTGAGATAGGCAAGCACCTATCGCGTACGATGAAGCATCTGCATGTATAATGAAGGGTTTTGTGAAGTTCGGCGAATAACAAATTAGCTGTTGGCTGATTGCCTGCTTCAGATCACGGAAAGATGTTTCACACTGCTCGGACCAGCTAATTTCGTTAGGAGCACGTTTTTTCCGTTCCTATCAATGGGCGGGCTATTTCAGAGAATGTTGGGATATAGGACCTATAATAGGACAGACGTCCTAACAAGCTTCTGACATCTTTCTTGGATTTTAGCACTTCTAAATTTTGGATAGCTGCTACTTTTTCTGGAACAGGAGCATGTCTGCCTGATCCTACCACATGTCCCAAGAACTTTTTCTGGGGTCGTGCAAACACACATTTCTTAAAATTTACCGTCAGGTTTGCTTCTACGAGGGTTGTCAGAGCAGCGTCTAGATGCTTAAGAAGATCGACCCAGTTATCGGAAAAAACTACCACGTCATCTATATACGTTTCAGCGTATTCTTGATGCTGAACTAAAGTGCGATTCATGGATCTTTGAAAAGAGGCTGCCGCGTTACATAGCCCGAATGGCATGACTACGAAGGAATACTGTCCTCGGTGTATGTAAATAAGTAAGCACCCACCCTGGGAACCCGCTTTTGGCTTATGGTTAGGTTTGAATCCCGAGCCCAGGGCAGAGAAAAGTACTATTACCTGTAATAAAATAAAATAAAATAAAATAAAATAAAATGAGTTTTTTTTTCAGTCAGATGCTGGCCCCTCTAGAAATATGGGGTAAAAATTACTAAAAATATTTAAAGATAAAATAATCTAAATTTAAAGATAAAATTACAATAATATATAACTTAAAGGCCAAAACAATAGCTGTAGTAATGAATTTATATGTCCAGTTTTTAATTTTGCAGATTTTAATATTATTGTTTTAACAATCATTTTGATAGTATTGCTTGATATGATGTGTTATTTGAGTTTCTTAGATAATGGCTGGAATTCCTGTTATTATGAGTCTGTTTGTTTCTGCTAATTTTCCAAGATTTACATTTTTTATGAGTATATGATAAAGCTTAGTAAGTTCCTCTATCTTGTTACTCTTAAAAAACGTTAAATATTTGGAGTATTCACTTAACCTTATCTGCCAGTATCCTTTCAGTAAGTCCATCAGGCTGATGAATTTCGCTGGAGCGACCTTGTAGAGCAAGTCCGTAGCGTTAGGCGTAGGGAATGAGTCGGGTTCTGTCTGGGAGTTTAAATATCGATAATCATCGCATAATCTGACTGAGGAGTCTGTTTTGGCTACACATACTATCTGTGAGCATATTCACTCTCCGAGTGCTCGATTAGACCTAAACTTAATAATAATTCAATTTGTCTGTCGACTTCACTTTTAAGTGCCTCTGGGATTCTGTAGGGCTTCTGACGTTTTGGTTTATTGTCAGGTTTTAATTTAATTCGATGTTCTCCTACATTTGAAATTTTTGGGATTCCCGACTGAAGGTTGGAGTGTCTACGTAATATGTTAATTAGTTGTTCCCTCTCGTTATTTGTTAAATGGTCTAGGTGTAAATTTTGGTGGAGATTATTCGAATCGTCTTTAGTAAACTGCAGGACATTTTCAATCTCGCCAAAATCGATATCATCATCATAGATGACGCCTATTTGTGTTATCTGAGCTTTTAATTCTCTGATTTTTTCGCGTGTAAATGCTTTATAATATTATCTGGCAATTGTACTAAATAACTATAGCGGGATTTCTTTTCCAGTATCGTAGCTGATGCGGTCCACCTGGCGTATATTTTGTGATTACTGTCCGGAATTAATACAATAACTTGATCGTTCGGTTTAAATTTTTTATGTCTAGCTCTCCTGTTGTAATAACAAGAGTAAGCTTGCTGCTTATCCTTGCAAGAAATTCCGGCATGCTCGGCTGCTTTTTTAACTTTATTTTCAGGTCATTTAAGTAATTGGTAACTGAACCTAACTGACCAATTGGTAAAGGTGTCTCATTATTCCATGATGAATTTAATATGGAAGTAGGACCCGTTGGACGCCAACCATATAACATCTGGAATGGACTAAGGTCCGTTGTAGCATTTGGCACATCTCTGTATGGCCACAACAAAAAGAGTATGTGTTTATGCCAACTTACGGCATTTTCTCGTATGACATGGTGTATCATTCCTTTAAGGACGCCATTCCATCTTTCAACTAATCCGTTTGACTGTGCGTACCCCTGAACGGAAAAATTAGGGGACGTCCCTAAACGTTTCATAAATTCCTTCGTGAGGGCCGAAGTGAAGTTTATACCCTGATCGCTAGCTATTAATTTTGGAATTCCGGTACGTGAAAATATCTTTAAAAGGGCACCGCATGTAGATTTAGCAAAAAGATTTCGTAAACAGACCGCGTGCACTAGTCTATCGCGGTCGCTTTTTCAAGAAGGCTCACGTTTTCAGCACCAGCCTTGGCGAGTTGGCGAAAGCGAGAGCGTTCAGCCAGCTCTAACGCCAATCGTCGTCTTGTGTTTTGTTTTGAACGGAAATGGCGGAAGACGAACTAGCATATTTTAGAATAACAGTCCTACCTAAATTAAAGAAATATTTTCAGTTATGTGTTCTAGATGAAAAGAAATCTTCTTCGAAAGAAATGGTATTACGAATTCTTATACTCTGTTTTATCGAAGGCCTTTATTACTTTTGATGATATAGACTAAAATTTTGATTATTTGATCCTCTCAAAAATCTAAATTTTCATTCAATTGAGCATTATTAATTCCATACCTCTTAAACAAAAACTCATTACCTTCATATATTTAGATATTTGATTACATATAAAGATGGATTTATGGGGATCATGAATTAATGCAGTTTCAGTGCATTTTGATGTATATAAACACAGATTTTAAAAAAATACCTGTGGCAGAAAATTACTATATTTTCTGTGACGAACTTATATAATTAATTTGATACCAAATCATTCTACAGAAACAACCCCCAAAGTCGAGTGAAAATAGGCCAAACCAAGAAAGAAACAAGTGGGTAAGTGTGATCACAGATCGCACAGAGGGTTTCGTTTAATATTCCTTTCAAAACAATTTATCCTTTTGAAAAATCTGTTAGTTCCACATTTCAATACCAGGGGGCGCACTTGATTCTAAACAAACCTGTATCCGAACGAAAATCCGTTCTACATACTATCCGTTGATACATTAGTCGAGGGGAGTAGGCCCATAGCACCTGAGATAAGTAGGCGAACCTGGCGGAAAAAAAGGAACTAAAATATGTAAGGCTATGGTGCATAATATGAAAGAATGGTCAAAGGGGTGTCAGCAAAAGTTGGAAAATTTCTCCCCGGCTTAAAAGGGCGGAGGTTAGAAAAATTGCTTAAAATACACAAGTTAGAGCCCAGAGGGGTAAATAATAAAAGACTTTTTGAAAATTTTATGATTTGTCGTGTGGTCTGAGGCATTCAGCTATACGTATGCAAAATTTCATGTCACCAACTTAATTAGGAGCTCTCTTAGAAAGAATTGCTTCAAATACATATGTGGTAGCTCAAAGGGTTAAACATAAGACCTTTTTCAAGATTTTATGATTTGTCGCCTGGCCTCAGGTGTTCTGCAATAAGTATGCAAAATTTCAAATCTCCAATTTAATTAGGGGCTCAGTTAGAAAGAATGGCTTAAAATACACAGGCTGGAGTTGAAAGGGTTTAACATAAAACTTTTTCAAAATTTATTATTTGACGTGAGATCTGAGGTGTTGAGCTATAAGTATGCAAAATTTCACGCCTCCAACCTAAATAGGGGCTCACTTAGAAAGAATTGTTTAAAATGCACATGTGGGAGCACAAAGGGTTATATGTACGACTTTTTCAAAATTTTATGATTTGTCGTTTGATGTGAGGTGTTCAGCTATAAGTACCCAAAATTTCATGTCTCCAACATAATTAGGAGCTCACTTAGAAAGAATTGTTTAAAATACACATGCGGAAGCCCAAAGGGTTAAACGTACGACATTTTCAAAATTTTATGATTTGTCCTTTGATGTGAGGTGTTCAACTATAAGTATGCAAAATTTCACGTCTCCAAACTAATTAGGAGCTCACTTAGAAATAATTGTTTAAAATACACATGCGGGAGCCCAAAGGGTTAAATGTACGACTTTTTCAAAATTTTATGATTTGTCGTTTGATGTGAGGTGTTCAGCTATAAGTATGCAAAATTTCACGCCTCCAAATTAATTAGGAGCTTACTTAGAAAGAATTGTTTAAAATACACATGTGGGACCCCAAAGGGTTAAACGTACGACATTTTCAAAATTTTATGATTTGACATTTAATGTGAGGTGTTCAGCTATAAGTATGCAAAATTTCACGCCTCCAAATTAATTAGGAGCTCACTTAGAAAGAATTGTTCAAAATACACATGCGGGAGCCCAAAGGGTTAAATGTACGACTATTTCAAAATTTTATCATTTGTCGTATGATGTGAGGTGTTCAGCTATAAATACCCAAAATTTCATGTCTCCAACATAATTAGGAGCTCACTTAGAAAGAGTTGTTTAAAATACACATGTGGGACCCCAAAGGGTTAAACGTACGACATTTTCAAAATTTTATGATTTGTCGTATGATGTGAGGTATTCAGCTATAAGTACCCAAAATTTCATGTCTCCAACATAATTAGGAGCTCACTTAGAAAGAATTGTTTAAAATACACATGCGGGAGCTCAAAGGGTTAAATGTACGACTTTTTCAAAATTTTATGATTTGTCGTATGATGTGAGGTGTTCAGCTATAAGTACCCAAAATTTCATGTCTCCAACATGTATAGTTTCTGAGAACGGGCTCTGTGACGGACAGACAGAAAGACAGACAGAGGAGCGAGACGAATAGGGTTTCGTCAGATGAACGAAACCCTAATTAAGATATTTGCTGAAATTACTATTAGGAAATAGTGGTAACTAATCTTTAGACAATTTTATATTAAATATGTAGCATATATCTCAGGACTCCCTCAAAAAGTCACCTAAAGCGGTCAGAAACGCTAATTTTTTAAATAGAAATCTAGCGCCCCCACCTCCCCGGAATTTCGCGTGTCATTCTTTCTTACACTTTATCTTATGTGTTATAAAATATCTTAAAGTTTCAAACAGATCGACTTGTTAGACTTCCTAATTTTAACAAAATCGCGTTATGTTAGTTCCACATTCCACCACCAGGGAATGCACTCTATTCTTAACAAAAGCATATCTGAACGAAACTCCTTTACGCAATCTTTCCGTAGATAGATGGGTAGGGATGGTGGCGGTCTTAAACAAGGATTTAAAATATTTGCTGCGGTAACAAACGCTAAGATTTTAAAAATAATTCTAGCTCCCCCCCCCCCCTCCTCGAAATATCACACTCCATTCTTTTTTACACTTTTTTCTATGTGTTATAAACTATCTTAAAGTTTCAAACAGGCTGAGTGGCGGTCTTAACCAATAATTCAAAATATTTCCTGAAATTACTATTAGAAAATAGTGGTATGAAGTAAACTTTCTGATGATGAATGAGTTATACTTATCTCATATCGCTGTTCAAAAAGCCCAGGCAAATTATTAGATTTCCTAATTTAAGTTAATTCGTGGTTAAATAAGCGTCTCTTCATTTTAATCGATGCATTTGATAGGAATAAACCGATTAATTAAATAATAATTAATATTTCGGCTTGTAATTAAGATAGGACTTAGATATGGGTATCAATGAAATCAGCGAGAAATTTGACATCGGGATACCAAAAAATTTAATCAAAAAATTTAATATTTAAAAAGTTAAAATTTCGTATTAAAATATGCTATTATGGAAAACCGCAGCGTCGTCATGTCTACCTGCTTTCCCGCCGAATTGAAATCTTTTTATTTCCTTGTCTTTCCAATTAAAGAAATTAAATTTTTATCGATCGATTTTTAGTGGATATTTTAACTTATACAGATCGCAGAAATGTGAACTTTATACCAAATGAAAGTAGATTTTTTTCGGCGTCTGTCTATTCCATTTGCAAATTTCTCGCACCAATATTTTCTGACATACGATTTCGCTTTAAAATCTCCACTTCATTTTCGGCTTAATTTCCTCCGTGGTAACCGTGCATTCGGCTGATTTTACTGGCAACCCTTAGGAGAAACAGGGATGATTTCGAGAAAGTCCGTTTGAATTTGCGTTAAAAAGGTGGATTTGTTTAATTTTAGAAGTTAATTAGCCCGTAATTCGGTTAATTACCAACTTTTTCAAAATTTTATGATTTGTTGTTTGATGTGAGGTGTTCAGCTATAAGTACCCAAAATTCCAAGTCTCTAACATGTATAGTTTCTGAGAACGGGCTCTGTGACGGACAGACGGACAGACAGACAGACAGACAGACAGACAGAGGAGCGAGACGAATAGGGTTTCGTGAGATGAACGAAACCCTAAAAAAAAAACCTTTCACACCCCCAAACAGGATGTTTAGAAATTGCTTTTTTAATGTGAGATGAAATTCTTAAGGGGAGATGGGGTAGAAGGAAGATTGAATGACTATCTTTTGTTGCTTCAAAGTAACAAATATTATAACATTAGAGAAATTTTTTAACTGTATATGATAGTGAGGGGCTATAGATTTAAATAGTTAAATTTATCAATTAACAAATAGAAAAAACAAACCAAAAAATTAAAAACTTGGAATATTTAACTTTTTTTTGGGGGGGGGGGGGCGGGGCGGTGAAACAAAAACAAGCTTTTCTTTTTTTTCGGAGGGGGGAGGCAGAATTTGAATAATTGGTCTTTTACTTATAGTTACTTCAAAGTAATAAATAGGACAGAAAATTTAAAAAACTGTAAAGAATTTTAAAAAAAATGAAAGCGTGTGCACAAAAGTTAATCCTTATTATTATTTTTTTTAAATCTTTCATTCTATTTGTTTCCTTATGTTTTTTTTTTTTTTTATGGTAAATTATTTATTTGTTACTTAAAAATCAACAGATAGAGCAAAGCAGTAAACTTTATACACTGTTATGGATAAGCGAAGGAATAGTTAACATTTCAGACACAATTTTAACTAATCTGTTCTGCAAGGCAACAATGAATTTTAAGTGGGCAAAAAGTAATGTGATGGAGGAGAGGATGGGAGGGGGGAGAAAATTCGAAATGGGAGGTTGCCTCAGACGATTGAGCATTATTTTATTGCCACTGCAACTTAATAAATAGAGCAATATGTGTGCAGAATGACGTGGTGTGTGGGGAGGGGGGGGGGATTTCATTCGAGAGAAGAATTTACATGATTTATTCAAATAACGAATTATTATTTTTAAATAATAAATACAACAATTAAGGCGAAATAATATTTAAAAATATGGCAAAAATTTTTAAATAAACTGAAGAATTTTAAAGATTTTTAATTTTGTGCACTAGGGACAGACCAATGTCTTTTTCATAAAAACTCAAATAATGATAAAATTTTTACAATATTAAAATGTATAGTAATTGATTTAATTGCATGCATCAACTTGCAATTATTTTAGCTCACAGATTTAATTGCAGGATACGTCTAAATAATTTGTGCTTTATCGTTCAATCTAATTATAATCGAATTGATTTTAGTTTCAACTTCCTATTAACTTCTAATCGCAATTAAATTAAAAAAAAATTAATTTTTAATGACTTATTTCAGTGAAAATGTGTTTTATTAATGCAATCAACACGTCACACAATTATGCCGCTTAATAATAAAAAAACTAAATTAATTCAGTAATAATACTAATAAATCTATGTTCAATTGTGTCATAAAAACATGATCAGTACAATTATATTTATTAAAGAAAATTTTTACGTCTGTTTTTTAAAATACGTTCTCTATTTCTTCGAACATATAGCGAATTAATGAAATAAATGAATATTATAGAACTGAAAAAAATAACTTATGTTTGAATTATATATATTTGTGCAATTAAAAGTTATTATAATCCGAAAAAGATTTTTGTTTTAAGCAAGGTTCTAATTGCAAACCACGGCGAAATAACATTTCGTCTAGCTTTTTACATTTGCGGAAAAAAAACAAATGAAAAAAAGGACATCTCTTCCTCTCAGCAAAGGAATGAGGTTGCTGTTCGCTAGGCGTACGACGTCACGAAAAAAAAAAGGGTGCGTAGCGTTGAATTCATCCCCGCGCCAACCCTTACTCTGGCGATAAAGTGCTCAAAACGTGAGCCTTCTTGAAAAAGCATCGCGGTCAGTACGTGCTTGTATCCTCCACTAGCAGGTTCTATTGGGCCTATAATGTCTATGTTTATAATCTTCATCGCCTCGCCAGGACGAGTAACTGGGGTTATCGGTACATTATCGAATTTATTTTCTTTCGCTCGAAGCTGACAGGACAAACATTTGTAACAAAACTCGCTCACATCTGCCTTAATCCCAGGCCAAAAAAATATTTTAATCTTTGAGTGGTCTTTCGTTTTCTTAAATGTCCACCCCAAGGATTTGAATGAGCTAGTTCTAGCAACTACGCGGCTCGGATACGAACAATTGATGTACCGTTTCTTCTAATATTTTGTCACAATGATATAACAGATTGTCCTGAACAAAATAGTTATTACGCTCATTTTTAGCATCTGTCCAACATTGATTTAGTGATGCATCGATCTTCTGTTCCCATTTAAATTTTTCCGAGTCGTTCGTGAAATTGCCGGTATTTTTATTATAATCGTTATCAATATTCTCGTCTGCTTTTCCTGTTTTAACCTGCCCGGACTCCGTAGCTCCACAAGCTAAATCTAAATCTACCGCGTTGTTTTCTCTGGTACAGGGCAAATTTATAGTACTACTGTCACTTATTGTGGTGTCAGGTTCGTTATATTCGCTTATCGTGCTTAAGTCCTTATGAGCACTTAAAGATAACAGTAGATCATTGATTAAATAATCAATCATCGCGCATGTTATTACTATTTTTGGGAACACCCTGCAATGTAATTTATAAGCCGCTATGCTTAGTGGAATGTTTATTAACGGTGCTCTTAACTGGTGTCCAAAAGCTGATTTAAGTATAACTGATCCGCATGGCACCCTAAAATGCTCTGGTACAGAATCACTCTTGATAATTGAAATCTGAGTACCACTATCAGTCACCCCTCACAAAATTCTATTTTCAAATTCTCAGTCTATAAATCGAAGCGGTTCAATTAATTTTCACTCTTCTCGCACCCGTCCTAAATCAAATACATTCTGCGACATTACTCGGGCTGACAGAGTGTTTTCATGTTTATCTTTTTCCGATTTATCACCTTTTCCCACTAAATAATTACAAATTGTCACCTGGTGTAATTTGAAACACAACCTACATTTAGTTATTGCGGTACATTCTTTAATTAAGTGTTTTCGCTTCAAGCAAGCAAAACATCTGCCCCAGCTTTCAATTTATTAATTCTTTCCTGATTTGAATATCTGTCACAATTTTCAGTTGAATGCTGATTAACTGCACTGCAAAATAAAAAAACACTCTCTCCGGCAGACACTTCAGATACACTGACGCCAGGTGTTTAGTTAATCTTTTGTCTAAATTCGGGTAATAACTCTGGTAAGTGCTTTGGCCTTGAATAATCAGAAGATAAATTTATTATTTGCGTCTGTTTTTCCCTTGCCTCCAAATCATTTCGGATAAATTATCCACGCCGTAATTGAATTTATCAGAGTTTTTGAAACTTTCTTTAATAAATTCCATAGATAAGCTGTATTGTAACGCTTTTAAAATTATGGGAGTCAAAAGTGCGTCGAAACTATCTGATTCCATTTCTGATGACTTGAGACTGCGAATCTGGGTTTGAATAGTTTCATATTACGTGGAGACATGGTGGCCGCCCCTCCGGGTGGTTCCGACCCCGATCCCTTGAGTTGGGGAGGTGACCGGAAGCTCGGCAGAGTTCGTTGTGTATGAATGCGAGGGGGCCGGATGTGGACGAATCGCCACCTCCTCGAGAAGCCATCTCCGACAGGCGTTGAACTCGGTGGCCACGGTTAACGGACGTTGTGCATAGGGCCGTAGCCCGCTTTGGTGGGTACCAAAGGTGCGGTCCTCCGGCACCCGGGTTCTCTGGGCAAGCCGGGTAGAGACGCTCCATAGGTCGATCCCGGTGCCGGTCTAAGGGCCGGACGGTGTCGCCGGGTAAAGACTAGCTAAGGCGATAGGACCCCATCCACCAATTGACTAAGAGGGAGCCTGAAGTATGAGTGAGGGCTTTGTAGTAGAAAGTCCTCGGTGCTCGCTAGTGACGACGGGGCTCGCGGGAACGCCATACAGGGACTCCCGGAGCAACCGAAGGGCGAGGGTTTCAGACAGCGCCCAGGTTACTTTATGACTTGGGTGGCTCATCCCTCCGAGGACCTCAGCTGGAGAAGTTGGGAGCCGACCCTAAGGGTGGTAGGGTTTGGCGGTGCCCCCGTTGACCAAGGAGCGGTCGCGTGGGGAGGTCAGTATGGTTCTGGTTGCTCCATGTCGTGCCGTGATCCGTGGGAGGGTGTCGGCCGGCAGGTCCACCATCGAACACTATTCCCGCAGGGAAACGGGCCGGAGGCTCGCCAGTAACGCGGCGGCTCATCGTGCCTCAGGTGAACTCTTGGTCCGATCCAGGTCCTCCGTGTCTATGCGGTACCGGAGTTTTCCTCGCCTGGTGATGAGGACCTAGAGGTGTCTCCACCTAATTTTCGAACGCACTAACAAAGGTAGCGGTCGGTCACTGCACTGGGTCAGGGGCCTTCGGGCCTGGGTCCCCTCGACGGCCGTGAGGTAAGGTAGTGGCGGGCGGGCTTCTGTCGGCCTCCACTGGCTTCTCTGTCTTAGGATGGGGTCGAGTCGGTGGGGGCTGGCGGGACTCCGTTCCGTCCGACCCCCTAGCGAGGCGGAGTCTATTCCGTCTAGGTGGAGCTTTTCGTGCCCGCCTGGGGTCGCTAACGGCACCTAGTCTGGGCCAACTGGTTCCCGGCGTGATCCACGAGTGGTTCCGTCTGTTGAGCCGGGTGGCTTGGGCGAAAAGCCAGGAGCTGGGTCGCTTTACGGCCGGAGGGACTTTCCCCGTCCTCCCTGGTCTTCAAGTTAGGGGATCTTCAATAACTTTCCTATTGGCTGGCCCACAAAAATGTCTCTGCCGGAAAATGGTATCTGATCTTGGGGGCCTTCCGTAAATTAAATTCGGGTCGGGAAGCCTCGGTTCAGTCCGTGGGCCCAGCGTCTTTATAGGCGTCTGGTTCCTGCGATGGCTTGCGGGTTCTACCTGCTCGAGTAACCGAGTTTAGGGACCACTTGGTTTTTCTAGCTGGGTGGTGAGGACTATCGTAGCGATTGTTCATCAACTTGGGAATAGCCGGCGTGGCGTGTGTTGGGCAGCGCGTCGGCCTGACCGGAGTTTGCGTGGGGTTCTGCTCTGTTGGGACTTGTCTGGCGGCGACCTTCGGGACGCGCCGCGGGGCTTGTCTCACGGGTGGTTCCCTGCGTTGACAGATGGGCCTTCTAAGGCCTGGGACCGGGAGATGGTAACCCGTCTTTACGTGGAGACGTGGCGTCATGCGATTTTTTACCGGTCTTAAAGTCAACAATGTATTGATATGACTGGTAATAATTAAATCTTTTCTATCGAGCTGTTGTTTGAGTAATTCCACGGCCTCTATGTAATTTTTATCAGATAACGTAAAACCCGATATAGCATTCCCACCTAATACGCACTCCCACCTAATACGCACTCCCACGCACTCCTAATACGCACTCCTATACGCACTTCCACCTAAATAACTGAATGAATAATTCATTTTTTTCAATATTTGACAGGTGTTCATTGTCATGTACCGCTGTCTTAAAAGAATCCAGAAATTCTTGAAAATCTTAATATCTCCATAATATTTCGCAATTGTAAGTGTCGGTAATTTTACTGTGTTCGGAAATAATACGCACCTATTATTTGCGGGACATACAGGGGGGGGGTTCTTTTTCATCTTTTTGTTTTAGTTTCTTATTTACTCAGAACTTCCAGAATATTATTTTTTCCTGGTACTCTGATGATGCCTTAGCATCCTTTTCCACTTCTGATAAATAATCGATTAATGATAAAATTTCGCTGTCCTCTTGTTTTAAATCGCTGGCTTTTTGTTCTAACATAGCTAAGTTTTCTTCAAGATCATCTAAGTTTGGCGTGTCGGACACGTAATTATCTTCAATTTTTTTAATTATGGATGTTATAGAGCTTTTCGTTACACCTCGAGCTTTTTTTAAATTTTAAAACTTATCTGTCATATTTAAAATGATCTAATAAACAGTCTTACCTCCGTAAAAAGATAATCCCATAATGTATCCACAATGCACGTTAATTTCACTTATTACCCAATTCCCACTATTTTTCTGACACCAATGTAAGAACGACCGGATGGTCGCTTGTGGTCTTTTCTCTCAATCAATGGCCAATTTCTTCAACTTGAGACGCTTATTACAACATGGAGGACATCACGATGGACATACACTGGCACATAAAATAACACTTATAATTATCCCATTCCTTATACGAATTTAGTTTTGTTTCTTCACGACCGGGAGTATCCACGGCCGTTCACAGCTTTTTTAAGACCACCTTCCTAGGTGAAGCTATCTCAGGTTCTGATATTTTTTCCCCTTTCGACAAAAGAGGGCGCTTCTAGAGTTGAGATGGCGTGCACAAACATCACACTACTGATACAAGCCATACCTCTATATATACTGCTATATGTGCAGAATAAAAATGAGAAATGAAAATGGAATTGAGAATATGCCATTTAAATTCAACTAACGTAATAGACTGGGCGGCGGCAACACGAATGACTACGTCATCGAGTTACGGGATGAAATCATGATGCAGGACAAGATTTTTAGGAGTAGATAAAGGAATGACTGGTCTGCCTCGACATTTCTTGGTACGATAGGCGCAGCAGCGGGCGCCAACTCGTGTACAAATGAAAACCCTATAAACATAGTATTTTACATTACATTGCCACACACATACATGACTGCCGGGGGTTTCTACCAGAATATGCGCAGGCAGACCAAAATATTCTTAAAAGACTCTTTTTCACCTTTAATTTGGCACCGGTTTCATAGCGTAACTCGATGACGTGATAGTGACGCCAAAATGACGAGTTGGCCCCCCGCTGCTGCGCTTATCGTACCAAGAAATGTCGAGGCAGACCGGTCATTCCTTAATGTACACCTAAAATTCTTGTCCTGCATCATGATTTCATCCCGCAACTCGATGACGTGATTATACCGCAAAAATTAAAAATTGGCGCCCCGCTCTGCTCGTCTCATACCAAGATATGACGAGGCAGACTGAAATATTCTCGTTGTACTGATATGTTCCTTTAATGTGCAAAATTTTAAAGTCGTAACTCGGTGCGGTGATTATACCACCAAAATTAACAATTGGCGCTCCGCTCTGCTCATCTCCTACCAAGATATGACGAGGCAGACTGAAATATTCGTATTGTAATAATCGGTATGTTTCATTTGCCAAAATTTCAAGCCGTAACACGATGACGTAATAACACTGTGAAAATAACGAATTGGCACCCCGTTCTTCGCGCTTTGTACCAAGTTATGCCGAATCAATCTTTTCCTCACGTACTCTTAATAAGCTTTTTCCAAACCCTTTATTCATCTTGAAAGTCGATACGAAGTAGTATATATGGCAATGTAATGTAAAATACTATGTTTATAGGTTTTTCATTTGTACACGAGTTGGCGCCCGCTGCTGCGCCTATCGTACCAAGAAATGTCGAGGCAGACCAGTCATTCCTTTATCTACTCCTAAAAATCTTGTCCTGCATCATGATTTCATCCCGTAACTCGATGACGTAGTCATTCGTGTCGCCG
This sequence comes from Maratus speciosus, assembly GCA_963932465.1. NCBI lineage: Eukaryota > Metazoa > Arthropoda > Arachnida > Araneae > Salticidae > Maratus > Maratus speciosus. Next base: position 431,430,504 of record OZ010795.1, on the reverse strand, counting down.
CCGCCCGCTCTATAATCCCCTCCACCTCGTGTCCCCTATGGTTTACTGTGTATTTGGGCTTTAAAACAAACTGTTTATAAATGGCATCACAAAAAATGGATGGCTTCTGATACAATCGTCGCCTCTAAGCAAATGTAATATTTCTAGTAATAATCAACATGTAAGAAAAATCTTGCGTACAGCATAGACTTTGAAACGCATTCCAACACTCCCTAAAAGCTTTAACGAAACTTTGTTACTTAGGGAAATAAAGTAAATAAGATAACTAAGTAAACATTTAAAAATCTGATTTCAGTAGTTACCGCCCATAGCCAAATATGTATTCCAATTCTTTTGAACAGCCTTGTACTCGATCTGTATTTTGATATATATACGATATAATGGGAAAATAGAGTTTAGCAAGAAAATGCATAACAGGTTGAAATTCATCTTTCAGCAATTTATACTAATAAATGGAAACATACCTGAATATTTTTGTACAGACCTGTAATTTACCTAGTACCTTTATTATATGCCACTATTTAGCTAAAATTTAATTCAAACTAAAACACGCTTAAAACTACTGAAATTACATTTCCAGAAATTATCACCCATAGACGGACATGTATACAACTCGTTGCGTGGACCTGTATATCATTTTATCTATATTCTACAAATATTTCTTAGTGCACTAAATTCAGTTCAGCGTGAAAATGCATAACCCCACTAAAACCCACCTTTAAGCAATTTATGCTCATACTCAGTAACTTTTACGAATTCATATATGTAGCTCTGTATATGAACTATAGCATTTATACACACTTTATAGTATGCATAAATATAGTGAAGATGTAGGTAAGTCTGATCACAAATCGCACAGAGGGTTTCGTTTAATATTCCTTTCAAAACACTTTATCCATTTGAAAAGTCTGTTACTTGCACATTTCGCAACCAGGGGCGCACTCTATTCTAAACAAACCTCTATCCGAACGAAACTCCTTTTATATACTATCAGTTGATATATTAGTCGGAGGGATTGGGCCGATAGCACCCGAGATAAGTAGTCTCCCCTGGCGGTAAAAAGTGGAACTAATATATGTAAGGCTATGGTGCATAATATGAAAGAATGGGCAAAGGGGTGTCGGCAAAAGTTGGAAAAGTGCTCCCCGGATGAAAAGGGCGGAGGTTAGAAAATTGCTTAAAATACACAAGTTAGAGCCCGGAGGAGTAAATAATATAAGACTTTTTGAAAATTTTATGATTTGCCGTGTGATCTGAGGTATACAGTTATCCGTATGCAAAAATTCATGTCTCCAGCTTAATTGGGGCCTCTCTTAGAAAGAATTGCTTAAAATACATATATGGTAGCTCTAAGTGTTAAACGTAAGACTTTTAAAAGATTTTATGATTTGTCGCCTGGCCTCAGGTGTTCTGCTATAAGTATGCAAAATTTCAAATCTCCAATTTAATAAGGGTCTCAGTCAGAAAGAATTGCTTAAAATACGCATGTGGGAGCCCAAAGGGTTAAATGTACGATTTAAAAAAAAATTATGATTTGTCGTATGATATGTAGAGTTCAGATATAAGTATGCAAAATTTCACATCTCCAACCCAAATAGGGGATCACTTAGAAATAATTATTTAAAATACACATGTGGTTAGCCCAAAGGGGTTAAATGTACGACTTTTTCAAAATTTTATGATTTGTCGTTTGATGTGAGGTGTCCAGCTATAAGTATGCCAAATTTCACGCCTCCAACGTAATTAGGGGCTCACTTAGAAAGAATTGTTTTAAATACACATGTTGGAGTACAAAAGGTTAATTGTACGAATTTTTCAAAATTTTATGATTTGTCGTATGATGTGCGGTGTTCAGCTATAAGTATGAAAAATTTCAATTCTCCAACGTGTATAGTTTCTGAGAACGGGCTCTGTGACAGACGGACAGACAGACAGACAGACAGAGGAGCGAGACGTATAGGGTTTCGTCAGATGAACGAAACCCTAAAAAAGCACATATCATAATTAAAAATTAATATTGAGCAACCATTACGAATATACAGTAATTCGGATACATTATAGTACCTGAAATCTTTTCAAATACACCGCAGACAATTTCCCCTTTACCTTTATGAACGGAATTATTTTGTGTGGCCCTGTAAATGAACAATAACTATTCTTTGCACCGCATATTCAACAGAATGCATATTTTAGTGCACTTCATAAATGAATATCAATTTTACTATGTTTGAAAGAGTGTAACACCATTAAAAATCATTTGAAATGATTTTTTTCCATTGGCCGTAAGGTAATGGAAAACTTTTGACTGTCCCTGTAAATGAACTAACCATGCTACAAACTTCATTTGAAATAGGGAACGTGCTATGGTAGAGGTCACTAACATTCAAAAATTTCAGAACGATCCGAGTATATTTACGAGAGTTAGAGCGTGGACAGACAGACAACCGACCAGAAAAACCGAAGTCATAAAAACTTTTCAACATTGTTGAAAAGTGTTAAAAAGGAAATGTCTGACTTGATGGTATGAATAACTGTGTTTTATCTAGTGGAACACCTTCTGAAACACAAAGTTATGTTTACAACTATATCTCAGATGATGTTTGTAAAAATTCCCTATACATTGTAAAAAAATCCGAACAGTATTCCTGTAGGAATCGGAAAAATTGTTGCCCTTATCATATCGGAACATTTTCCGACCTAGCTCGGGATAAAATCCGTAAAAAAAAAAAAAAAAAAAAAAAACATTCATTAAAACGGTACTTTACGGATTTTATTCCAATTTTACGAATTTTATTCCGATTTTACTGATTTTATTCCGAGCGGGGTCGGAAATTTTTCAGGTACGATGAGGGCAACTGTTTTTCCGATTCCTACAGGAAATCTGGTCCTTTTTTTTACAGTGTATTAAGTCGGATATCACATTCTCGGTTGTTACTAGATGCCCTGCTGTTGCTACGAGGCGACGAAATGTAACCTAGGAGTCTAACAATGTATTCTTGTACACTGTAAAAAAAAATACGAACAGTTTTCCTGTAGGAATTGTAAAAATAGTTGCCCTTATCGTACCGGAAAAATGTTCGACACAGCTCGGAATAAAATCAGTAAAATCTGAATAAAATCCGTAAAATAGCGTTTTATTGACTATTTCCTTTTTTTTTACGGATTTTATTCTGAGCTGGGCCAGAAAATTTTCCCGTATGATAAGGGCAAATATTTTTACAATTCCTACAGGAAAACTGGTCGGATTTTTTTTACAGTGTATATTTCAACAGAAACTATTTATCTTGGATATAAAGATGTAGTATGTCAGTTAAGCAAAGAGGTATACGTTAGTTCAGCAATGAGGTGTACGTCAGTGCAGCAAAGAAGTATAAAACGAAACGTATTAAAAAATAAATATCTTATATTTGTTTAAGTATTTCTTTTTTGAAAAATCTTACAAAATTGTTTTAACCACATCTGTATTTCCCATATTTGTTTTTTTTTAAGAACTTAAATATATAATCTTGAAAAATATAAAAATTATGTTTGAATTTCAAATGTAGATGGCCTTTTATGGCACCATATACAATTATAAAGAAAATGGGATTTATACTTGCGCTTCTCGGGTTACAGAAAATAGATGAAAAGCATTTATTTAATCGATAAATAAATTATATATTTTTTAATTAAATATATATTTTTTGAAGGCCAATTAAAAGTAAGAAAATACATATTTATATCAAATATAGTAATTAGATTTTTTTAAAAAGTTTTAAATTTATTAAAAGCGATTGTTTTGTATCGCGCTAGGAATTAAGAACCATAGAAATTGACAGAGTTTGACACTATTTAAAACTAGCCTTTTGTTATTCTTGTTATATGAGTAGTTAAAGTACATAGTTAGATCGCATGCCGTAAATTTGTAATTTATATATATTTTATTGTTTCATTTATTGATTGGCTAGACGACCCGCCCGTCAATGCCCGGGCCTGCGATAATACCCTTAAATTAACCCGAATTTTGTATGACTTTATAACACGATTTTATATCTTTCACTCGATTTTGCTGAAATATGTGCCCGGTAAATGCATGAAAAAAGGTTAATAGAAGATACCAATCCTGATTTTTAGCGGTAGAAATATTCAAGATAACTGCCGCCGGAAAAGAAGAGGGGGAAGGATATGTGTCCGACGGCTGCGTAATTTTCGTAAAAATATCGATAGCTCACAGTAAATATCATTGCCTTACACGTGAATATTTTTTTTCACATCAGAATCCCGAGAGATATTTTAGCATTTTCGATCTGATTATTGGCGGAAAATCCTGTATTTCCACCCTCCACCACCAGGAGACGCAGCAATTAAACATTCATTCTACTGTTCTAAATGAACCTACAACAGGTATCCCCACTACCTGTGGCACCGTATAGAAGAGCTGCTGTGCGCGCACTGCGAAATCTGTTACTTCCACTTTCTATTGCCAGTGGGCGCAGTCTGTTCTAAACAATCGAACTTCCGAACGAAACTACGACACGTGTCACCGTTGCCTCCAGATCCGTATAACGGCGTTTTGTGCATGCATCTACAAAATCCTTTAGTTCCAGTTTTCTATTGCCATTGGTCACAATATGTTCTGTACAAACATCCGACACGGTTTCTCGCCCCGTGCTGCACCGCAAAGAACACGTTAAAATCTGTTAGTTCTAATTTCCACTTCCATTTGGCACACTCTGTTATAAAGAAACCTATTCCCTAACGAAACTGGCCCCACCAGTGGCCGAGAGGTTCTGCTCTCGAAGCTGGTAGACGGGAGGTGCTGGGTTCGATCCCAATCGCGCCCGTCGGCCTAACCGTTCGGAGTTTTCGTGGTTTTCTTCGAGCCTTGGATTTCCAATCGTTAATACGGGTTAGGTTCCCTTAGAAAGACCCCCACGAAGGGCACTCCCCTCCCCTGGGCCTATATCCCTCGAGCAGATAATTGGCCGCCAAAAATCAACCTAACGAAACTGCGTTATGCAAACTTTCCGCTGATATGTTACTCGCAGGAGTGGCGGAAATCAAATACGAATTAAGAAATTTGTTGAAAATCCTTTATTTACACCATCCCCCAATAGGGATCGCTATATGTTCTGTACGAACATCTCACACTTGTTCCTGCAAAACCACGGAACGTATAGCAGGTATACAAAGTAAGCTGCACTGGTAGTACACTCTCTTCTCAAATACTATATCAGAAATAAACTCCATTAGTCATACTTTCTGTAGATATGTTACTCAAGGACGTGCCGGAATCAAATAAGAATTTAAGAAATTTGCTGAAATTACGCGATAGAGGAACAAGCCAGTGAGTATCTATCATAATAATATTTGTCGTGGGAACTAATTACGATATTTAATCAAAACCAGTTCCCTCCCCATCCCTGCAAATACAACAGTTACAAGCGCATACATAAATGCATATTTGACATTTACAAATTTCATTTCAAATAGTTTCTTCATTCGACAGTGTAAAAATTTAATATATGCGATGTTTAGAAGTTTTAAAAAATTGAAGGAAAAGTAAAATTTAATGTTTTGGTGTTTCCACGTAAAATTCCTTCAGCGTTTTGGACTGACACTTCTTGTTCTTTATGATATCGAAAATTTTATGCTATTTAAAACACTATTTTATTTTATAATGCATTCGATGGAATTGTATTTATAATCATGTATGTCATTTCTTTCTTTACTCAACTTTGTATGCATCATTTTGTATAAGTCTAACGTACCGTGAAGAAAGAAATTTTATTCGAACCATCTTGTTGTAACCCGACTTTTATGCAACATATTAATTTATTAAAATTTCGTTGCAGGCAATATTCTACTCCAGTTAAAGTAAGTCAATAATAAAAATTTCTATAATGAAAACAAGTTTTAAATTATGTAGATACATTTTAGAAAATGTATATAAAAGCATTTTGCTCAATTGTGTATGTATTAGTCCCGATAGGTTAATTCTTCCGGCCAGCAATTAAAGTGCCGTCTCTAAAAAATAACGTTACGTTACATAAGCCTGACGGAAAACAATGCTGATGTATCATTGTATGGTTAAACAGAATAACTTCTACTGCATTTTTTAAAAAATTCTAAGCGTCGCACATTTTCAATTTTTATACCGTCTAATAGGGTGGGGGGCTGAAAATAGTATTAATTGCGATTTGTTTGAGAACTGCATCTCAATGTATTTTTGAGATATTGATTTTTTTGTTGTTGTTGTTTTTAGCAGCATTAGTTTAATGTTGGCAGCTCAAGTTCTCCATTTCTGTAGAAATTAAATGAAAAATAGTTGAAAAAAAGTAATTATATCTTTTTGTTGCCATTTTCACATAACAACTCACAAAATTAATTAAAATACATGCTATTTTGCAAAAATGTAAATGAATGATTTCCGATAAAACATGGAGCTATTATAAACTATACGTGATTTTAAGTATCCATATTAATGTTACAAACAAATGAAGACATATGGATCATTAGATAGCCGAATTTTTTGTCGAGTTTTTTGAATGACGTCGTCGCTTTTTACTGGATTTGTGTATTATTCAGCTATTGTGATGTCATATCCGTACTTTACTGTAGATGTTGTTTAGATTGGATCGTAAATGTGGAATTCTTCATCGGATGCTAATGACGTCCTTTTATATAAAATAAAAGTGCGTGTTTTAAATCTTAAAACTGAAATATTTTTTGTTCTATCTATATTTATATACATAAATATATATATATTCATCGGTGGCGACACTAAATTGTAAAAGACAGAATTTCTTATTTATAGATTTGCTATGATTTCTTTGACAGAGAGCTGTTATATTTCATGTACATTTGAATGAGAATATTTGTTTAATACAGAGTGACAGCTGAGTTTAACAAAATAAAAATGAATGCCTTATCATATATATTTTAAATAAAAAAAGAATAAAATTTTCCAAAAAAGTGTGTATAGCAAAGAAATACATCTTCAAAATGCCATAGTAATATATATATATATACAAGATATTCATTTTTTTCTACAAGTTAAAATGCTAAAAGTCACAAATGGGAAATACAAGAAAATTTTATAACAGATCTATTTTTATTTTATACTTCTTCTTTAGAATGAATTTAAACTTTCAAAAATGTGAATTTTGAAGATTTTTCTCGATTTCAGATATTGTAGTCTTATTATTTTTTTCTAAGATAAAGTGAAGTATGCTGAACTAATAAAAATAATAATATGTTAAATGTTTATAAAATGTAATATATTAAAATATAATTATACTAATAATAATATATTAAATATTTCTATATTACTGACTTCTTTTTTCACAAATTTAAATAGAATTCTGGGAATACTAATACTTTTAGATAAAGTTTAATAATTTTTTTAAATAATACAGATATTTATACTTTTTTAAGAAATATTTTTTTTTATTTATTCAGATTATCAGAAAGAGACATATTACTTTACTGAAGCATTTCATTTTGTGTTTTACGATATAAAAGACATTCATTATAAATCTATTCTTTTTATATAACATAAAGCGAGGGGAGTCTGCGCACATTTCAAAAGAATAATAATAAAAAATCTAAATATTAATATTTTGCTAAACTATGCATGAATAATTTTGACTTCATTTGTTTTTTATGCATTTCCATTCTTATTTTGTTGTTATACTGTAATTTAATAGAACAACAGTAATAAAACCAAGAAAACTGTTTTAGGCAATCTCTCCTTACAGGGTAGGAGAGAACGCGCACATGGGTAAGAGAGATTGCGCACATAGGTAGAAGAGATTGTTATTAATAATAACTAAAATTAAATTGTTAACAATAATAATTACACTTAATCGACATTGTTGAAAGGTTTTTGTGAGTAAATATTATTGTATTAGGAGTGAATATTTCAACCAAATGTTTAAATAATAAATAAAAGAAAGAATTATTTTAACAACAGTTAAAAATTTTAATTTAAGAAGATTAAAATATCAGAAAAAGCAAGCCCTACTAAGATTACAAAATAACATTAATCTAGTTGAACATGTTTAACTTGAAACTAATATTTCATTTCCAAAATTAAAAAAATTCCAAAATGAAAAAATTACTTCATTTCCATTTCCACAGTCTCATTGCGAAGTTTGTTTGCGAACCGAAGTTGTCGTCGACCACAATCAATGCACTTATTGTTGTAAATAGTGCATCTTTCGTGCAACCACTTCCAACAAGCAATACATTGAATCCAGTCAGTTGTCGAAGTTGTCTTCTGGTACGGTTACAGACATTCAGTGCACTCATCCTCATTGACCTTCGGTTCTTTTCCTTGAGTTTTTTTATCCAACTTTTTGTGGAAGCACCTTATCTTCAACAGTTTTTTTTTTGTAGCGGCATCCTTCTTAAGTCTTTTTTCATGTATATTTTGTTGATCAGTAACATTAGTTGCACTCTGTTTCCTTTTGATTTCGATGGAATTACACTACATGGAATGGGTGAAAGCTTTTCCAAAACATTCTATTAGAAAATTTATTTTAGTTAACAAATTTAATTTATTAGCAAATTAATTGCTCATAAATTAAAAAAATATATATATATAAATATTTAATTAAATTATTAACAAATATATTATTAATTTATTAACAAAAATAATTACATAAAATTTATTTAGTAACAACTGTATTATTAATTTATTAATAAAATTTTAATCTGCAAAATTATTTTTTTGCAAATTAATTTGTTGCCAAATTTAGTTTTGATAATTATGTGTTTTTCCGAAATTATTTCAAAACCGATTCATTCATATGTTTTACACGTAATTTTCAATTCATGCAAATATATCAATAAGCTTAAACTAACACTTAAACTTATGGGGAAATGCGCCATCTCTCCCAAGTAGCAGATGCGCAAACTCTCCTATTTTGGTAGGAGAGATTGCGCGGCCTGTTATTTAAATATGGCCACTTCTAAAATGAATTTTTGGTATTCGCATACTTATACCAGGTTAGTAGTTTATAAGAAATCGTTTAAGTTCAAAATATTTTGCATTATTGACGCTCTATAAAAATTCTGATGAACAGTTATGAAAATTCAAGCACTTACTTTGGAAAAACAAAACAAAATAGCATTGCTTTATGTAAGACGCTTGGAACAATCAATATGCACATTCATGTAGACACTGCACTAATACTGCTGTGCAACTACCTGGAGTCGCTGGGCGCGCACTCTAGTCCTTCCCGTCGAATCTCTTTGTGCGCAATCTCTCCTACCGCGCGAACTCTCCTCGCTTTACTATATATAAAAATGGTGGCAAAAAAAATATATTATAGTTTTAATTGTAAGAAATTCTTAAAGAACTTTTAAGTTACTGTATGTTTTGTTGTTTTAGATTTGTAAGTATTTGTTTTTTGTATTGTTTTAGATTAAAAAGTAAAGATAATAACACTACAGAGTTACGCATTAATTACACTGTTACACATTTTTTAACTTCATTTCCATATCCACAGTTTCATTGTATTTTGTTTGCTAAACGAAGTTGTCATCGTTCACAATCGATGCACTTATTGTGGTACATCGTGCATCTTTCGTGCAATCACCTGCAACAAGCAATACATTGAATCCAGTCAGTTGTCGTAGGTGTGTCCTGGTACAGTTCCAGACATTCAGTGCACTTATCCTCACTGACCTTCGGTTTTTTTCCCTTTAGTTTTTTTATCCCACTTTTTGTGGAAAAACCTTATCTTCAGCAGTTTTTTTCTTTTTTTTTTTGTAGCGGCATCCTTCTTAAGTATTTTTTCATGTATATTTTGTGGATCAGTAACATTAGTTAAACTCTGTTTCCTTTTTATTTCGATGGCATGACGCTACTTGGGATGGGTGAAAGCTTTTCCAAAACATTGTATTAGAAAAGGTATTTTAGTTAACAAAATTAATTTATTAGCGAATTAATTGTCCATAAGTTATATATATATATATATATATATATATATATATATATATATATATATATATATATTTAATTAAATTATTAACAAATATATTTATTAACAAAAATAATGACATAAAATTAATTTAATGACAACTGTATTATTAAATTATTAATAAAATTTTTATCTGCAAAAGTATATTTTTGCAAATTAATTTGTTCCCAAATTTAGTTTTGATAATTATCTGTTTTTCCAAAATTATTTCAAAATTGATTTATTCATACGTTTTACAAGTAATTTGCAATTCATACATATTTATCAATAAGCTGTGCCATCTCTCCTAAGTAGCAGATGCGTAAACTCTCCTATTTTGGTAGGAGAGGTTGCGCGGCCTTTTATTTAAATATGACCACTTCTAAAATGAATTGTTGGTGTTCACATACTTAGTCCAGGTTAGTAGTTTATAAGAAATCGTTTAAGTTCAAAATATTTTGTATTACTGACGTTCTGTAAAAATTCTAACGAACAGTTATGAAAATTCAAGCACTTACTTTGGAAAAACAAAACAAAATAGCATTGCTTTATGTAAGACGCTTGGAACAATCAATATGAACATTCATGTAGACACTGCACTAATACTGCTGTGCAACTACCTGGAGTCGCTGGGCGCGCACTCTACTCCTTCCAGTCGAATCTCTTTGTGCGCAATCTCTCCTACCGCGCGAACTCTCCTCGCTTTACTATATGTGTCTACATTTAACAACCAACAAATGTAAAAATACGGTGCCTCAATGTCAAGTTTTTAAATCACATTTTTATTTTAATGACATTTTACACAATATCTATTAGAACTTTATATAAAACCACAAGCATTTTTATTTTTTGCATTATATGTAGGACATAACTTTATAAGCTTTCTCGAAGATTTAGGAATTTGGAGGACTGTCATGTTAAACGTGAATTCACGCAATGATTTTGCTCTTACTTCGCCATGTGATATTTTTCTATGATAGAAAATACACTAAAAACACACTTATGAATTCCAAACAGAACAGTATTGTGAAAATGAACATTCGCAGTATCAACGTTACATGCTAATAATATGCATATAATGAAAAAATAGAGTAAAACGAATTATTAACATACAATATTCTTGAACCCATTATCTTGATTTATAATGTAAACAACATGGAGTCATGCTAAAAAAAAATAGATCTGTGCATGAGATCCAAACGATAGTAAGTCGTATTTCACTTATTTTTTAGAAGCAATAAAATAAGCATTACTTTTCAAGACAACGTTATTTTGACAAATTTATATGATATTTATTTTATAATACAAGTGGAGCAATATTTTTGTTCGGAAACGAACAGTTTTTATAGTATAAAAAGCTATTAACATAAAAATAGCATTTAAAATTTTAATTGCTTAACCTTCTTACTGCCGCGAACTGATATATCCGTTCAATAAGCTGCAGTCTTCTCTGCAATAGAAGCATTATTTAAATAATTATAATTATGCAGATATAATCTAGTTTTTAAAAATAAAATTAAGATTAATACTCTGAAAGCTTATATGAATGTACATAATAAAATTTTTTATATCACGTTGGAAAAAACATCTTTTTTTAGCATGTTAAAAATATTTACAGAGAAAACAATATTACAATTTTGCCCTTTTACTCGGCGATCAGGGGGTTAAAAGGCGTACAGCCAACAGAGTGAAAAAGCGTCCAAACCTAGACACGAACCCATGTCACCGGTATAGCGCACCGATGTTCTACCAATTGGACCACTTCAAATGATATCCAGCCGGGCACTTATCACTATCATCTTTTGGCAAGGCTACAGCCGCAGCACAAGATGGAGTATTTACCGGTGAGCCACCGACTCTGGGACAAACACGAAACTAAAGAGAATCCAACATCGATGTAATTGAATAAATCTATATAAATCTATATAATTCTTGGAAATTTTTCTATAGAAAAATTTTCACGCCTTGCATTCAATAATATTTCAAATTTTAATTGCTTAAAATGCGTACAGTCAACATAGTGAAAAAGTTTCCAAGCCGAGACTCCAGGGGCGTAGCTACAAATATTTTTGCGGGGGGGGGGGGGGAATTAAAAAATTCCCAACTTTTAATTCAAAAATCTCTCAACATCAAACAAATTGCTTTATTTACCAACTGAAATGATATGGTTAATCTGTGTTTATGATAATGTTATCCGTAAAAAATACTTTCTAAAGAAAAATACTGAAACTAAAAACATTAAAATTGTAATTATTGGTTTGCTTAACGAAAGTTTAAGTACACCGCTTTCATTTTAATAATTAAAATCAAAACTAGATTAATTTCTATTTTTATATCTCGGAATCATTGAGCATGAAAATAATAAGATACCCAATTGCTAAATGAATAGTTAAGGAAGCAATTTCAAACAATACAGTAAATGCAAGATTTAAACCTAGAAAAATTGCATATATATAGAGAAAACCAGCATTAGTTTAACGTTTCAAATTTTTTGTCTTCTATTACGTACGAGTCATAATCGCACTACATATGAAAATACCGTCATGTTATTTTGAAAACGAAACAAAAATTTGATAGAAAAAAAGGGAATAGATTAGAGATACTGTTGATGGAGCAAAAAGTAGGGAAATTTAGGTCTGGGTATGATGATATTTTCGTAGCACAGAAAAATACAATGGCAAACTGGGTCTGGCTGCTCTTTGTACTTCTTTTGATAATTTAACTTGTTTACTATTACAGAACTGAGAAAAGTAGTTATGAAAACTATAAAAAAATTATATTTCTTTACTACTTTTTAAAAAAAAGAAAAAGTCTTTCAAAAAATCTATAATTTCCCAACTCTAAGCTCAAATTTCCCAAGTTCACATGTATTGGAGGGCTCCTCCCCCCATAACCCCCCGTCGCGACGCCTCTGCGAAACTCGAACACCGGTATAGCGCACCGACGTTCTACCAACTGAACCACTGGGAACGATACACATCCTGGCACTTCTCACTATAGTCTGTTGGCAAGGCTACAACCGCAACACAATACGGAGAATAGACCCGGGTTCGAGTCCCGGATTGGACAATTTTTTTCACTTTGTTGGCTGAACGCCTTTTAACTATTAAAATTTGAAATATTATTGAATGTAAGGCGTGAGAAATTGTCTGCAGAGAAATTTCAGAGAATTATATAGATTTATAAAAATTGTCATTTTTGGACTTAGGATAGTTTGTTTCTCAGGTACAGATATTCATGCATAAACATTTTATTGCCACCAGTGCGAATATTTAATAGTGATTCAGCATGCGGTTTATCCATTTAGACTTGACATATTGCTGACGATTATTTTCTCATTATGTCTCAGATAACCTAGACAGCTTCTTAACAAATCTTGCAAAAAGTGTCGAATTACTACAGACCTATTTAAGTTGTTTAGTGCAATAACACCCTTCACAGCAGTATAAGTGACATTCGAACTGTAGTTTAAATGTTACAAAAGAGCTTCAGAGTGACTGTATGAGAATTGCGGCATTACTGATTTACAAAAATAAACTAAATTGTGCACTGTCGCTATAGCTAAGCAAAACGTAATCCCATGCTGTTTATTATGTTATAACACAATATTTGTCTAATCATACAGCAAGTAACTTAGCTTTTTTCAACTGTCAATAGATAACAGTATCAATGCAGTTTCATGATTAGTGTTAAAGCGTTAATGATTTATATGCGGAAGTGATACCTATTGCTTAACAAGATTTTTCTTTACACATGCTTCGAGGTTCATAATACACATTGAGATAATAGTATTACGTAAATTCATCACCTATCACTGCTTCATGGACTAGCTATTACGAAAACAGTGAATATATTGTATAGGCACTTCTTGACTTCTTAACATAGCTATGAAATGTCTAAATGAAAGTGCATTAGAATAGAAATAGCTAAACATCATTCTTAAACTTTTTTATTATGTTTGTGGAAACTATATTTTACATCTTCATATCATTAAAGTTCAACATGAATTATCAAGCAATCTTAATTAGGATGATCACTTGATCAAGATAGGATACAGAACGTTTAAACCTACCATAACCAATAAGACTTTTTGGCACTGTTTTTCAGCCAGACGTCAGATGTTTTTAGCAGTATAAGCGACATTCGAGATATAGTTTGGTATTTAATAAGAGCTTAAGAGCAGCGTTATGATTAATCATTTATTTCTAAATACAAACAATCAAAATTACGTATTGTTGATATATCTAGGCAAAATGTAGTCATTTACTGTACATTTTCTTATTCCACAATATTTATCTAAAGGTAGATGAAGTAAAAGATCAATAGATAGCATTAAAAATGCAGTTTAAGATCAATGTTAAAGCAGCAATGCTTTCTAGACAAAAGCGAAGCTAGAAGATTACCAGAATAGCTCTTTACTCTTGCTTCCAGATGAAACATTAAGCAGAGACAATTCTGGACTTCTTAACTTTGCTAGGATATGTTAAAATTAAAATACATTGTGATAAAAATAGCTAAACACCATTTTCTGCATTCAATAATCTGTTTGTGGAAACTATACTTTATCTATTTCTACAATTAAAGTTCAAAAATAAATTATCAGCTGTGAAATTTATGAACATCACGTGCAATAACACTGTAAAAAAAATTCCGCAACGTTCCTGGGAAAAAAATGGGCAGCTGAGTTATCCATTATTTCCAAGAAACATTTCTTGAAAATGACTGGAACTTTACTGTATATGTTAAAAACTTTCTACAGAAATGCCAGTAAGTTTCCTGCGAAATACCAGGAATATTTCTGTTTACAGCAAAACATTACTGACATTTCACAGCATGCGGGATCCGCAGACGATTTTTACATTTCCAGTTGACAATTTTCGCTTTATTATCATTATTTGTTAGAATGAAAAAATATTTTGAAATTGACATCAAAATTATTATTTATAATTTACACGAAAAAATAAATTTTCAGTTAAAATTCAATAAAGTAAATATATATATGATATATTGTAAATGTATATAAATATAATATAAATGTAAATAATAATTAGAAAAAAAATCTAGACATAAAATATTTTGGATTTTCGTCAGTAATTATGTCAGTTTACAAGTTAGATAAAATACATATAAATTTTCATGAAAAAAAAAAAAAAAAAAAAAAAAAAAAAAAAAAAACGTAATTGTATATTTTTTCCGAAAATAAAAAAAAAATTTCAACTTTGCAGCAATTCAAAGTGTCAAATATATATCAAATTTAAATCAAATTGTAATAAAGTGTTAAAATATAAAATTAATTTAAAAAAAAAGTCAAGAGGTAGCATCGAACTCGGGCCGTAGGGGTGGCGTGCGAGCTTTCTGCGTCCACACCACGAAAGAGACGTTGAGAGCTGCAAACTAATGGGTATTTGAAACGTATGCTAAACCTCGGCATTTAATTTCTGAAAATCTAAGGCCCATTTGAAGAAATCCTTTCAAAAGAATAATTAGAGATAAGAACTCTAAAACATACTTTAAATTAATCAAAATCGGTGAGAATCATGTTTGATGGTCCCCTGGTTAATGAAGATCCAAATAATAGGTGTACTTTTTTTTACATGGTCTGCTCGTTAAACATTCCACAGACAAGTACGAGAGATAATCTCTTAGCGATGTCACAGAGGTATTGTATTTTCATCTGAATTGTCTTGACAATAGAGACGTAAAGGATTATGTCGTCTATTGATTTATTTGCATTTGTCGTCTATTGATTTCTTTTATTTTTTTACATTCATTTAAGGAATTCGTTTTCGACACTCGCGCGCGAGCAACGGATTATAGCAAAAAAATAATAAATGGCGGCCGCAGCATTTTGCTGTTTCCAACTTTTGTTCAGGAACGTTTCAGATAAGAAAACCAGAATTTCACAGGAAAGAGCTAAATTATTCTGAAAACCTGAGAAAAGGCGAAACGTTCCTGGATTTTACATGGAACGTTACCATTTTTTTTACAGTGAAGTATGAAATATATCGTTTAAACCTTGTACAATGAATAATATTTTTGGGGTACTTTTATGTCAGCTACCTATGTTATAAATCAGTAAATATTGCTAGAATCGCTATTTTCGTAACGCCTTCATTTTATTTAAAATACATACATTACATACATTTTAAATACATGACTTTCACATTTTTTTTCTCTTGAAGAACAAAGAAAAAAAAGAAGTCCAAGAAAATGTGGAAAAAGTAAATAAAAAATTACTATAAATTAAAATATTCTATTCACAATCAAAGCATTGTTTTTAATCATAAAAGCATAAAAGAATCATAAAAGCTGCTAATGACGAAATTTACTTCTTATTGTCTTCAGAAAAGTACCGACTTTTTTTTTTCAAACACTAGTGGGCTCTACCCCTTACGAGCAATCGTAGAATATCCCATTCGAGACCTTGCAGGTTCTAAAAACACGCTAAAAGCTCTGTCTATCTTAATCTATCATAATCTGTGTTTTGGAGATTACCCAATTACAGAAGATTGAATTATAATATTACAAACACTGGCGATCTTCTGTAATCAAGTTGTTATTCGTTTTCCTTTGACTAGGACATTTTTGTATTTCCATGCCGTATTCTCAAATGTCGCGACAGTTGTCAGCTGTTTTCTGATT
This sequence comes from Maratus speciosus, assembly GCA_963932465.1. Classification (NCBI taxonomy): domain Eukaryota; kingdom Metazoa; phylum Arthropoda; class Arachnida; order Araneae; family Salticidae; genus Maratus; species Maratus speciosus. Next base: position 431,413,915 of record OZ010795.1, on the reverse strand, counting down.
GATTAAGTATGATCTATCACACATATTAAAATCAGTTTGTGTAAAATGGTAAAATAAAAAAAATCGTTACAAAGTAGACATTAAAAAGAAATGTTTTAAATACTAGAAGATATCCGTTTGATATATGACGTTTTAAATATATTGTTTTAATCGATGAAATATTTCCCCATTGAATAACTTTCGCACATAATAATTTATTAATTTTAATATTTTCTTTCACTTTTAATATTAACTTTTAAATATAATTTTCGATGGGAAATTTTTCGGAACTATTATTATTGGTGTTATTAACGTAATTTTTCCCATTTAAATATTTTCGAAATTAATAATTTAATCATAATTTTTTTTTCTCTGTCAGTATCCACGCGTAACTATTTTCAAGTGTAAAATGTTTAGAAATATTTTTATTTGCGCTAATTTTAATTTGGGAGTAAATAGATAAAAAATGACTTAAAAAAATAAATAATGAATCGCTACTGAAATACTGAAATTTTAAACCAAAGTAACCCCCCCCCCCCCAAAAAAAAAAAAAAAAAGATTGAACACTACACATCGAAAGCTGGACACGTATATGCCTGCAAAATTTCTTTAAATCACTATGCATATTTTTTAACCGTATAAAATTCATTTAAATAAACTACGTTGACTAATTTCAATATTAAACACACCTGAAAAAATTTTTCGGTTTAAAAACTGCCTGTGTAGAGTGTGTATCATGCGTTTTTCGATAAAACTACGCGGCTTCATGTTTTATATATCCCTTGGGTTTTCATTATAATCCGAAAAAAGTAAAACGTAACAATGGATAAAGTTATGGCAGCAGCTCGATATCAGAGTCGATACCAGTGTTAGTTACATTTTTAAAAATATATAGAGATTTCCCGTTCGCCCTCTTTCTATTTCAATTTGAACTCCTTACTTCTAGAAGGATTAATATTTTTTTCCTCGCCCATCCTGATATTGGATTCTTATAATTTAAATATGAATGGTGATATTCATGAATCATCATAAAATAAATTATCATTAACAAAATAAGGAAACGTAAAAAGAAATAATAAGCGTTTTTATTGGATTATATTATTGAGGGAAAAAAAACTCAAATATTTTTTGGTACTATAATTTTATTTTTTGTTTTTGTTTTCTATTTATTACCATGACAATAAAAGAAAGTAAATAAAATAAATAAAAATATAATTATAGGTGAAGGGTCATTGACTTATTTTCATTTTTAGGGTTCCGTACTTAAAAAGTAAAAACGGAACCATTATAAGATCACTCCTGTGTCTATCTGTCTGTCTGTCATAGCCACTTTACTCGTAAGCTATGGAACGTGGAAAGTTCAAATTGGGGGCAAAGACTATTGACCCACATATTTACAGATTAATAAATATTCATAAACATATTTAGGAAAATGTATAGGGCTAATTAAGTTACTTGAAAAAAGAAACCTTTTCTTTGTATATCGTGTGGGGAATCGTCTGAAAGCCCTCGTAACGCTGAACTCAAAAATATATTTCTTTTCATTTTCGGTATTATATTTTTAAAGTTATGGTCGAAAATGTAGTGCAAAAATATGTCCCCCCCCCCCCCATCTAATTCCGAATCTACTGAAACTAAAATTATGAAAAAAATTAGAGGTAGTAGACGTTAGTTGAAACCTTGCAAGAAAATTATAGAGATTGCCATAGGTCACTTGGTTTTTGAGAAAATCGCATTTTTTCGTTACACACAAATTTCGATTTACGGGCATTCAGCAAAAGTGTTGAGCAAAGCTGGAGGTACCTATCTTAGCAGAAGTATAAAAGCATTGTTGTTCATGAATTTCATAAAAAATCGTCGGTAATTATCCGAGATATTAACCGTTAAAGACACGGACGGTTTGGACATACACAATGACAGGGATGGCGTACACTATGCTCCATCACTTTTAAAGCCTAGATAATAAATTTTAGGGATATATTTGTGTAATGCAATGCCCAGTAGCAGTATAAAAGCAATAAATGTGAAATTGTTAAAAACAGATTAATTTAATGAGAATTAATTACATAAATACTGTGGGATTCGCGACTAGTTTGCATTGAGTGGCTCTCTCAATACACCTACTGTGTCTTTAAAGGTTAACTAAAAACCTGTATGGAAAACGCCGAACAGACCAAAGCGGCGTTGCTACTTTGCTACCTCCGATCGAAGCTTAGCAAAATGCTAAGTTTAAAACTTAGAACAATGGTTCTGTTTTAGATACACTGTAAAAAGAAAAGATTTTTACGACGCTGAATTTAGTTTTATGAAATGCGAAATGAAGTTTAAATATGCACTACTTTTCTTGTCAGTGCCGAATTAAATTCATCATGAACAGGTTAGGATAAGATTTAAATAAGATTTATACAGAATAGAAATATTTGATATTAATTATTTAGGCTTCATATCTCTTTGAACTTTTACGGTATACCCATTCATACTTTTCTAGTATATATACAGCTATACCAAACCCTACGTTGTATAGTTTTTACGAAGTCTTATATTTCTTTAAAAACGATTGTTTTAATAAAACAATTCAAAATCCATATACTTATTGTACGGAACCCTATGACCGCGAGTAATTCTCGCACTTGACCGTTTATTAGTACAATAACACGATAACAATAAAAAGTGATATTGCGATTTTTTTTCATGTTTTGTAGACAGAAATTTAATCTTTGTAACTACATTTTCGCCACTTTTATTATAATAAATCTTAGACACATTAAAAACATTCGTATTTCATAATTTAAAACGTCGCATATTCTCATGTACTCTGTCTACATTTAGATTTTTTAATAAATGTTGAGGAACATTCGAAATAAAATTTTAACTATCATAAATGTCTTATTATATTTTTTAGTTTCTCTGACGTTAATTTTATGACAAAATAAAGATTACTTTTAAGAGGACAAAGGACCTTAATTTAATTTACTATTCAAGGGAATTCTATATGAATTATGACACATATTTATCAAACAAGAAAAAAATGGAGACAAATTGGAAAATTTCCTGAATATTTTAAGCGTTAGCAAGAACATTCAAAATGTTCCAACCTCACTCCATACCAATTAAAATCCTCAATATTTTTTATGCCTGTTTCGTTTACCTATACAAATAAAACTGTGCATAGTTTTTTTTAAAACTAAATATAATTGAAAATGTTAAAGTGCAGAAATATGATGAAAAAGTGCTGAAAATTTCATAAAATTTAGAAAATATTTTGCTTTTACATTTACATTAAAATATAGGGGAGAGTAGCCATATTTGGACCGCCACTTTAATTGGACCGTTGCCATTCTGCCGTTAATTGCAGGAAGAGACTCCATCCACCGCTGAAATCTTACTCATCAGAATGACGTCACTCATGATTAGAAGACGCAGCCGTCTACCGCCACCTGCTGTTTTCAGACAATTTTAAAAAGCCTAAAGTTAGCTGTTTTGATCTAATTTTTTCATACTAAACGTAAGTGAATATTTTAAAACTAAGGTAAGTTGTTATGTTTTCATATACATATACAAATTCATCTGTTTATTGCGCATATTTTTCACGCGAATTTGTTTGATTTCGTTTTTGTCCTTAGTCTGAAATTAACTGTTTTAAAAAATAGCGCATTTGCCGTAATTGGGCCAATTTAAGTTGCTTAAATTGGACCAGATATGCGATCATAAATTTGAAAAGTAAATAATGAATATCGAGGACGTACACTATTTTGTACACTATTTTTTTAATGTTTTATAATGGATTACTATCTACATGCAAGTTTTTTTTGTATATCTGAATTAATTTTTTTATATAGTTTACGCCTACATAAATATAAAAATATTTTTACATTGCTATGCAATAAATTTTGTTTACAATGTATTTTATCTTGTATGTAATTGTATTTATTTTCTTTGAATTCTTTATTCCTACGGCATATTTGATTTACAGAGTTGAATTCAAACATTTTCCTCCAGCAGGATATTTGGGATCTTTTGCCATTAAAACTCATAAAATCTCAAACCTTGATGAAAATGTTAAAAAAACACATAATCAAATTGTCTGGAAGAAAAAAGACCCGTGACAGAAAAATCTGTTAAAGATATAGGAAACAAAAAGCAGACAGTAAGTTGTAAAGAAATTGATCTGCAACAAGGCTGCCGCAACACATAAACCCCAAAAGCAAAAAGAAATTATTTGAAATGTTATTTCCATTGCTAAATTCAGTTAAATCAAAGTACAGAGGGAGCCAAAAAACAGTTGTGTTAACATCATCGCCATATAAACTAAACCTTGAAAAGAAAAACAAAAAGACAAAAAGGAAGCTTTCACAGCACAAAAGCAATTGGAACATCGAGTTTTAAAAAATAGGCTTAATGCAATTAGCAAGAAAATGATGGAAGAGAAAAACTACAAACATAATGTAAAGAAAACTTCTGTTGCCGAAAAAAAAAGTTTGATAATTCAGAATCTAAAAAGAAAAATCTAGATAGTGATGATTGGTTTTGCCTAATTTGTAAAAAAAAATAAAATAGCACGAAATATTCAGTGTTCAGATTGTCATATACGGTTCCATGTTGTGTGCGCTGGAAAATAAAAACAATAAACAAAATTCATGTATAAGCTTTGCATCACTCCTTACATGATATTCAAGTAACTGATAATTAGTTCCATAATTTCTATTCTTAATTACTGATAACTTTCATTTTTATTTTGAATACATTTTGATTTAAAACAATTACTCTTATTTTCAGATATTTGATTTCATTATATTTCATTGCTGTTATTTTGTTTGATTGTTTCATTAATCGCAAACTTTGCTTGTATTAAAATTAGTTATATTCCTTAGTCATTAAAACAACCTGATATTATTTGGTCCAATTTAAGAGACTGGTGGTCCAATTTAGGCGACCAGTTGCTGAATTTGGACCACTTTTGAAAAATGTTTCAAAGTAAAATAAAAGTTAAGATTTTCAAAAAGAAATTGATCTAAATATTTATTTAGTTAGTTGATGAATAGATTGACCCTGTGTAATGATCTTTTGCAGATATTCCAAAAATTAAGTGAGTTACACCTGAAAATAAGTAAGGTGGTCAAAATTAGGCTACTTTTCCCTATATAATTCGGTGCAAAGTTATTTTAGTATATGTATAACCAAACTGGCATAAATTATCTTGGGGATTTTAATTCATATGGAGTGAGGTTGGAACATTTTGAAAGTTCTTGATAACGCTAAAATATTCAGTAAAATTTCTTATTTTTCTGCAAAAACCTTTTTTTTTCTTGTGTGATTAATATGTGTCATAATTCATATACCCTCGAATAGTATTTAAGATGCAATAAAAAAATAAAACAACTAAATAAATTTTAAGGTATTTTTCTCCTAATAGAAATTCCAATATGGTTATACATATAAAAGTTTATATATTTAAATAAATGAAAAAAAATAATTTGGAAGAAAATTTGATTTGAAATATATAAAATGTAAAAGAATAAAATTTTCAATAAAACATCTAAAATATTTCATCCGTATCTTGTACAAAGATCTCATTTTATATAAAATGTTTTACTTTTGTCTATTCAAATATGTGCTCGAAGTTGTTTTATTCATCCTTGTCGAACCAGTTTTTCAATGTTTTCTGAATAATATATTGAAAGAAAAATGCATTATGTTTCTGGAGTCATATGTGTGTAGAATATACAGAATATATCGAAAAATAGTTTAAACCAAGTTATTTTTTGAAAAGAAATAATACATACATAAAACAAATCAATTTTATGAAAGAAAATATTACTTTTATTTTTGCAAACAATGTTTGTTTTGTTTTCAAAAGCTTAAAAATGAGACCCCATTCATCAATAAAATTAAATATTTTAAATTATACAACATGAAAATCTGAAATATTGTAAAATATTAGTACATATTTATATTAATGAAATTAATTAATATGCAGGCTGTAACACATTTCTTAAAATCTCGAGAGACAATAATTACAACAATAATTACAGCAATTTAAATTAACAAATATAGTAACAAGTAAAGTACAATTCGGAACAGATTGTGATGGAACGCATATTTTAAGTTGTTTAACTTAATTATGTATTGATTGTACGTTCAATATGAACAGAAAACATTATTTTTCATTGTCAGACAAAGTTCAGTCCGATGCCCAGTACTTTATTGTTAATCCAGATTTTTAAAAATCTACTTCAAACTTTCAATGCTCAAATGTGGCAACTCTACCAGTAGTTAACTCATATTATTAATGTAAACTAATGTGCACTCTTAAGATAAATAATTAAAAAAAAAACGCATGTTTAGAAAAAAAATATAAAATTCATCAAAATGAGATAGTTCTTTCCAAGAAATTTAATTGAAAATTTCTTTATTTCGTATTCGATGAAAAAAATAGCATTTTTCCGATAATTAGAAGTAATGTATGGACAAATAATCAGTAAATGTTTGAGTGACATTTGTCGATATGTAGCTACACATTTCTGGGGATGGACAAAAATGTCCTTAATGTGAGAGATATGACTTTGCCGCTAAAACTAAATTATCTGATGAAAGCAAAATTGGAAATAATTCAACGTCCATAAAACAAAGATTATCATTTTGTAACAAAATATTCGTTAATCATTGTTTATGATATATCTTTTAAGAGAAAAAGAAACTGTTTAATGTCATATATTTTCAAACATTCTAAATTATTATATATTTTTTTTTAATTTGTTTAACACTTAAGTTAAAAGGAACACGTCGTTCATAGTAAAACTATTTAATTAAGGGGGGTCCGGGACCCAAAAATCTTCAAATTGCCTAAAAATATTTTATTGCAGTAAAACATTCTCCGCTTTTTTCTCTTTAAAATGAAGCTTAAGTAATGTTTATATCCTTATTAGAACAGAACATATTAATTTTTCCGTTTTGGTTAGTTTTCAAAATATAGATTTCAAGCAATGGTTGTCATGCAAAGGACTTCTTGTGAAAGTGCGTTTTTCTTCATTATGGTCTTTTTCACCATTTCTCATATTTAAATTGATATAACTCCAAAACCATTAAAGTTATACACTGTAAAAAAAAAAAAAAAAAAAAAAAAAAAAAAAAAAAAAAAAAAACTGCGAGTTTTACGGTAGGAATCGGAAAAATAGTTGCCCTTATCGTACCCTAATAATTTCTGACCCAGCTCGAAATAAAATCCATAAAAATAAGCAAATAGTCAGTAAAATGGTATTTTTCGGATTTTATTCCGATTTTACGTATTTTATTCCGAACTGGGTTGGATATTATTCCGTTACAATAAAGGCAACTACTTTTCCGATTCCTACCGGAAAACTGGCATTATTTTTTTACAGTGTATGGTTCAAATTTGGAATATGTCTTTTTCAATTAGTTTACTTTAATTTTGATTCAACAAATTTGAAAAAAAAATTACTTTTGAAAATATGATTTTAAAAAAATATATATATACATAATTTTTCTTAAATTTTTTCTTTAAATATTTTTAATTTTTTCTTAAATTAATATTTTTTTAAAATGCTGAATCTAAAATAAGACTTATATATTTCTGTTTATTTAAATGATAAAAATTGAAATTCTATAAACAATATTTCGAGTTATAACGATTTTAAATTACGCCACTTTTTTAATAAATTTTAAAATTAAAATTAAAAAGAAATTATGAGACGTTTTATCATGTGATATTGTTTACAAATGATATGGTTAACCATTAAAAAAAAATAAAAATTTTCACTCAATATATAAAAATTATTTTAAAATGTATTCCGGACACCCTTAAGCAACAATTACATTTTATGCGCTCATTTTTCAGAATAATTTCACTTATATTTTAAAAGATATTTTAACATTGGACTGTCCGTTTTTTTACAGGTATTTCTTGAATAATAATGCACATAAATTTCGCTTCTCCAGTATAACCTTTATTTTTTTAATTTGTTTTTAACAGCAATGTCCAATTTTATTTCCCTACGAAATATTTCATAGTCCTCAGAAATGTACAGGCTACTTTTGAATAACTGCTACGCAAACAGGTTCATGTTTTATTATTCATACCAAACATCGAATTATTTCAAAAATGCAATTTTTTTCATCGAATAGGATAAAGTCCTTTTTAATGCAATATGATTGAGTACTGTACCTTATTTTAATGACTTGCATGATTACCCGATTCAATTGTTGAAGACGATAACTGTTAACATATGTGTTAACATAATATAAATAATGATATTGAAAATGCAGCACAAAAGTGATAATATCAGTGACGAAATAAGAAAGACATATGCTCTAATATAAATATTCAACCTTAGATTTGATTTAATCGAGTAAGCTAGGGAAAACTGAAAGCATGTAAACAAGTGATATGTCATAAAACCTATATGAGTGCATAATCTTATACTTTAGAATATAAGATATATATTATATTTTAGAAATTTATATAATATATTTTTTATTAAATAAGTCATTTCGCTTACATATTTCAATCATTAAATACTCTTTTCTTTAATTTATTTTCTCAAAATTACACTATTCCACGTATAGTATCCCTAGTAGCAAATTGTGTCCGGCCCTTGAATCGCCTCTCATCGAAATCCGATTACACGATAAGTGGTCGATTATCGTATACTCATCGGACAGGGATGATTTTCATCGGCAATTACTCAGAAATGTCTCATTGGCCTTAGATCAATGGATGATCGCAACCTGATGAATTTTAGTAAAAAATATGATGAATCCCCGAGGAGTACGATTTCATGACTATGAATGTCCGATGACTTTGAGATGAGTTATCAAGCAAATTTTGATGAGAAAGCGATGAATTATAGATTGGTTGGTTGGGTGTATAAATGAAAGCGATTTCAGAATATTTATTTTCAGATTTTGCGAAATATACATACATTAAAATTTTAGGAGTTAGAAATTTAAATATGCTCACTTTTAATTTCTATTAGCTTTACTACAATCATTTGAAACAAAATATTTAAACAAAAATATCCAAATTTTGTTTTATTTTTTGAGGGGGGAGGGGGGCTGAATTAAAGTTTCATATTTTCTTAGTTTATTTCTGAACAAATACTACTCCTTCATTTAAATAATCCTATTAAATTCTATTATTTATCCTCTTCCTAGAGCCTTTTATTTTAAATAAAGTTTGCTTGCCGAACTCAAACTGATTTATTAAAAAAAAAGGCTCTAAAAAGGGGATTTTCCAATATTAATACTTAAAAAAGGGATTTTTTTAAGTATTAATATTGGACTAACAATTACCACTGTTATTGTTTATCATTTTGTTTGATAGAAATATTTTAAAAGAATTTTGTTAATTCTAAATTATTGTTCTGCTTTGATAAGTTTTTGCCCTTTAAATTTTTCATTTTAAAATATGAAAGGTTATTTCTTTCATTTTATTCGACTTTAAGAGATGAAAAATGCATTGGGCCTTTTTTCTACCAAGGTACATATGAATAATTCAGTAAGTTATACTATTGTATAAACACTCATAACTCACAAGAGTGCATATTTTTAAATAAGCATTTTTTGGAGGGGGGGAGGATTAAGGTGGGATTCAGGTGTCTAATTAGGTACAATTTAGGTCTGTTCGGAGATCCTTGACAAGAGGCATACAAAAGAAAAAGGCCCTCACACCCTCCTCGTTTAAATAAAGACCATTTTTTATCACACAAACTGTCCCAAACACATACCCATATTTGCCAATAAGCCGTTTTTCCCAAAAATAAATACTTTGAACCAGAAAATTTATTTAATTAAATGTGTCTTGCCTCTATGTGGTAGAGATTTGAAATATACTTTATTTCATTAAATAAAATTTCTGGTTTAAAGTCTTTTTCTTCTTTCATTACGTGGGAAGGTGGTAATAAGTATGCTTATATTTTTTTTTTCTTAAATATTTCATAATTCATATCTGTAAAGTATAAAAAATAAAACTCTTGAAGAAGCACACCGTAATAACAGATTATATTTCTAAATCAAATGTATGAATTAGGTTCAGCTTTGCAAGTCCCATTTTTAATTCAAATCCATTTCATTTAACCCCTTGAGAAAGTGATTGTGTTCCTGTAATGTTAAATTCACACCGGATCTTTGAAAATTTTTGTTTCAAAATAAGGAAAAGCAATTTTACAAGTTTTTTCCATCAAAGTTACAAAAATAAAATTTATTTAAAAGTTTCCGGTGCAAATCTTGATTAAACTTAGGTGAGATAAAATATATCCCATCGCCTCTCAAGGGGTTAATATTCACAACTTTCACGTCTACGGTTAATTTCTTTTCTATAGAAAAGTACTACCTAGATGTTCTACCTAGTACTACCTAGATGTTTAAGGAAAAATCTTATGTCACGCTGATACTTCAAGACTGCATTGTCTGTGAAAACTTCTGTAAAGTAGGTCTTTCCCCCTCTGAAATATTTGTATCTTTAATATGATTTAAGAAAAATAGATAGAAAAACTATTTTAATTAATATTTTAATAATTATTGATCAATCTAATTGTCCAATTTATTTGAAAAGAACTTTTTGAGCCTTTCTGATAATTTTTTTCCCAAAACACTGCTGCGATGATTTTTTTCATTCAAAAAATTTACATAAATTTATATTCATTATGGAATTGGGCTTCATTAGCACAGGATCAACATTCTCTGGAAGTGTAGGAAAAAATTTTTCAACACCTAAACTTACGCATCCAGATGCATAGGTCACAATAGTTGAATGCGAACAAATCCACACAACGTGGAATAAGGAAAGGCTTTAATGCTCGTGATATTATTTAAAATGTTTAACTGTTTTTGTTTATTAATCCATAAATTTCATGACTGAAACAAAATTTAAAATACTACTGTAGTAGTTATACAGTCAAACCTCGTTAACATAAATTTCAAGGCAAATTAAAAGTTTTTCCCTCATGTTATCATCAATAGTTTATATTATTAGTAACAAAATCGTTGTATTAATTTTGACAGGCATTGTAGGAACAATTCATATTAAAAGTATACCAGGTTAATTCTGTACATGTTAATGAGGTTTGAATGTACTTTTTGTTGTTTAATAGCAACATCCATCTCCTGTTAGTTTCTGTTTCATAGCTGCCAACTTGTACGTATTTTTCTTACCACTAAAATTTTATAGAATTTTTTTATTTATTTAAACGTTAAAATTGCTTGAATTGCGGTGATTAAATTAACTAAAATTTTCTGTTACATTTTAGTGGTATGAAAAATCCGTACAAGTTGGCAGCTATGCTGTTTAGATATTAGGGCAGATGACTGAAAAAATACATTATCTTAATTCATTTTTTTTTCAGTTTTATATCTTTATGCCTACATAAAACATCACATTAATGTTAACTATTTTATCTTATTGTTTCTAAACTTGAAGTGTTGTTTTAAGAATCTACATATACTATCTGCATTTTTTAATTACTACATTAATAAAATACCCCAATTTCTAGTGCATACTCTGCTGATCAAACAAACATGTTTAGATCCAGGAATGTTAATAAATAATATTTATCTTATTTCTATTTTCTACATATTATGCAACATATTTAAAGAAACTTTCTTGATGTAAAATTTATTGGATCGGCTGCAAACTATGTACATCTGAAATTAGAGTACACAAAAAGTACTTAAATTCTGTTCAATTAACTTGCTCATTTCATATAAATGTACTATTTGAAAGTTTTATTAAGGTTAAACAATGGCAGGAAAAAAAAAATGTTGCTTCTTCCCGTAACTCTTCATAGAAATCTAAACACAAATCTTCTAAGTTAAATAAGTTTCTGAAGCAATTTATTGTCACAGAATGATTCAAACGTGGCTGTGTATATTCACATCCCATAAAAAAGTAGAAGTAATAAAATATTTATTGAATATTCATGCATAAGAATTAAATGAGGACGTCAGTTTCAAAACTTGTCTTATCTAAAAGTTAAAAAATCGAGTTTTCTCTGTCATTCTATTCTACTGGTACTGGTGGACATGAATTGAGAAAACAATACAATCTGCAAAACACTAGCTTTACTGTGTATTTCTGGCATTGTAAAATCTTGGTTTAGAATGAAGATCAACGTGATCAGAGGTTTTTCACGATTTCTGAAAATTTGATTTTCTGGATAAGGCAAATTTTGAAACTCATGTCCTCAAATATAGCTAATAATTTCAAAAGCAAACTTTAATTAACTCTGATATAAATTTAAGATTTATTTATTTTTAAATAACACATAATATAACATACACATCAAAATAAATTGAAGGTAAGTTTAAATATATAAGTGCATCAATTACACTGTTTATAATTAATGTTCCAACAGGAACAAACAAAAACTAATGCATTTAAAATGACTTCGGAAAAAAAAATCGCAAGGGAAGGTTGATCTGTATTTTTCATTTGAAGTCTGTCATCTGGGTAATTACATGAAGTATCTTGTTTTAGAAGTGTTCTAGCCAAATTATCAGGACGGAATGCCATCTTTTCTTAAATGTAGCTAACAAAACTGCTGACAATATTTCATTTTCTGCAGTGTAGAGAGGGGATATCATGAATGTCATCAGATGTAAAATGCAGTTCACAAAGCTAGACAAAAAGAGAAAAAAATAGTAAATTTTTGTGCATAATCATGTGTTGTCTATATACATATAAAACTGTGGTTTATTTCAGTAAGCTTTATTTAGTACCCTTGTATTTTATTTCAATGAGAGATATATGGGGTCATTCAAAAAAGTCCATTTTGAAATTTTTAAGAAAGAAAAAATATCTTTTGAAAAGGATTGAATACTTATTCAAAAAAGAAACTGACGGTGAATTTGGGATTTTGGCCCCAGCTTAGTATTTTTTTTTAAATCTTGGATTTTTTGGGTCTGCACAATTTGAAATAACAGCAAAATTGTAAAAATTTTAAGCCAAGATAGAATTTGTTAAGGCCAAACCTGAAAATTTTAGTCTGTGCAGACCTTTAATGTCTACTGTTATTTCAGTTAATTTTTCTATATACAAGTTAAAATTAACAAACATAAAACTTTCCAAATAGGAACCGGCAAATTTGCAAAGAAAAAAAAATTAAGACTTCATATACAAAATTACACTTTGTTTCTATAAACAGTTTCAGTGTTTAAATAACCATTTTACAAAGAGCCAATTTTGGAGATTTTCTTCAGATTGAAACCTGGTACTTATCAAGTATACCCTACAGATTTCACCCAAAATCTTATTTCAAACAACAAAAACCAGCTTTTTGCTATGAAGAAAAGGTGGTTTTATGATTTCATGGAATCCTCTATAATTTTCTTTAAAGGCAGGATACCATTCATTGAGCCGAAAAAGTAGGTCAATTTCATCCTCCCCCCATAGAAAGAATAAAGTACCACAAAAACTGAATTTAACCAGTTATTATTCATAGTTTGTAGTATAACAGATATTTTTTATTATACAACAACCCCAGTAGCAGAAAATTCTCCATGTGCTTGTGACAGATACTTCAGGGACAAAAAATAATCTGCAGGTAAAATATTTTTACAATTGAAGCGTTAATTAATCAAACAATCACTTACATGTAACGTTTTTAGACATTTTAAAATATTTTATTAATAACAATATTAACTTTTTGTATTAAGTAATAAAGAAAGAGCTAAACATAATACTATGAAGCAAAATAAAGGTCTGACGAAGAAGAATCTGCAAAAGAGAAAAGAAAATCTGCGAAGCTCGTCTCCTGTTTCGAACATTCTGCTACCGGGACAAAAACTATTAAAACTGATGGCAATATTGTCAGTTGCATATACAACATTTTTAGCATGACATGTAAAATACAGTTTAAATGGATCACCCAATCATGTTTTTCTTTTTGGAAATAGCAGAATATTTTGCGGGCCCATCAGCCTTTTACATATGTAATTATAATATATTCTTTGAGCTATACCGAAGTTAAGAGATAAAAGTTTTCAGAAAAAAGATGACACTTTTTTTCTGAAAACAATTTCGCCCCCCCCCCCCAAAAAAAAAAAAAAATAAATTTCAATGAACTGCTGTAAAATTTGTAAAAAGTTTACACCACCATCGTTATTTTATGTCACACAGACCTTTCGATTTGAGACAGACTGCACGCAGATTGAAGAGAAAATTTACTATTTTTGGCTTTATTTTCAGTCACACAGATAATTTTACAACATCTGTTTTATTTCAGGTCCAGGGTGCATAAAACCAAGCAAAAAAAAAAAAAAATACAATTTTGTATAATTTTTATTCTTGGAAACCTGAGGAGAAAAAAAAAGCTAAATTTTCACAATATGGGAGGGGGGGGGGGGGTTCCAATTTCGAAATTATTTATGTTTCCGCAGACATGAGGGAGAAGAGGGGAAAAAAAGGGAGGGGGTGAAAAAAAATAACAACAATTTAAAAAACAACTCATAAGCATTCAACGTTTATCTTTAAAAATCACACCTTTCAAAACTGCAAGTTTATGTAGTTAAAAAAATTTTTCATTACAACACGTTAATTTGGCATGGGCCCGATTATTGAAAATTCATCCTTTTGATTGACACTTGGATAAAAAACATGAAATGGTCCTTAAAAATAGACTTCTACACGGTTTTCTTGATGTGTAATCATAATTATATTTATTAAACCATTTGAAAATTTTAAATGATAAAAAGAGTAGGCATATAAATTTTTAAATACATTATTTTTTTTATCTTTTCTACTTTTTAGTGTTTAAATATTTTGTTGTTGCAGATTCACAGTCAGTTGGCATATTTTCGAAGAAATGATTTGACACATTATCTTCATTGTTTTTGTACTCATAAACAATTATAACTACACTTCTTCTAAACTGTTTACTCAATGTGTAATCATAATTATATTAATATTAAACTATTTGAAAATTTGAAATGATAAAAAAGTAATATTTTTAAATACATTTTTTATTTATTTATATTTTCTACTTTTTAGTGCTTAAAATATTTTGTTACTGCAGATTCACAGTCAGTTGGCATATTTTGGCAGAAATCATTTGACACATTATCTTCGTTGTTTTTGTACTCATAAATAATTACAACTGCAAAAATTATTTGGCAATTTATCAACATTTTCAAAATCACTTTGTGGCAACCTTTATTTACATTTTAAAAACATTCACAGATTGAAATATCTTTATAAAATAGTTATCAATGTATCAAACGCACAAACAATTATTTGTTTTATATTGATACCATTTAATATACACATTAAAAAACTATTAGTTTAATTTATGCATAAATAAAACATAACAATTAATACAATATATATATATATATATATATATATATAATAAGAAATAAGCCATATATAGTTAGACATTTTTTATTGGTCGCAATTTCAGTTTCACGACAGTTTATAATATTTGCCAAGAAATCACACTTTCTTAATCTTAACTCGGTCATGACTGAGTTATGTCATAGCCCCTATAATAAAGAAGTATTTGTTACGTTAGTGTATAACTTAACATACTCTTTGAAGTAGCAAGAGACGTCAAGTTACGTCTGGTAACTCAAAAACTTTAACGTTTAACATGGATCACTTTATACCAACCAAAACACGAATTTTCTGCTTAAAATCAATACGAATCGAACAACAAAAAAATTCTACAAACTGAAGAGAAAGGAAAGTAATACATATTTTAATACAATTATGGAAAAAAGTCTATAATTAAATGTTTCATATAAATACTGTCTTTTTTGCTTTGAACAGTTTGAACACATACAAATTTATTAATATTTAAATACAGTAGAACCTCGATCCATCGTTTTTCAAGGTGTGTGTGGAAAAAACGATAAATGCAGGAAAACGATGAATGTAGTTTAACGTCAAAACACAAAAAAAAACAAAAAAAAAAAACAAAAAAAAAAAACAAAGTTTAAGCATTACTTACTAATACATGCAATGTATACAGTATATTAATAAATACTAATTTGTTACAGACCAAACTGTAAAATAAATAAATCAAAGTTGTAGAAAATGGATATTTATTCTAAAAATGAGTAATTTTATATTCAGTTTTTCGTTCATTTTTTAAATTAAACAACAAATTTTCAGGTCATTTTCTGTAATTTCATGTACATATAAGAAAGTTCGTATAGTTTCAAATGCCGTAATTAAATCAGACAGACTTTGCGCTGGTGTAGGCTTAGCTTCATCGGCATGAACATTATCCTCTGCTTCTTCGCCATTATTTTCATTTTTTGCATCATCACACATTTCTTCTATGCTTAGGACACCACATGTCGCAACATCTCGATGAATAGAAATAAATCGTTAAATTTTGTAACAGAGACATCCTCTTTTACACGCAACCACTCTTCATTTGCATTATCGTCAGCATATTCATTATTTTCTTTCCCTTCTGTTGAGCATTCTTCATGAGTTTTTTGCAAAAAAACTGCATTTCACGAAACACTTCTGGATGGAATGAAGAAGTTACTCCATGCCAAGCTGAAAGTACAAAATGAATAGCCTGCAGAAGCTCTATTTTTGGAGTACGTTCTTTTGCTTATTCCATGAAACAAAGATATTTCACTAGCTTTCTCCTGTAAAATTGCTTAAAACAATTGATTATTCTAGCATCAAGAAGATGTACGACCTCTTGATAATCTCTGTCCCCCCCCCCCCTCCCGAAACAGCTCAAATGAGTTATTTTAGGATAAAAGAAGTAATTCCAGTTTGTATGTCATATGGATCCGCTTGACCTTCAATTTCATTTCGGTGGGGAGAAAAATTTTACAACGATGAATGCGGGAAAAAGATTTCTTGACGAACGATGATTGCGGGTTTCGTTAACATTATTTAAGTATAATTTGTGCAGGGACCATAGAAGTAAAACGATCAATGTGGGAAAACGATGGATGCTGGAACGATAGATCGGGGGTTTCACTGTATAGTATAGATGCTGCTTAATGTGATTACTTCGGGACCACAAGTTTTTGATAACAATATACAGGGTTTTAAAACACCCAGCACACTGGTCTAAAACTCGGGGTTTTCTTTAAAAAAAAAAAAAAAAAGTGGGGGGGGGTGGGACTTTATTGAGTTTTTTTTGCAGAACACTTTAAACTTCTACATAATACATATACATTTATCAGTGAAACCTGGGTATAATTTTGCATTAATTAAGTATGATTTAGCAAAATATATATATAAAAAATTAAGTTAATTTAAAAAGTACATTTGTATCTCATGGGACCGGTTTGCTGCATTAAGAATATATTGAACCAACTACAACTGAATTTTTTTATATAATTCTTAATATAATTCAAAATATTTTTCACACAAAGCGATGCTTTTAGCATGATGCGTTAGGTCGAGACATGATGATTTTGAAAACACTAACAGGCTGATATTACACATAATCACATTAAGCAGCATCTACTGCAAAAAGTAGTTTCTTTAGCATAAACATAATTATAATTACCGTTAAACAGATTTCTCTAAAAAGTCACGCTGCAAGGGGAACACTGTTTGCATTCTCAGAGTGGACTCTCAGGAATTCTAGGTATATCCTAAGGATTAAAAAAAAAAAAAAAGTAATTGAAATGTAAAAAAAAATATTGGACTTCATTAAAGTACTGATACACAAAAACAAGTTGGAAATTGCACGTCAAACGTAGCTAATGAGGTGCGTTCGTACTACAGCTAGTTTTATAAATATTTTTTGCACCGCATATTGTACTCACTGAATGTATATTTTAGTACGGTTCAATAAGTGCATATCCATTTCATTCTGTTGGCTGTAACATCATTAAAATGCACTTGAATTTTTTTTTCCCCATTGGCCGTAATGTAATGAAAAACTTTAGACTATCTCTGTCATTAAACTATAGATCTGATTTTCATAAAATTTGAAATGACTCAACAAAATATTGCAATAATTATATATTTAAAATTTCAGAACATTCGGTTGGGTAGTTTTTCCTCAGTTATATGCAGAGTGACAGACAGACAGACGTACTGACTGAATGACAACTATAGCTACATATTTATATAATTACGAATGCACCTAAAAAGGAATTTTGGTAATGTAAAAATAGTATTGACTATGGGCTTATTTGTCAGGGCATAAAGCCCGGCGGCCCTACTACTAACTACTTTATGCACCCAGGGGTCCTTACTGCTTTTTTTGATTCACCCTTTTATTTAATTTAATCGAAAAATACATCAATCAGCTGCAAAAAAAAATCTGAATTTCACTAATTGGCCGAAGGAGAAAAAAACCCAGCTAAATTCATCGAATAGGCAAGGGAAATGCAAAATTTGTTAATTGATTGTAAAGAGGGGGAAAAAATCAAGAAATATGTCAACTCCACACAAGAAAAAAACTGTGAAATCTTTTAATTGTGATCGATTAATGGGAAAAAATATCAAATTGTCTACTCATCTCAGAAAAAAAATATGAAATTTTTCAATTCAACAGAGGAAAAACAGAGTAAATTTTGTCAATCAATCGTAAAATGAAATGGCAGGATTTATCAATCGTCGCAAAAATTTTATAACCGCTGAAGACAGGGCTTGAAATTCAATTTTTAGGGTTTCGTTCATCTGATGAAACCCTATTCGTCTCGCTCCTCTGTCAGTCCGTCACAGAGCCCGTTCTAGTCTTTTCTGCGAACCATTCACAAAATTTGAACTTTTCCGTGCCCTATGATGAAATTTGCATCCCACCCCCATGATCCTTCGATGAAATTCACGATTTTTCAGCAGCCATTCGACGAAATTTGAGTTTTCGTGATCCTTCGAAGAAATTGGAGTTTTCGCGATCCTTCGAAGAAATTGGAGTTTTCGCGATCCTTCGAAGAAATTGGAGTTTTCGCGATCCTTCGAAAAAATTGGAGTTTTCGCGAACCTTCGAAGAAATTGAGTTTTCGCAATCCTTCCAAGAAATTGGAGTTTTTGTGATCCTACGAAGAAATTGAGTTTTCGCGATCCTTCAAAGAAATTGAGTTTTCGCGATCCTTCGAAGAAATTGGAGTTTTCGCGATCCTTCGAAGAAATTGGAGTCTTCACGATCATTCGAAGAAATTGGAGTCTACACGATCCTTCGAAGAAATTGGAGTCTACACGATCCTTCGAAGAAATTGGAGTCTACACGATCCTTCGAAGAAATTGGAGTCTTCACGATCCTTCGAAGAAATTGGAGTTTTCACGATCCTTCGAAGAAATTGGAGTTTTCACGATCCTTCGAAGAAATTGGAGTTTTCACGATCCTTCGAAGAAATGAGAGTTTTCACGATCCTTCGAAGAAATGACAGTTTTCACGATCTTTCGAAGAAATTGGAGTTTTCACGATCCTTCGAAGAAATTGGAGTTTTCACGATCCTTCGAAGAAATGAGAGTTTTCACGATCCTTCAAAGAAATGA
Organism: Maratus speciosus; assembly: GCA_963932465.1. Lineage (NCBI taxonomy): Eukaryota > Metazoa > Arthropoda > Arachnida > Araneae > Salticidae > Maratus > Maratus speciosus. Next base: position 431,394,498 of record OZ010795.1, on the reverse strand, counting down.
GAGTTTTCACGATCCTTCGAAGAAATGCGAGTTTTCACGATCCTTCGAAGAAATGCGAGTTTTCACGATCCTTCGAAGAAATGCGAGTTTTCACGATCCTTCGAAGAAATGAGAGTTTTCACGATCCTTTGAAAAAATGCGAGTTTTCACGATCCTTCGAAGAAATGCGAGTTTTCACGATCCTTCGAAGAAATGCGAGTTTTCACGATCCTTCGAAGAAATGCGAGTTTTCACGATCCTTCGAAGAAATGAGAGTTTTCACGATCCTTTGAAAAAATGCGAGTTTTCACGATCCTTCGAAGAAATGCGAGTTTTCACGATCCTTCGAAGAAATGCGAGTTTTCACGATCCTTCGAAGAAATGCGAGTTTTCACGATCCTTCGAAGAAATGAGAGTTTTCACGATCCTTGGAAGAAATAAGAGTTTTCATGATGCTTCGGAGAAATGAGAGTTTTCACAATGCTGCGAAGAAATTGGAGTTTTCGCGAACCTTCGAAGAAATTGAGTTTTCGCAATCCTTCCAAGAAATTGGAGTTTTCGTGATCCTACGAAGAAATTGAGTTTTCACAATCCTTCAAAGAAATTGAGTTTTTGTGTTCCTTCGAAGAAATTTGAGTTCTCGCGATCCTTCGACGCAATTCGAGTTTTTAGCGATCCTTTGACGAAATTTACGCTTCTTTCGCGATCTCTTGACAAAATTAGCGGCATTTTTCATGAAATTTTGATGAAATTTGAGTTTTTTTTTTTTTTTTTTTTTTTTTTTTTACAAAATCCTGCACCGGTTCCTTCCATATTTTTAGTCGCCAGTCTTTCAAGTTTAATCGCCGGGTGGCGAGTGCTTATTTTCATCTTTACGACAAAACCCTTTTGATTTTCATAAAATAAAAATAAAATTATATACAGTCGACTCTGTGAAATCTGCACACTTAGGGACAGAGGGTTTTGCGGATTACACATCTTTGCAGATTATAGATCATCCATTTGTTTACATTTTACTTTTTAGAGTCTGGCAATAAATTAGAAACAACTGCACACAAATTATAATTACAATGTAAAAGAAAAACATAATGCATTATTATTTTACTAATTGTATTAATTTTTTTAAACGTTGACACAACATAATGGTAATTTCAGTTTTGCTTTGTTGTCAATAATTTTTTTCTATAGTCTATGAACAATCATTACTTTTTGCTCTGAGATAAAATTTTGTTGCCCTGGAAAATTTAAACATTTATGTCCAATTTATATTTAAATATTTATTCATTGGAGAATTGATAACTTATGAAAAAAAAATACCAAATTTAACTTTATCTAAGAGTTTAACTGTTAATGGAATTTTCATTGTTTACATTTCAACATGTAGTCCGGATAATAGACATTGGCGGATTATACATCAGCGGATTTCACAGAGTTGACTGTATTTAATAGTTCACTTATATATTATATTAAAAAAAAGAAAAAAGAAAGAAAAAAAAGTCGCCAAACAATGTGATTTAAGACCATAAAGTTTATAAGTGTAATATGGTCACATTTGTTACATGTTTATCATTTTTGGACCACAGTCAAATATCTTGTCTGTGCATTCTAATTATAGAAGATTGCTAAGAAAGTATGGCAACAACCAATCAAGACTGCAGTGAAGATAACCAAACTATGGCTGTCAGAATGATTGGTACAAAATTGCATTTTTTTTTTTTTTTTTTTTGCTTATTTCTACTATTATATATATATATCCCCCAATCTTTATGTTTCGAGCTAAATTTGCTGTGTCAGAACTGATTAATAAAAAGTCACTGGTCTCAAGGACTCAAACATTAGAATTTACTGGTCCACAACATAAAATTCTATTAAGCACCTTTAACCCTTTGAGCCCTCTCCCCTCCCCAGAATATAAACCAAACTCACTTTTCAGTTATCCAAAATTTTCAGCATTAATAAAATGTGAAATTTTAATTTGTTAAAAATAAAATAAAATTGTGATTTGCGATCGGGAGGGCAGAAAAGTTACTGGTTCTGCGGACAACTAAATTTTTCAAATTAGGGGCTGCCCACAACTAATGTCATGCTTGGAGTAGGGTTCGTGAAATTGTGACAAGGGGATGGGAGGGGGTAAGAAGAAATGTGACATCACACATTTTGGTTAAAATAAAAGCATTAAAAATCAGCAGATTAAATTTTGAAGTTATTTTGAAATTAAAATCAGGGGTCGATCCATGCAAAATTTGGGGCCTATTTAGGGCCCTTTCACAAAAATCTATTTAATAAAATAGGCCCCTTCACAAAATTCCTTTTAATAAACAGGCCCCTTTCATAACATTCTTTTTCATAAAAACTGTTTTAAAATGTGTAATTTGTAAATAAAACCAGATCACGAAAAACAAAAAATTTAGCAAGGGGATTTAAAGAAGTTTTTGTTTATAAATTCTTGGTTCGAATGAGTAACTGGATTTCCACTTTCGTTACAAAATGCTATTTTTCACAAAAATATTATAAAATTCACAAAAATAACTTACTTTTCACAAAATGGGCCCCAAGAATAAAAACCTGCATCGATCCTTGAAAGTATTTTATACTCATAAAGTAAGGATAGTATTGAGTTGACTCTAAGCCGCTTTTTAGCAGGGCGCAGCGCTAGGCGGCCCTTTTTATTTCTTTTTTGCGCCCGGCAGCTCTTTTAAACCCTCCCGATACGCCCAGCTGCCCTTTTCAACATTTCCTATGTGCCTTGTGGCAATCCAATTGATCCCGAAAAAATATCACAAATTCTAGGCTCTCTAAACAAACCAGTTCAAAATATTTTTGTGAACAAGGTTTAAGTGTCCCTTTTTTGAAAAAAAAAATGTGCCTTTTTTTAGAACAATGTTTCCTTTTTGAAGAAATGTACCCTTTTTTAGATAGTGTTCCCTTTTTTTAGAATAGTGTTCCCTTTTTTAAAAAATTACCGCCCGGCGGCCCTTTTTTTCTAGAGTCAACACTAAAGGATAAGATTTAAAGCCAAATATATTAAATTCCATTTCAAATTCCAAAATACTACTGTTTTCAAATGCTCTTTCATATTAATATTTTATGACTATTGCATATTAATTTATGTTTTTTGTCGTAAACCTTAATATTATTTCTTACAAAATAAATACACAAATCATATTTTATAGTTATGCTCACAAATGTCGTGAAAACAAATATGAAAGTTTAATTATAAAGTTAAAATTTTAAATATGATCTATAAAGCAGTGCTTTGTTTCTGAACTGCAAGTATATGTTATGTAATATAGCATGACATGCGACAAGAGGGGAGGGCAAGAGGTAAGGTGAAGTGTGACAAAGGGGGGGGGGAGGGGCCAAAAATAATCGAGTATCATAATCGAGTTCACCTAATTATAGAACTCCCGTAGCAACTTAGAATGATGGTTTTTACATTAAACCATTTATAAACCAAATTTACTATTTAACAGTGTAAGTTCTACAAAATTCTGTTCAGTAGAATCTGAGTTATAGTCATATTTACAATATTTATTGCTCATTAAACCTTTTTTCTTTACATTTGAAATAAAATCAGTAACTGTTTTGGTATTTCCGTGTTATGCCAACACCATTGTCACCAAGCGTAATAGTTGGCACAAAAATTAAATGATACATTTGAAAAAAAAAAACTTGTTGATAAAAAAAATGAGCATTTAAAAAATATAACTTTTGAAAATTACATACTTTTACCTACCATTTTTTTAAATCAATAAAAATAATGGTACTACTTGGTTATCCCACCGACCAAAAATCTATTGCCAAAATATAAGATTAAAGGTCAGTAATGGTTGATCGTAAATGTCACATTCACTTGACTTTAAGCAAGTTACATGTATTTACGTCATCAGGTGATTTTTATTTCGACTTTTTAAATGTATTTTTATTAATGTTATACTAATTTATTTGTTCTTTCGTAATTTAAAATAAAATTATGTCAATTTGTATAATTTGGCGAGTGGTTTGGCGATTTATATAATTTGGCGAAATTGGTCGACGGGTACCAGAATAAATACTTAAAATTTAAGAATAAATAAATATTTTGCAAGTAATAAAATATAGCCAATTTAAACTGCCGTCTTGTAGTTGTAAATGTCTTTTACTACTGAAACATGGCGTACGTAATACGTATGTCTCACATTTCAGTAAACATTTCATTCTTTCAATGAAGACATTCATGGTTTTTTGAACAAAACATTTTTATATGCATAATTTCTAACTTCTGAAATAATTTTATTGTAGCTTCCTCATCATCAGATAACTGCGAAATGGTAAAATCTATATCAGTATCAGTAATAAATATTTTCTATTGAAAAAATAACAAATTAAAAAGTTTTGCGAGATTATGATGGAATAAAATGAATTTCATCATTAAAAATTCCTGCATAAAAATATTCACGTTCAATAATTAGTAAATGTTAATGTGTGGCACGGTTTGCAATAAAAATCGTTTGCACGATTAGGATTGAAATAAATGGCGCGATACCATCCATTTTGGCATGGTATCGCGACGAGAATTAGAACGAAAAAGTACCACAGGTTTTTTTTTTTTTATTTATTTAGTTTTAGTTTTTGAGGCGTTTGTAATATTTTTCCTAACTGACATAATTGTTTTAATTATTTAACCAAAAGATTGGTTAAAAAAAATTCAATTTGAATTTCTTCCCTTGCTATAGTAACAGAATGAAGAGAATGAGTTTTTAGAAATTATTACACGAAAAATTCAGGTTTTGGCGCCAAAGATAGTGCCAAATTAGAAAATATGAAATATCTCTCGAACTATTGGGCTTAAAAGAATATAGTTAGTACCATTCGATTCAGCATACAAAAATACACCAAAATATGTTATCAGTTAAAAAATAACTATAAAATCAGATTTTTAAGGAATTTTTTAAAAGTTCGTTCTCTGTTTTACCCCCCTTAGGGGTGGAATTTTAGAAAATCCTTTCTTAGCGGCACTCAATGCCATAAGAACTATTTTTACCCCGATTTTCAAAATTTTAGGTTCAGTAGTTTTGGCTGCGCGTTGATTAATACGAAATTCAGACTTTCTTTTATATATGTAGATAAAAGAAAGTCTGGATTTTGTATTAATCAACGCGCAGCCAAAACTACTGACCCTAAAATCTTGAAAATCGGCGTAAAAATACTTCTTATGATATAGAGTGCCGCTAAGAAATGATTTTCCAAAATTCCACCCCTGAGGGGGGTAAAAAAGAGAACGAACTTTTAAAAAATTCCTTAAAAATCTGATTTTATAGCTATTTTTCAACTGGTAACATATTTTGGTGTATTTTTGTATGCTGAATCGGATGGTACTAATTAAATTCTTATAAGCCCAGTAGTTCGAGAGATATTTCATATTTTTCTAATTTGGCACGATCTTTGGCGCCAAAACCTGAATTTTTCAAGTGATAATTTCTAAAAACTCATTCTTTTCATTCTGTTACTATAGCAAGGGAAAAAAAAAATTCAAATTGAATAATTTTTTAACCAATCATTTCGGTTAAATAAAAAAAACTTCGTCAATTAGAAAAAAAAAATTCTAACGCCTCAGAAACTAAAACTTAAAAAAAAAAAAAAAAAAAAAAAAAAAAAAAAAAAAAACTGTGGTATTTTTTCGTTCTAATTTTCGTCGCGATATCATGCCAAAATGTATGGTATCGCGCCATATATTTCAAGCCTAATCGTGCAAACGATCTTTATTGCAAACCGTGCCACACATTAACATTTGCTAATTATTTAACGAGAATATTTTTATGCAGGAATTTTTAATGATGGAATTTATTTTATTCCATCATAATCTCGCAAAACTTTTAATTGGTTATTTTTTGAATAGAAAATATTTATTACTGATACTGATATAGATTTTACCATTTCGCAGTTATCTGATGATGAGGAAGCTACAATTAAAATATTTCAGAAGTTAGGAATTATACACATAAAAATGTTTTGTTCAAAAAACCATGAATGTCTTCATTGAAAGAATGAAATGTTTACTGCAATGTGAGACATATTTTACGTATTACGTACACCATGCTTCAGCAGTAAAAGATATTTACAATTTCAAGACTGCAGTTTAAATTGACTATATTTTATTACTTACAAAATATTTATTTATTCTTATATTTTAAGTATTTATTTTGGTACCCGTCGACCAATTTCGCCAAATTGTATAAATCGCCAAACCACTCGCCAAATTATACAAATTGACATAATTTTTATTTTAAATAACGAAAGAACAAATAAATTAGTATAACATTAATAAAAATACATTTAAAACGTAGAAATAAAAATCATCTGATGACGCAAATACGTGTAACTTGCTTAAAGTCAAGTGAATGTGACATTTACGATCAACCATTATTGGCATTTAATCTTATAGTTTAGCAATAAATTTTTTTTCGACGTGATAACCAAGTAGTACCATTATTTTTATTGATTTAAAAAATGGTAGGTCAAAGTCTGTAATTTTCAAAATTTATATTTTTTAAATACTCATTTTTTTATCAACATTTGTTTCTCAAATGTATCATTTCATTTTTGTGCCAACTATTATGCTTGGTGACAACGGTGTTGGCATAACAGGGAAATACCAAAAAAGTTACTGATTTTATTTCAAATGTAAAGAAAAAAGGTTTAATGAGCAATAAATATTGTAAATATGACTATAACTCAGATTCTACTGAACAGAATTTTGTAGAACTTACACTGTTAAATAGTAAATTTGGTTTATAAATGGTTTAATGTAAAAACCATCATTCTACGCTGCTACGGGAGTTCTAAAATTAGGTGAACTCGATTATGAAAGATTTCAAGTCAACTAATTAAATGCACAGTAAGTTAGATAATATTTCAGGGATTTTTTCAATATTTATCATATCATTCTGTGTTGTTTAGTTACGGAAGCTATGCGGAAAAAGTTCTCAGTGGTACAGTAAAGAAAATTGGAAGATATACGCTACAGAGATAGGATATAGTAGAGAGTATATATGCTATAGTTATGGATGTTGAGCTAAGTTCTTTAAAAAATTCAGAAGTGATGCAGTATATACCTACCCCTACCTCACAGAGAGTTCTATAATCAAGTTAACGCGATTATGAAAGTTATATTTAACTATCTCAATATATATATAATGCAAAGAGAAATTTCATTCTGGCCGCTTATATCTTGAGTTCTGCTGAATAGATTTTGGCGGGACTTTCATAGTTAGATAATTTTTAAAAAAGATGTTAGTATAAAACATAACGTTCTAAGTTGCTTGGTTATATAATTATGGGGAAAGTTTTAAATCAGATGAACCCAATTTTGAAAGATTTGCTTTTTTTAAAGGTTCCACTGAATGAATTTTTATGGGATTTAAACTGTTAATTAGATCATTTTTAGGGGAGGTTCCGGTATATTTTCCAGTTTAAAAGATTCTGCTAAGTGGATTTCGATGCAACTTGATCGGTTAGTTAATTTTTCAGTGAATATTTTAGTATAAAGCACATATCATTTGCTGTTGCTTGGTTGTTAGGTTGCTTGATTGTAGATTTACAGATGAAAGTTCTAGAATCAGGCGAACCCAATTATTATGAACGATCAGCCTTTTCAATAAGTCCAATACACGGATTCTGATGAGACTTGCATCGATAATTTTTCATGAACGCTTTTAGTATATTACATATTGTTCTATTGTTCTTTACCGAATCCTACACTAACAGATCAACTAAAGAAATTGGTCCCTAACTGTCTAAATTTTGTATGACTCAATAATAAAAGTCCTTCCGGCCAGTGCCGGGAGGAAGAGGTAGCTTTCATAATCCGTATTTAAAAAATGCCAACTTATATCATGCAAACACACGAAGCTCAATTTAGTGGAAACCGAATATAGGAGATTCAATACTAATTTTTATCAATATAATGAATGAGAATTTCGCGAAATTAGTCAGCTTTATCCAAGCTGCTTTTCTTTAAAGTAACTTATATTTGGCTGCCAAATTCGGCAATTTCTTAAAGTGCCTGTCATTTTAAGACAACATGGTGGATGAGGCTAAGCAGTGAACTTGGTCGAGACCTTAGTAATTGCTGTGCACATGCTCACTCACATCGGAATCGGTTAATATATAGGAGTGCTGTCGCATGCAAAATAACAGATTTTTCAAAATGTCACCCACAATAGAAATTGAAACTGCTATATCTGAGCCATTTTTTAAGGAAAAGACAAACAAAAAATCCTCCTGAATCCTTATATCAAGATCAAATACTTAAGAAAGAAACCTTTTTCAATTTCTAATTTTTTTGCACCTCACTTTAAATATATATATATATTTTAATTTAATGGCCGCCATTTTGAAACAAGATGGCTGATGAATCTGGCCAGCGAACTTGGTCGACGTGTTGATGTATACTATCCACAAGCCTTCTTACATCGAAATAGGCGAATACGTGTGTTATCGCGTGACAAATACAAGATCGTTTCAAAATGTTAGCCATGCTAGAAATTCAAAGTGCTATAAATCAACCATTTTTTAAGATATCAACAAAAGAACAAATTTTCAGAAACAAAAACTGCTCCGGAATCTTTGTAACAAGGCCAAACACATAAAAAAAATCTTTTTCCTTTTCCAATTTTTTAATACCTCATTTTGAAATTTAAATTTAATTTTTTTTAAATGGCAACCCTTTTGAAACAAGATGGCGAATGAAGCTGGCCAACGAACTCGGTCGAGACATTGGTATGTACTATGTACAGACCAAGTTACATCCAAATAGGTTCATAAATACGCCTGTTATCGCATGACAAAAATCAGGTCGTTTTAAAATGTCAGCCACAAGAGAAATTCAAAATGCTATTACTCAGCCATTTTTTTTTAGATATAGACGAAAGAAAAACTGTTCCGGAATCTTTGTATTAAGGTCAAACACATACAAAAAAAATCTTTTTCATTTTCCAATTTTTTGGTATCTCATATAAATTTTTTTATTTTTAAAATTTTTTTAAATGGCCGCCATTTTGAAACAAGATGGCGGATGAAGCTGGCCAACGAACTCGGTCGAGATATTTGTATGTACTATGTACACACCAAGGTACATCCAAGTCGCTTCATAAATACGCCTGTTATTACGTGAGAAAAATCAGGACGTTTCAAAATGTCAGCCACGCTAGAAATTCAAAATGCTATAACTCAGCCATTTCTTAAGATATAGACGAAACAAAAACTGCTCCGAAATCTTTGTATAAAGGTCAAATACATAAGAAAAAAATATTTTTCCATTTTCAATTTTTTGGTACCACATTTCAAATTTTAATTAAAAAAATTTTTAAATGGCCGCCATTTTTAAACAAGATGGCGGGTGAAGCTGGCCAACGAACTCGGTCGAGACATTGGTATGTACTATGTATAAACGAAGTTAAATCCAAATCGGTTCATAAATACGCCTTTTATCGCGTGACAAAATTCAGGACGTTTCAAAATGTCAGACACGCTAGAAATTCAAAATGCTATAACTCAACCATTTTTTAAGATATAGACGAAACAAAAACTGCTCCGAAATCTTTGTATAAAGGTCAAATACATAAGAAAAAAATATTTTTTCATTTTCAATTTTTTGGTACCACATTTCAAGTTTGAAATTTAAAAAAAAAATTTAAATGGCCGCCATTTTGAAACAAAATGGCGGATGAAGCTGGCCAACGAACTCGATCGAGAGATTGGTATGTACTATGTACACACCGAATTACATCCAAATCGGTTCATAAATACGCCTTTTATCGCGTGACAAAATTCAGGACGTTTCAAAATGTCAGCCACGCTAGAAATTCAAAATGCTATAACTCAGCCATTTTTTAAGATATAGACGAAACAAAAACTGCTCCGGAATCTTTGTATAAAGGTCAAATACATAAGAAAAAAATATTTTTCCATTTTTAATTTTTTGGTACCCCATTTCAAGTTTTAAATTTTTTTAAAAATTTTAAATGGCCGCCATTTTGAAACAAAACGGCGGATGAAGCTGGCCAACGAACTCGGTCGAGACATTGGTATGTACTATGTACACACCGAATTACATCGAAATCGGTTCATAATTACGGGAGTTACAGTGTGACATAGGTCAGATATATATATATATATATATATATATCAATTTTGAACGGAGGGTGGTTTCGGGGTCTGGGGGTCATGATCGATGAAAATATACCAAAATTTTTTGAAATCGCTTTCCTCCGAACGGCTGCAATAGGTAGCTTTTTTGTAAAGAAAGCTACCTAAAAGATATAATAACGTAATGACGTTCATATTACTTTCAGCAATTCGGTTGGATACACCAGGTAAATGTCCATATTGCTTTAAAACACATGATCAAATTCACAGATATATTTTGTTTCATTCAAGATTTCTTTAGAAAAACCGACCAGCGTAGCGGGCGAAGGCGGCTAGTCTATATATATAAAAGAAAGTTTGAATTTTGTATTAATCAACGCGCAGCCCAAACTACTGAACCTAAATACTTGAAATTTGGGGTAAAAATTCTTCTTACGATATAGAGTGCCGCTAAGAAAGGATTTTCTAAAATTCCTCCCCTAAGGGGGGTAAAAAATCGAACGAACTTTAAAAAAATTCCTTAAAAATCTGATTTTATAGCTATCTTTCAACTGATATCATATTTTGGTGTATTTTTGCATGCTGGATCGAATGGTACTAACTAAATTCTTTTAAACCCAATAGTTCGCGAGATATTTCATATTTTTCTAATTTGGCGATGTCTTTGGCGCCGAAACCTCAATTTTTCAAGTGATAATTTCTAAAAATATGTCCATTACTATAGCAACGGAAAAATTTAAATTGAGAAATTTTGTTAATCAATTCTTTTGGTTGAATAATTAAAACAGCTGTATCAGTTAGGTAAAATATTACAAACGCCTCGAAACTGATTATTTTTAAAAAATTGGTACTTTTTCGCGTTACCAAAACCATGCCAAAATGTATGCTATTGCGCCATTTATTTCAACCCTAATCGTGCAAAAGATTTTTATTGCAAACTGTGCCAAACATTGAGGTTTGCTATTTATTGAACGTGAATATTTTTTTATTAGTATTTAATTCTAGCAAAACATCTTAAATTGTCGTTTTTCGAAAATAAAAATGTCAATGTCAATAACATTTTTATTTGTAAACGTCAATTTGTATAATTTCGCGTGTGGTGTGACGATTTATATAATTTAGCGAAATTGGTTGACGGGATAACTAAGTAGTACCTTGATTTGTATTGATTTAAAAAAATAGTTGCTGAAAGTTTAATTTTCAAATGTTATAAATTTTAAATGCTCATTCTTGTATCAACAAAATAATTTTTTTTTTCAAATGTTTCATTTCATTTTGCGCTAATAATTATGATTGGCGACAACGGTGTAGGTATAACGGAAAAATACCAAAACAGTTGCCGATTTTATTTAAAATACGAAGAAAAAAGTTTTAATAAGAAATAAATATTGTAAAACGGAAATATTTAATTTAAATATGAAAGCAATGTTTGTACTGCTTAAAAAAAGCTTTCATTTTCAAAGCTTTAAATTCAAAAAATGTTTTGCAATTTGTCATTTGCTCCTGGATAAAAAGAAAAAATGGGAACTTTTATGTTAGCCGTACACAAATCTCACCAATAGCATTTTTTAAATCGCAAATACCAGCCCTTACATTTTTACTCATCATCGTCTACTATATATATAAAACGCAAATTTTTATTTCATTCCGATTGGCTATAACTCAGGTTCTACTGAACGCAAGTTTGTAGAACTTATACTGTTAGTTAGGTAATTTGTTTCAGAAGTGTTTTAATAAAAAAAAATATTTCGGTACTTTTCGGTTAGCCGGGCGCCAGTGTTATAAATATATGTATATATACATGTACATTTATATATATTGTATATCTACACACACACATATATATGTATACATATAGCTTCTATATATGTATAAATATACATATATATGTATATATAGATATACATACATATGTACATATAACTCTGGAGCCCTGCTAAGCGAAAAGTACCAATATTTCTACGCTGCTTAGTGATGAACCCGATTATGAAAGATTATCTTTTATTTAAAATTGTACTGAATGGATTTTGATGCTTTGTGGAAAAGTTCTCAGTTGTGTAGTTAAAAAATAGAGGATGCACGCTATATGCAGACAGTAATATACTATAAAATATATATGCTATTGCTATGGAAGGTGTGCAGAGTTTCTTAAAAAATCCAGAGTGTATCTAACGTAGACCTACCCCTACATCCCTGTGAGTTCTATAATCTGGTTAACACGATTATGAAAGATGTATTTAAATTTAACTATCTATAATATATAGGAAATGCAAAGAGAAATTTCGTTCCGGGCGCTTAGAACTTGAGTTTTGCTGAATAAATTTTTCATGAGACTTACATTGTTAGATAATTTATCAGAAAATACTTTAGTATATCATATCGTTCCATGTGGCTAGGTTAAATAATTATGGGGACAAGTCAAAATCAGATGAACAGGATTATGAAAGATTGGCTTTTCTAAAAGTTCTGCTGAATAGATTTTGATGGGAACTGTTATACCGGGAGGCAACAGAACAGACAATTACCTCATCGAGTTCACGGCTGAAATTCCAGAATTAGTTACAATTCGACTCGAATATTAAACGCAATTGGTCTGCCTGCCAAGTCATATCTTAGAGAAAAACACCTGAAAACCCGATTTTAGCGGTTGATTCATGGGTTTAACAATGTGTTTTCCTGCACCCAAAGGGATGAAAACATGGAGGACTGGGAGCAGGAAATCACAATAGCAAACCTACAAGTCATCCTCTAAAATCAGGTTTTCAGGTGTTTTCACCAAGATTGGCAGACCAATTGCGTTTAAATATGCGGATCGAGTTTTAACTAATTCTGGAATTTCAGCCGTGAACTCGATGAGGTGATTGCCTGTGCTGGCCCCTCCCGGTCTCTGTTAAATAGATAATTTTTAGGAAAGGTTGTGGTACATTTGATAGTTTAAAAGATTCTGCTAAGTGGAATTTGGTTGAACTTGCTCGGTTAGTTAATTTTTCAGGATATGTTTTAGCAGAAAAAAACATATCGTTCTAAGTTGTTTGTTTATACTATTTTGGCTAAAAGTTCTAGAATCAGGTGAACCCAATTATGAAAGATTAGTCTTTCTAATAGGCTCTGTTGGACGGATTCTGATGAGAATTGCATTGATAAATTTTCAGAGGAAGGGTTTTAGTATATTATATATTGTTCTATCGTACTTTACGAAATCCTATAGTAGAGGATCAACTCGCATGATCGAATTCACAGATATATTTCGTTTGATTCAAGGTTTGTTTAGAAAAACAGCCCAGCGTAGCCGGCGAAGGCTGCTAGTAAATGTATATTTTTAAGAAACAGAATCCTAGTCTATTGAATCCATATTGTTAATTCAATTGACTAACCAAAATAAATAGTAAAATTCTCTACTAGCACCAATAATTTGTAGAACATAAATCCAGAAAACTTGAAGAATCTTGATGAGGATTCAAAACACAAGTCCATGAGAGAGAAATGTCCTTGAATGAGAAATGTCCATAAAAAAGAAATGTCCCGTAAAAAAAGTTTATTAAAAAAAGTCTTTAAAATTGATTGTCCATTAAAAGAAAAATGTCCAGTTTTAGCATTGTTCATGACAGGATTCAATAGTTTTGATAAACACAGTAGTTTAGAGATTACTAAACTTAAGCACAAAGTGCATCCGTTGATGTTGAACGATAAGATCTTATTAATGAAAGTAAACACATTCGTTGGCAAGATGATAACGTTTGTATACCATGACACTTCAAATCATTATACCAGACCTCGTTGGTATAAGTAATTTGTTTCTTAAGAACTGTCAAGTACCAAATCTTGATAAATTCAATACAAAGACCTTGATCCCTTATCCGAGTCTTTCTTACATTACATGTAAATCCTGTAATTTTTGTTCTGACCATGTCCAAATGTTCTAACCAGTTAAGTGTGCTGCCTAACATAAAACCGAGATACACAATGTTATCTTTTACAGGAATACTTCTGTTAATTAGTTTAAAAACCGGTCTTCTTTTCTTTAGTGTCTTTGTGCCAAAAAGCATGGCCACAGTTTTATCTGTATTAATTGATAGATTCAAACGAGCACAGGCAGTAACAAATTTTGCCACATGGTTATTCATCTTGTACTCCAATGACGCTCTTGTATTTGCACCATCTGTAACAATTGAATCGTCTGCGTATGAAATCATATCCATTAAATTATATCTATTCTGCCTCAATATTTCATCTGCTACAACTGACCAGATCAGTGGCCCTAAACAAGAGCCCTGCGGGCAGCCAAAGAAAATCTTGAACCAGCAGACACTCCGGAAAAATCGAAACCCAATATGCCCAGAAGATATATAATTTTTAAAAATGCTCTTCAAATAAACAAAGATTGGTAAGTTATCAATAATCATGAGGTGATCGACCAGTCCAGGACATCAAAGGCCCCCGAGATATCGAAGGAAGCGGAAGCACAGTACTTATATGTTGTAAACTTTTCCCTTATCAAATTCCTTAACGAATCCATTGCTGTCAATGTACTCTTTTCTTCGCGAAACACATGTTGTTTATCATCAAGATAGTCTGTAGCTTCCAGCATCGAAATTATTCTAGTTTTCAACAGTCTTTCATAAATCTTTCCCAACACAGGTAGCAATGTTATATGCCTATAGGAGCGTGGTAAAACAGGAAATCTGTTTCTCTTCCTGAAGAATACTTTTAGATCCATTTACCAACATGTTGAAAAAAGCGCGAGCCTTAGGTAGGTATAAAATATGTTGAGCATCAAAAATCTAAAATTTTTGCAGAGATTTTTCACAACTAAGGCATCTATATTGTCCTAGCCTAGAGCCTTATTATTTCTTTGTTTTTTTTTAAACAAAAATTAATTCATGGGTTGCAAACAACACCAAATCTGGATGATATGTATAATCAACATCATTTATAAAATTCTGAATGGAAGGCGTCATATCATTAATCTTAAAGTGCTGTTGCATCAATGCAGCTGCAACCTCATCATAACTATCAAAAACTGAAGAATTCTCAAGAGTTGTAAAAGCCAAATCGGCATACTTAATAGATTTGCCAGAGACATATTTATATAGATTGCCGTAAGCATTCTCAGTTCTGCTACAGAAATCTATCCGACCAACCTTCTTCGCACGTCGCAGATTTCTTTTGTATTGCCGACGAGCCAAGACGTATGCATCCCTGTATTCTTCCACATCCAGATTTTTCCGATGTCTTTTGTAAAGTGCATTCACTTTATTTCTGTCAACCTTCAACTGTTTTGTATACCAACTCGTTCTTGGTTTATGAGATATTTTACCTAATTTAATGCTTCTTTGCATTATATGTTGAAAATAATCATTAAAACTAATTAACCAATCTTCCAAAGCAGCAACATTATGAACTCTTTCTAGTGTATCAAGTAATAGATTACTCTTTTGTCAAAAAAGTGTGCTGAACATTGCAAAAGATTTATTTTTAGTTTTATATCTCATTATGTGACTATAAAGAACTTCCGATTTAAGGTCAAAGGAAATATATCTATGATCGGAGAATGAGAAAATTTTATCAATAACCTGCCAGTTATCCAATAGCGGAACAATATCAGAACCAGCCAGCGTTAGGTCCGGACGACCCTTTCTCTCGTCCTGTACGTATGTATGGGGTGCATCTGGGTCGTTTAAAATTCTCAGATTACCAATCATAATATAGTCGTAAAATGTCTCTGTTCGATCATTTTCTCTATCGTATTCCAGATATTTCAAGGGAACATTAAAATCACCACCAATTAACAGTCGTGAATAGTTCGTATAATAATTAATCCAGGGAGACATGTCTCTATCAATATCACCAGATGGAGCACTGTATACTGATCCAATTATCATAGGACCTTGTAGCAATATTATCGAAATAAAAATACTATTTTCAGATCTAAATCTTACAACGCATGACATCGCTTTGTTAGTACACAAGATTGCAGCAGAGTTAGAAAAAGAAGAGAAACACAACCAATCTGGCGAGATTCCTGAAACTGCTCCCTCATACACATATGGATCTTGACAGAGAAAAAAGATTACACCATTGCTCTCCGCATAGCGAGCCAAAGCATCGTTAGCATCGAAACAATGGTGTAAATTTATCTGAATGAACTGCACAGAATCAGAACAGGTAGAACTTATAGGGACCAGTGTTATAAACGTCTGGAAAGTAAGGTCTCTCTGTATTTCTTAAAACAGGGACAGTCGGGGCGTTCGGCACGATGTTTTGATTCCACTGTCTCATCATCATCTTTTTCCTTTAGACAATTAACACGGCCCTCTATAACAGATTTATAGTCTATCTGACCGTGTTCCCCCGCACATTTCGTACATTTTAAGCCACCTGAACAACGCGACGCCATATGACCATTCTCCGAACACTTATAACATGTCATAATCTGAATATACTCCACTACTCTAAATCTATCGAAATCAATGCATAATCTGTGTCACTCTATAAAGCTGGCAAAACTCTCATCATCTACGTTCACTACCCAATTTACCTTACCAGCCCTTGTTGGAATCTTTCTCACCACCTCCAATTCCGTATCATCATCCAAGCTCGAACAACATCCCACCCTTCAAGACACTCTTTATATAATCCAAAACAGAATCCTCTAAAATTTCGCGCTCCAATCTAAGTAAGAGAAACCTGTCTACGTCGTCTTGCTGTAACAATTTTGACGTTGTCTCCCCATGGTTACAATGTCCTTTTGATCTTATGCGTGTCTTGTCTATCATATCAAGGACTAACAGAATCTAAACTTTTATGAAAATCCGTGCGTTAGTTCTTGAGATAGAGCTATTGCGAAAATCGTGAAAAAGCAGTTTAGAAGTGCCACCTGTTGGACGATATACACCATACACTAATCAGCATCAGTTCATATTCTAACTGAAAGTAATGTTTTGTGAAATTCCGTGTTTTAGTTCTTGAGATAGAGCACCCAAAATTTTTTTTTCGCATACAGACAGTCTCAAAATCTCACAGAGTGACAGATAGTCTGATTGACAGGCATTTTCTAAAAACCATCAAATCGTGTTCAGGAACTTCTAAAACGTACAAATCCATCAAAAACCGGAAGTCGAAATTTTCCACCATACCAATACTTTCACACTGCACTAATACTACTGTGCAACTACCTGGCGTCGCTGCGCGCTCACTCTACTCCTTCTCGTCGAATGTCTTTGTGCGCAATCTGTCCTACCGTGCGAACTTTCCTCGCTTTATTATATTTAATTAATTTATTTTGAATATTTGCGGTAATTCAAAAACTAATTGTAAATGTAATGTTATATTATATATGTATCACATTTGTCTAAAATTTCACACCAGAAAATGTAAGCAATTTTCTTTTTAATTACTAAATTAATATATAAATATCTTAGTAAATGATTAAATATTTTCAGAGAAAAAAGTTTTTGGTAGTAAGAATTTTTGCCATAAACATTTTATTTGTTCGTGTGTGCACAGTTTCCAAACAAGCGCACAAACAGTAGGGAAATAATTTCTTAAAGGTATATTTTGTATTTAATTTTCTTACTTAGTGAAGTATTTAATAGTAATGGTGTGTTTTTTTTTATAATATATTACGCAGATTATTATCCTTTATACGTAAGGTATGCATTGACATCGTCGATTCAAAATCTATCTGTTTAGTAATAAAATCGTGCTAAGAAGTTTTAAATAAAATGTATAATTTTAAATTGTAACATCTCTTTCATTATATTAATTGCGTTTTTAGTAAAACAATTAACATTTTAAAGTTCATATTACATATTCTATCTGTTTAATCTTATAATCTAGTAGCTATCATTGACATTTATATTCTAATTTTTAAATTTCAATCTTAACACTTTCCAACTTAGTTGAAAAGTGTTTATGAATTCTATTAGACAGTCTGTCTAATCTTCCCTGCTCTAACTTGCGTAAATATGGTCCGATTGCCGTGAAATTGATAAATATTATTAGTGTTAACGGTGGCATGTTCGGTATTTAAAATTAAGCGCGTAGCATTAAAATTCATTTACAGGGTTCCTTTACGTTTATTTACGTTCATTTAAATTTCTTACTTCTTTACTTATTTTATTATTAACTGTGTTTTTTCATAACTGTCTTATAAATGTTGGCCAGTGTGCCAGTTAGCTCATTGCCAGCTATGCCGATGTGAGCAGTGATATGGCCGGGAGAGGCCCTATGGACGTTAATTTTTTAAAATGACTTTCATTTTAAGTATTAGACGATGTTTTGTCCTAGGGATGAAGATTTCTTGCACGCTGGAAAGGCTGTCTCTATGAAGGTTGAAGTAGATAGGTTGATAATGGAGTACAATGCATTGCAAGGCCCGCAAGATTGCGAAGAGTTCCTGTTGGAACACTAAATTGTCATAACGTTGATTCAAAATCTATCTGTTTAATCTTATAATCCAGTAGCTATCGTTGACATTTATTTTCTATTACGTTTTATTACGGTCTATGGGGAAAAATCATTTGCGGAGTATTTTAGAGACATTACACTATTTTAAATATATTGAAAAAAGTTGTACATACTGGGTGATCAATTTAAAATAGTACCCGTTTATTTTTGTATTATCCACATCTATAATGTATGAAGTAAGACTTTCAACAACATTGCTTATTTAATATGCCCATATTTAATATGCCGATATATTTTTTTTTCACTTTCTAAATGCTATAACACATTTTTTAAATATAAATTCTCGTGAACATCATTAGTAATTTTTTATTCGATTCTGTGCAAATGATTTTAGTAAAATCGTCTGCTTCTTTCAACGTTTTTATTTTTGCAAACAGCGATGAATTAAAACAAATCATACCTGAACAAATCTCGATAATAACACCAACAATGTTACGAAGTGTTTCAAAAAACTTGGTTTGACGTTATCATGTTTGCACTCAAAATGGTGGCGAACATTTTCAGCATTTGCTGTAAGGCATGATAACGTAAAAATTTTAATTATGATTTTCAGAAATAAAAATATTCTCAAGAATAAGTAACATTGGGCGTCTTCATTTCTGTTTTACCTGACAAATAACGCTGCAAGTAATAATGTTGTACATAACGTTTTAAATAACAATCCAACAGTGTTGGAAATTATCTGCCATGGTTCAAACAATTATATTTTATTGTTGGAATAGTTGCCACATTCTTCGGAATTAAAGATAATTAGAAACCCAAAGGGTACTCTTTTAAATTGATCACTTCCTGTATAGGTGAGGAGTAACACAAACGCTTACTGTAGAATCTGGTGTATATAGAATTTATCGTTCATTTTCCCACAGGTAATTTAGAAACATGCTAAAGAATTTGGCTATGGTACTGACTAAAAAGAATAGTTTCTAGAAATGCATCGCATTTGTAATAGGCATTTGAATATTTATCTAAGTTTTGCATATTACTTCGAGTGTATAAATTCTATAGACCACTAGCAGAACTACCCGGCTTCGCCCGTGTCAATTATAAGGAAACTTCCAGGCAAAAAATAAATAAATAAATAAATAAAACGAAGTAAAACGGCAATCACAATAACTGAAACACGTGCATTCCCATCCACAAATCGTTAAAAAGGCAATCAGAAAACATGACGTTATTGTCTCGCAACCACAGTAAAATCCCTGAACTTCAATAACAGTATGCGCGTTATGTAAGAGAAAAATATGTGATTTTCCTCACAATAAAAAAAAACAAATTCTACCAAATCACGCAGTAGTTAGTGAAATTCTCGTTTGTATGGTACATATATAAAGTACAAACACTATGTCAGTGCCCAGAAATTATGCTTCATAAATTGTAACCCATAAATTGTGCATTTACTGCAATTTTTCTAATTTCTAAATATAACACAATTTCATTTTTTACAATGTCGAATAGAAAAAAGTTCTTTCAAATGAAATTTTTTTGAAATTTTTATCTCAATTTTCTGATTTTACTACATTATGGATATTTTTAAAGGTGCGTGCAACCCGATTACGAAAAAAAGAACCCGTTTACCCTTAATGCAATTGTATAAAGAAAATACATGTATATGAGTAAAGCTGGTGTCATATTTTCGGTGGCAACAACCTAATACAACAATTAATTTTCCGTTTGCTGCAATTTAACCTCTAAACCACGCACATTCGACTGTTTCAACGTCTTATAGAAAACAAAGAACTTCAGGTAAGATTTGTTTGTAATGTTTATCTCAGTTTACAGATTTTTTTACGGATTTTAAAATAATTTTTAAGCATGCAATCTTTTTTAAAGATGCTTGCAACCCAATTACAATATATTAACTCAATTGCTCAAAGACATTACAAATAATTTAGGATTTTCTTGTTTTCGTGTAATATCCGATAACTAAATTGGCAAACGAAATTAAAACGCCAAAAATAAAGTAAAATAAAACACGAACTTAACAGATTACAGCTGTAGTGAGTTTGACATCCCGTTGAAAAGATTTGATAGAATGTGATGTCATATCTATCCTTTTTCTCCACTTGTTCCTAAACTGTTTTCATGAAATTTGACTTTTTGTATTAAAGTAGATATTTTAATTAAAAGAAAAACATTCAAATTAAGGTGCTACGTCATTTTACCGCTCTTATATATAAAATTTCTTTCATATATAAAAAAATGTGACTTTTCTGTTTAAAATGACGTCAATTTCAAAAATGCAAAAATATAGCAATGCGCTATCGTTATTTTTTTCATATTATTGTGTCATTTTTTAGGGTGTGGCAACAGGAAAGAAACGATTTAATTAGAAAATTTAAAAAGATATATTTCTATAATGTTAAATTATGGAAGATGGTAGAAAAAGTGATAAATAGTGGTCTGATGATTTTTTTTTAATTTGACAGTGATCTTTTCCACATTCTAAAACGTATGTAAATGAAGTTTCGTGCAAATTGGTCCAAAATTGAAGATTTTTATACCGGACATACACACAGAGAACGGCTTATATATATATATAGATATACAATACAGGGCATATAATCTTCAGAAGTATAAATATTTTTTTGTTTTATTTTTATATCGCAACAATGGACATAACATTAAGACTAATATAATATTAATAGATCGATACGTAATTTGTAAATAAAATGAAATTCCCTAAAAGAAAAATAGTAGAATAAAAAACGGAATTTTTTAAAATGAAAAATTAAATTAAAAACAGTCAGAAAACTGCAATGGAAATAATATGAAACTGTATTGCTAGATATTTCAATGTGCTTTTTGTAAATTTTATTCCGTTATTTTTTTGTCTGAAACATTCACTTATACAATGCGCTTTGTAGAATAAGCATGTCAAGGCACTATTTTATCCCATGTCCAGTTGAACAACTATAATTTTATGAAGATTGACAGCAGAGTAAAATAAAAATTTATACAATTGAATTCTTTTGTTATATATATTGTAAGGAAGAAAAAAGCAGAATTTATTGAAAAAAATGTCCTGAAAAGAAGTAAATTTGAAACCTGTTTTTAAATTCTGTAGTAGAAAAAGCGAAACATATATAAAATCTCGATCTTTCAAGTTGTTAAAGGACATTAAAGTGGAAAAGGATACTGACTGAGCAGTTTTTTAAGCAAGCCATTTTTCTTCGTTTTTTAAATGTTTATTTAACCTTTTAAAAGGGGAAATTTGAAGATTCCTTCCACGTAGAAGGGTTTATATTTCTTTAAAAGAAAACAAGTAGAATATTTCTTTTATGATTGTAAAATACCTTATTATACGAATTTATCTTATTTGCATTAATTATTTTGTACAACTTGTGATCCAAAGTCCCAATATATTAGGAAACGTATAATTTTAACAGTACACTGTTAAAAATATTTCTGTAAAGCAATAGAAAATTACTGGCAGCAAAAAGTTGACAGAACATATCTGTTTTCAGAAAATACCTGTTAACGAAAGAATGCGTTATCATACGACAGAAATGTGTAGTGATACAGGCACTTCGTGTTGACAATTGACGCTTTGCCCAACAGTCAAATCTGTAGGTCGATTCCTGTTGGCGAGGGGGGGGGGGAGGTTCTATTTAACAGAAGAATCGCGTATTATAGGTTAGGTTCACGGGAAATTTCTATTTACCAATATATTAGTTTATATTAATAATAATAAATATTTATAGGAATTTCTCCTCCAAACTTTTACAAAATTAATTTAAATAGCTTATTCGCAATAAAATATTTAAACAGTTGAATTTATATAGATTTGTAAATTAAGTACATTAAAGACTGGAATAAGTGAAAGAAGGTATCTTAAACTCCTACACCCCTCACCCATAAAATATTTATTAATAAAATAAATATATGTATTGAATGTAATTTGTAATTAAAACAACTTTAATATTTATTGTCTAAATAATAATATATATTTAATATTTAATGTCTCAAGCAATATTTCTGAAAATTGACTAGGTTAAGGTCGTTGTAGGTAAATTCTAGATGGAATTTTAAAGTGATTTTTTTATCGTCTTATGCGCGTGTATTTAAAAGTTAATTTACTATTTAAATGAATGAAATAAATATTTTAATGAATTAGATAAGACGACGGGTCCGCCCCAAAAAGGGGACCGTCTTCCTGTCCCAGGCTCTTTCAAGCTCATCTGTCCACGCAGGGAACCACCCGCAAAACAAGCCCCGCGGCGCGTCCCGAAGGTCAACGCCAGAGAAGCCCCGACAGAGCGGAACCCCACGCAAGCTCCGGCCAAGCAAAGCCGCCTTAAGACTACAAGCCAGACACAATTTCATTCCCCCTCATATGTGACGTAACGCTCCGGGGCTGGCGCCAAAGGGGAGTACTTTGTATCTGGTTGTTTAGAATTAGAGTACAACGTGTTTTTTATTCGGAAGCAAAGAACGTATTCTTTTCATGGTAAGTTTTATTTTCAAATTAACTATTTATCTATTATTAGTAATAGTTCTCTTTTCTTTGTTCACTATATATTTTATTTTTAATTTGTTTAAAATAAGTTAACTAGTAAATCCTAATCTAATATCGTGTTGTCAATATCCCGTGTCTCAAAACAAAACTATGTTATTCTAGTTATGTTTCATTTAAATACAGCAGTAATTTAAACTAGAAAAAATGACTAGATCGTGTCGAGACTCACATCATTCCCTGTCTCTCGTAATTTGCTAAAAATTAAGGCTTGAATTGTGCGAATAGGTGAATTATCTCAAAAGTTATTGATTAATAAAGGTTTCATTGTTTAATTATATCCTTTATAGATCAATATTTTCATGTTTATCATCCGTTTTAAATTTTAATCTATAAATGTATCTCTGCTGTAAAGATAAATTAAATATTAGTAAAAAATATTGTTTATTTTGGACCTTTTATGTATTACTTTTTTAAAAAGGGAAGATAGAAGTATTATATCAAAATTTGCATAAGAATACAAATTTTATGCTATTGATATTTCTATATTATGAAGTAATTAAAATGCACAGTAGAAATGCTTTTTTAAATGTTTATAATCACGTTTAACTGATTTTTTTAAACATAAAATATCTAATTTTCGATTGCAATTAAAGGTAAAGAAGAAAAAGATTTACAATTAAGGTTATTAAATACCTATAATAAACTTATAATAGTTGTATGAAAACTCTAAAAAGTGAAAAAGTTTCATGTTTCAAAGCAGTCTTTTTTAAAAATTAAACTAAATGTCATGTAAGTCATTTTACGAACCTGAGATTTAGTCATTCATATAAAATTAAAACAAAATATTATCCATCAATTTTCTGTTACATAATAAAACTACTTGTTCATATATTGTTAATATTTCTGGTTATCGATTATTTGTGTATATCGAGCTTCTTTTTTTCAGTCTGTAAATTTCGTAAATTAAACCTTGGTTCGTACTCATGAACATATGTATTTTTTCTTGTTTATAATTCAGTCCATTTATTAATTATAATGCAAGTTTATTAATTGTAATGCATAATATATAATTTAAGATGACTGAGATATCAAAAACTAAAAAAATCAATTTTTCAATTCTTGCCTTAAAAGAAAAGAAAAAAAAAAAATCTGTCATTTTAAGCATAAATAATATTTATATCTTTCATCTCATGCAAATATTTAAATACCGTTTAAAGAGTCTACAAAACGTTATTTTTGGAAATGAAATATTTTGATGGGTTTCTCGATGTTTTTTTACCGACTAATTCTTGAATATCTGAACAAAATAAATATATGTTAGGAATATTTAAATTCTAATTGATGAAACTGTCTTCTTTCTTTTTTTTCCTACCATGTTTCAGTACACTTTTTAAAAACTCTATTGCTTGTACCTTGCATAATATCTTAAAATAATACAAAAATTAAGAAAATAATAATTTTCTGTTTAATGACCTTGTTTTGTTTTATTATGAGAGCTTTGTTTTTTCAATTTAATCGATTTTATGTGAAAATTACCCATTTCTGCTAAGTAAAGTTTACAGTAAGAAAAATTTATCTGTGTGGTTACCTAATTTCATGGACTCTGTAGTTTTACTATTTATTTATACAAAATTTATTATACTCGTATGCATGTTTCAAATCACTAAATATTTAATAGGATATTTATTGTATAATTTCAAGCCACAATGAATAATAAAAATAGCATACAACTTGAATTTGTTTTCATTTAACAATCATCTTTCATCCACTTTAATTTTAAATGTGGTTTTTGATTGGTAGAATATTGGTATTTATTTATTTTTGAAAACAAAATAATTGAAAGCAAAGTAATTCAATTTATGTGTTTAAACTACATATATATGTGTATATATTATATATATATTTCTAGATTTTGCTTACATATATTTATTAATGTCTTGCTTTAGAATATATAGAAAATAGGTAATTGATATTCTTGTAAATTTCAAAGTAAAATAAATAATGAAAACTGTTCACTAAGTTACATTTAATACTTGGATTTTTTTTTTCATTAACCAACCATTTTTCTTTAATGTGACTTTAATTATTTGCACATTTTGACTGACACAGTGATATTATTTCATAAATATTGTTTTTGTGTTACCTTTATTATTATTGTTTCGAGTGATCGAAATTGAATAAAAAGCACTTAATTAGCGTCTTTAAACTATAAGTTCTTATTTTTACCCATATGCTGTGATAATAAGTTGGGATATAAAGGAAAGAATTAATATGTTTTAAATAACGCATGTGCTCTCCACGGCTGACCTAAGCCCCGCATCGTAACGTCACGAAACCTTGTGTTTGGCTTGTAGTCTTAAGGCGGCTGTGGGCCAAGCCGACGGGCTGCCCAGCGCACGCAACGACGGCTATTCCCAAGAAGAGACAAACGGCCGCATGCGACAGTCCTCACCACCCAGCTAGAAAAACCAAGTGGTCCCTAAACTTGGTTACCGATCCGGTAGATCCCGCAATCCCGCAGGAACCAGACGCCTATAAAGACGCTGTGCCCACGAAACTGAACCGAGGCTTCTCAAACCGGAGTTGCTTTACGGAAGACCCAGAAGATCAAAAAGCAAACGAATTGGTTTTTCTTATAAATTTAAGAATCATTAAATAGTTAGAAAAATAAATTATTTTTTGAGGTTTTGTTCAGTTAATAAAATTTTATTATTAGGAACTACAATGTAATTACATACATTGTGTTAATTTATAAAATACATTTTTTTAAGATGGAAAAACTTATTTTTAGGAATTAAAATGTGATTAAAAGCTTTAATTTCAGAAATATATATTAGTAACATAGAAAAAAATCATTTTAATAAAAAAACTAGTATGTTGTGGCCATCACAAAACTTTCTTCTATATAAATCACGTCAATTAAATCATTTAAATAGTATAAGAAATTACATCAATTAAGAACCAATTCGTATCAAAGTATACCTGAATTCGAAGTTTGATGAAAATTCGTGCATTAGTTATTGAGATAGAGCTGTAGGGGAAATTCTGAAAAATTCAGCATAGCAGCGCCACCTGTTGAGCGATTTGCACCAAAACACAAACAGCACTAATTCATATTAAGGTATACCGGAATCTGAAGTTTGATGAAAATCGGTGCATTAGTTCTTGAGATAGAGCTATTGCGGAAATTTAAAAAAATGCAGCATAGCAGCGCCACCTGTTGAGCGATTTACACCAAAAGGTACAAAACATCCTTTCATGTCAAGGACTAACTGAATCTGAAGTTTGATGAAAATCCGTGCATTAGTTCTGGACATTCAGCTATTGTAGAAATCGTGAAAAATGCTGCATAGCAGCGCCACCTGTTGAGCGATTTACACCAAAGCATAAACAACACTAATTCATATCCAGGTTTACCTGAATCTGAATTTTGTTGAAAACCCAAGTATTAGTTCTTGAGATAGAGCTATTGCGGAAATTTAAAAAAATGCAGCATAGCAGCGCCACCTATTGAGCGATTTACACCAAAAGGCACAAAACATCATTTCATGTCAAGGACTAACTGAATCTGAAGTTTGATGAAAATCCGTGCATTAGTTCTGGACATTGAGCTATTGTGGAAATCGTGAAAAATGCTGCATAGCAGCGCCACCTGTTGAGCGATTTACACCAAAGCATAGACAACACTAATTCATATCCAGGTATACCTGAATCTGAAGTTTGTTGAAACCCAAGTATTAGTTCTTGAGATAGAGCTATTGCGGAAATTTAAAAAAAATGCAGCATAGCAGCGCCACCTGTTGAGCGATTTACACCAAAGGGAGCAAAACGTCAATTCATGTCAAGCACTAACTGAATCTGAAGTTTGATGAAAATCCGTGCATTATTTCTTGAGATTGAGCTATTACGAAAATCGTGTAAATGTTTCAAAATGCAGCATAGCAGCGCCATCTGTTGTGCGATTTGCACCAAAACGTTATCAGCACCAATTCATATCAAGGATTAACGGAATCTGAAGTTTTATAAAAATCCGTGCATTAGTTCTTGAGATAGAGCTTTTGCGGAAATCCTGAAAAATGCTACATAGCAGCGCCACCTGCAGGGCGATTTACACCAAAAACTAATCTGCACCAATCTATATCAGGGACTACCTGAATATAAATTCTTATTAAATTCCGTGCATTAGTTCTTGAGATAGAGCGCCCACAAAATTTGTGTCACATACAGACAGACAGACGGACGGACAGACAGACAGACTCACAGACAGACATTTTGCAAAGACATGTTTTTTGGAATCTCTGACCCATAAAACGTATAAATCCGTCGAAAACTGGAATTCGAAAATTTTCATGAAACCAATACTTTCTTCTTGTCAAGATAGAAGAAAGTAATAAGTTGGTAATTAATCACTTTTAATTAGAATAAGAATTCATTTTATGTTATCTGATGATTTAATATAGAATATATTTTTAATGACTATGTAGCAATATTAATTCTTTTTCTTGTCAAATGTTTTTTATTTTAAAATAAAACAGATATATTAATTTCTTTCTTTTTTTTTTTTTTTTTTTTTTTTTTTTTTTTGCTAGATAATTTTTTAGAATGGGGATATTTCTGAATCTTTCTTTTAAATGGTAATATTAAAAAGATGGGTAGTTTTTTTGATAATTTTATAGCTTGTATAATAATAATTTGATTAATAATTAAAAAATAATAATAATTTGATTTTTAAATAAAATAAGAAACTTTCCATCATCTTTTATTTTTTTTAAATTGGCAACATGTGCAAATAATGTTACCCTGGTTTTTCTGCTGCATCACTGCTGGTAACAAAGGCTCTCAGCGTGGTAATATATATGTTTTTTTTCAGTCCATTTTCATCAAAATTTATTTTTATCTCAATAGTTTTCCAATATTTTATTTCTGGATTTACTGTGAGTGGTAGCCCTAAATTCGTATTATTTAGCTTTTTTATGGCTAATACTAATATAAAACACAACACTTTATTTTTAGTATCAAGGTAATTAGGGCCTGATGACGCTGCCTTGGATATACAAATTTCCATTACATATCTTTTATCCTATTTTTACTATGTTTTTATATTCAATGTTTAAATTGTTTGTGGGGTCAGTCTTTATTATTTATCCTTTCACAATCTTTGTTGGTAATATGTAAATGTTATTAATGGTTATATATCATAAATATATATAATGTATTTGAGCTATATGCTTAAATATATTCTACATAATAAGTTAAAATTTAGTTTTGTAAAATGTGCATAATATGTTGAAAATTCACCTTTAGCAATTTATACTAATAAATGGAAAAAAAAAAAACCCTCGAGTTCTTTTGTCTAACCTGGTAGCTACAGATTTTTATGTATGACAATTATTAAACTACAATTTAATTCTTGTTCATAAACGATTGAAACTACTGATGGCACTGTATATGATTTTATTTTTACTCAAAAAACATCACATAGTATACTAAATATAAGTCTGCTTGAAAACGAGTAAGTCAATTAAAAATCACATTTGGACAATCACGTTCATTCTCAGTAATGCTTACGAATTCTTTTTTGTATCCCTCTATATGATCTAAATCATTTATACAGACCATGTAGCATACAAATATTAAGTCAATACAAATATCATGTCATTGTGAAATACGTACTGCCAGCTTACCGCTATTAAACAGTATTTCGCGTATAGTACGGAATACGAAATTATTTGTGTGTCCCTGTAAATGGATGATGAATGTTTTGTAAACCATATAGCAAGTATCGTGCAATAAATATCAGTACATTGTATCAATTTCATTATATTTTAAACTTATCAAGCAGGACGGTCGTTCTGCCAAGCCAAGCTGAAAAAAAAATGCTAACCTCGCCAAACAAACAAACGCCAAGAATAAAACGCAAGACACCGTAACTGCTTATTATACTCAAGACAGCTTCTCCATGTTAAATCGACCAAACATGCCAGCGTAAAATTTTCCATATCAAAAGAACCAATCATCGCAGAAAAATAAAACCAAAACCAGAAGGACCTAATGGAAAAGATCTTCAATTTGAGACCAAATGCATCCTCATAAATTACTTATAAACAGAGATATAGATTTTTTTAAATAACGTCGAGATACTGAAAATGACAAATTTATTTTCTTCGTCACAACTTATGCTTCAATCGAGGTAGAGACTTAAATAATGGACATAAAAAAGTAAGGATTGCATTTTTGGACAGATATTTACTCAATCTACGTGCTTTTATGAAATTCAGCTTTAAAAACACAAATTTTCTATTCTTAATTAGCGAAAAACTGTTAATTAATTCTAAAGTTTATAAATTATGCCAAACAGCGATAAACCCGCCAAACCATTTTAGAAGTCTTTTACTATTCTTTTATATTATCCTTTTGCATTGATTTCATCGAAGAAAACTATGGCCGAGATCCAGATAGATTTTTCGCTGTTAGCGAAATGAGTTTGACCAATCAGAAGCCAGAATGTTTGAGAATTTTTGCTGTTTCTGGATCCCGACCTATGTCATAAAAGTTTTGAGACATTTTCTTAGTGCCATGGATGAAGTGCAATGTTTACAGAAATCTAGGCTGGGATCCAGATAGATTTTTCGCTGTTAGCGAAACGAGATTCACCAATCAATAGCCTGCATTGCTGCAAAAAGCGAAAAGTTCGCAAAAGTGCAAGCTTCTGATTGATGAATCTCGTTTCGGTAACAGCGAAAAATCTATCTAGATTGCGGCCAATTATGTTGAACACAATTTTGCATTTCCACATCCAGGAAGGGTATTGATGTCATAACAACAGTACAGCGCCTAGAAGATACAGTGTGGAAAACGGCTATTCCTATAATGCTTTAAAAAGTGCTAAAAACTTGTATCCCATAAATCTCCAACAATGCTCAGCGGCAATATGCTGATACGAGCGCCATCTCGTAACTCTTTTCAATATAAACACTGTGTTTTCAAAAATTATAGAATGTTAAATGTCGGAAACTATAAATAGAAGATGTTTTGGTCTGTTATAAGCTAATTTAGTTAAGGAATGGCGTGAAATAGGTTAAAGAGTCTCTTTTAGAATGACTATCATTTTAAATCACTACGATGGTGCTACGATCGACATCTTGTTATTCAGCATCGTTGTACATTTATGGGATTCAATTATTTTAGCACTATTTTGTAGCCATTTTCCACACTGTATCTTCTAGGCGCAGTAACAACAGTGCATATTCGAAACTATTTAAGGCAATGATTCTGAACTCCTTTGCTATACATTTCAATATTAAAGAAGTTGTTGTTTCAATAGTTTTAGCACTTTTCTCTATTGCTCACTCTAAAACACAAATATCGAAATTTAACCAACAGCGCTCAGAAACTATAGCGCCTAGAATATATAGTGTTGAAATCGGCTAACCCTGTAATACTTAAAAAAGCGCTAAAATATTGTATCCCTTAAATGTGCAATGATACTGCTGCAATATGCAGATTGCAGCGACATCTGCAGGATATTTTCTACAACTGCAAGAAATTGATAGTCTATACAATGTAATAATAGTAATACGAAAATCCCGCACATGTCGCTGCGATCGGCACTTGAAATTTTAGCAGTATCGTCGCACATTTAAGGGATACAAATTTTTAGAACTGTTTGGATAGCATATTTCCACACTAGGTATTCTAGGCGCTGTATCAGAAACAACACCATAACAGAGAGCCTTTATACATAAGAGTGGTGATATATGCACAGGAGGCATGCTCATTTCAAGTTTTTGTCGAAAGTACGGCAATCCGCTTTCTTGAATAGAGGATATTCAATCTACGTTATGATCACATGGTCAAGGAAAGAACGTCTAGCGTAAAGAAGGGAAGGCTCCGCCTACGTAATGTGAATCCCCGCTAGCCAATGAAACAGCTCATGGGAGAAAGCAGTAGTACACTGTTAAAAATATCGTGAAAAATTACCTCTGTTTTTAAAGGCTTTACGTTTGTATTATGACCAATGAGAACGCTTCATAGGCGTTTATATAGCGTTCTCATTGGTCAGAAAATAGAGAACCTTTAAGAACAAAGGTAATTTTTCACGATATTTTTAACAGTGTAGTTTCCTGATTCTCTTCTTATCAGTCAGAAATTCTTTGGGTAAATTACCGGTACCACGTGACTTTTTCAGCCTCGAACCCATATTTGGAATATCCTCTATTAGAAGATACGCGCATGGACGATCTCTATTAGACTAGGGAAATAATTCAACATGCATTAGCCTGACGATAATGGCATGCTCACAACGAACTTTAACTATTTGTTTTTATCACTTTTACCAATAAACATTTATTGGCCGTATGTCACTACTTCGTTATAGAGACACACTTGTTCCTAATTAGATCGCGGCCTTAATGTATCAAAATACGGAGCTTGCTTTCTGTACTATTCCTGAGCTCAGTTATAGCGGCTAGAAATATAGGCCGGGATCCAGGTACATTTTTGCAAACAGCGAAAAGTTAGCAAAAATTCCGGCTTCTGATTGGTCAATCTCGTTACAATAACAGAGAAAAATCTACCTAGATCACGGTCATAGTGTGGAAACAGGCTATTCCAGTAATGCTTTAAAAAGTGCTAAAAATTGAATCCCATAAATATTGAAAAATACTGAATGGCAAATGTCGATAAGAGCAACATTTTCTAGATCTTCTCTGAGCGAAACGTTTTCTTTTGAAATAGTTACGTTGGAAGTACCATATGTAGCTCTAATCAACATTCGTCGTTTAGCCTCGTTCAACATTTATGGGATACAATTTTTTAGCACCTTTTTAATAAGCCGATTTTTAAACTATATCTTCTAGAAACTATAGCTCCGTTATAGCGTCTAGATTATATGTTGTAGAAATCGACTATCCCAGAAATACTTAAAAAAGCGCGGAAGTATTGAATCCCTTAAATGTGCAACGATGTCGAATTCCAAACAGTCATTTGCATCGACATCTGCAGGATATTTTTTAAAGAAGAAAGAGACATGTGTAATGCACCGCTACAGCGTCTAGAATACACAATGTGGAAATTTGCTATTCAAGAACCGCTAAGAAGTGTATCCCTTAAATGTGCACTGACGCTGAAATCCAGGGAGATGATCGCAGCGACACCTGCGATATATTTTCAAATTACAAAGTAAACATGGTATTATTACAGCGGGTTTGACGCCAAGCACACAGATCAGATGTATGTTAATAAAACGTAATATATATATATATATATATATATATTACAGCGTCTAGACCAAATTGTCTTGGAGTTTTGGGAAATATCCTGCAGATATCGCTGTGATCGACTGATTGGATTTCCACACTATATATTCTAGACGCTGTAGCACCGCAGTAGCCTGTCTTTTTCGTTTGCCTCGAAGTAGATATGTATGACGTCATTTGAAGCTGTTCCTAAAGTGTTGCCAGCTCATCACGTCACACGGAGTTGATTACCTGTACACGGCAATGGACACAAAAAAATTGGTGCACTGCTTTGTACTAATCATCGTGTAAAGATGATCCAACTCCGTGTGACTTTTAAAAGTCATGAACTGGCCTATTATGTCACTGGTCACGCTAACACACTCCCCCTTGCGTCCGCCATATATAGCGGCATATTGCACTGGAGACTGCTAAATGGGCTGCTATCGGTCAAAATCAAGAGAGAAAAGGGCAGAAGAGGGGGAAAGAACTCGTTTTTTTTGGTATGTAGTTTTTCACACGGGAAGATTGACATGTCTGCTCCTCTCCTTTCATATCTTCATGATGGTGAAATAAACCAACGCCCCCTAGATATTTGAGAAAATCTTGACACGCGTCACGAAAATATCACACAAAGCAGGCAAAGCAAAGGAACAAAATCATTCGTTGGCTCGTGGATATGAACGAGCCAATGAATGATTTTTCTTCTTTGTTTTGCCTGCTTTGTGTGATATTTTCCTGACGCGTGCCAAGGCTTTCTCGAATATTTAAAGGGCGTTGAATAGGCCGGGATCAAGATATATTTTACGCTATTAGCGAGATGAGATTGATCAATCTGAAGCCTTCATTTTTGAAAACTTTTTTATGTTTGCTGTAAACACCGAAAAGCCTGCAAGGATGGGGCCTACTGATTGGTCAATCTAATTTTACTAACAGAGAAAAATTTATCTGTATCCCGGACATTAACTTTGGTTGGTTGAGACGATTTTGAATAAAATCAAATCAGAAAGCCAATGTTTTTTAACTTTTCTGGTTAGTTTAATCGAAATCTTCCACGTCTATTACAGAAAACTGAGTTACTGTACTTTGGACAAAAACTTGAATATGAGTACACGACTTGTGCATATGTCACCACTCTTACATATAAATGTACTCTGTTATGAGCATAATTATAAGCGCAGCTGGTTAAATTTGAGTATCTGGGTATTAGAGAAAGCAATTGTGGCCCACCGTGGCTGAGTGGATAAGACACCACGCCGCTAATTGCTTGAGAGTGTAGGTGGGGGCGGGTTCAAATCCCGCCGTGATCCCCACGTGATCTGATACATATGTGTTTAATAAAACAAACAAACAAGCAAGCAATAGTGAAAGGTACAGTTGCCATGGAAACAACGACTTCTTTAATTCGTATAGAAAATGAATGAATAGTTGTAAATGACTTAAGTTTAAAATGTAGGCAAATGCTCTGAAAATATCAATGGCTCCCCTCTAGTATTTTACAAAAGTAATTTAATATATTCACATGATGTATAAAGTTGATGCAACTCTTAGCTAATGAAAATTCTGCGACAAGACTTATGTAGGTAGATCTTTTCAATGATTAATTCAAAATTCTAAGAACAAAACGAAATTCTTAATCGCTCTTTCTCCCCCCCCTCCCCCCCCCTCAAAAAAGAAATACTATAGAAAGATATAATTATTTGGATAACTTCAGTATTTCTGTGATCTTCAGTCAGAGTTTAGAAAAGGTGTCTGGATAATAAAAAAAAACATAAAACAAATTTGACGAATGATAAGACTATAGATTTCAGGCAATTTTTAACTGGAAAAAATTTAATTCTAATGTTTATGCGGCTTTAATAATAGACTATTAAAGATAATCAATTTACGGGAATTTTTATACGAAATTATATTCTCACATTTATGCAAATAGGTATGGATAAACAGACTTGAGTAAAATTACATATTTATTCTTTCTTCTCTATAACACGATCTAAATGAAGATGTACAGTTTATATCTTTAAATTTTTAGATTTTTTTTTATCAAAAATGTTTCCTCATCATGTCTAGAATTGCTAGATTTGCTTCTTTAGACAGATCTTCGATTCTTTAGATGCCTGCGGGGCTTCATTCTCGGATTATCCGTAGGTATTTGTAAAGGTAAATTTATTTTGCAAAACCGTCAGCAAAAAAAAGTTCGGACAAACAATTAACTGACAGACTAACTGTAAATATATATTTTATTTTGACTCTATTTGATTTTTACTAAATTTTCATCCTTCATAGAAAATTTTAAGAAGACATAAATTGAGAAAGACTGATACTTTGAAAGAAGGAATTGACTTTCCTTACTTTTAAATTATTAATTACTCTAAAAAATGAATGATAGGTAAACAAAATGTATACTATTGTGTTTGTTCCCTGCTGATAAAGGCTATACAAGGACTAATTTTAGCGAGTAGAATTATTTCAATTATATATAATATGTTTTAAAAAAAGGACTGATATCTACTAAAAAACAACTTTTCAAAAGTAAAAAAACAAGCCAAGCAAAAAAAAAAAAAAAAAAAAAAAAAAAAGGGGGGGAAAGTTGTGGCTAAAAAATAGTGTGATATCAAATTTCCAAGCTTATATTATGGTACTTATTTAACATTTTTTATTAAAAATTTACTATACGTAAGTCGAGTACCTAAGTTTGCGTTGATAGAAAGCCTTTTCTCCTTTACTAAATACATCATAACGTGTTTCTGAAAATTAATTTTTTTTTAATTATGCATGATGGGCTTGGCGGCCATCTTTCCATATTTTACACAAATTTCTAAGCAGACAAGCTCGTAATATGTTTGCATTATTAAGAATTTTGAACTTCTAGTTTTGGCTACAGACAGATAAATTAAGATTGTCTTTTATTTTGAGAAAAAAAATTGATTTTTACTTCTTTAACTAATTAATTAACCCCCTCCGAAAAAAAAGTATCATAAGATGAAACCTGAAGTTACTTCAACTTTATTTTAAGACACAAATTTCTAGGCACTTATTTTCATAAATTAAAAGCATAAAATGTTTACTTTAGCTGCAATTTCGAATTTCCGATCTTAACAATGTACTTGTGTGCTTAGAAATTTGTGTAAAATATGGAAAGATGGCCGCCAAGCCCATCATGCATAATTTAAAAAAAATTAATTTTCAGAAACACGTTATGATGTATTTAGTAAAGGAGAAAAGGCTTTCTATCAACGCATACTTAGGTACTCGACTTACGTATAGTAAATTTTTAATAAAAAATGTTAAATAAGTACCATAATATAAGCTTGGAAATTTGATATCACACAATTTTTTAGCCACAACTTCCCCCCCCCCTTTTTTTTTTTTTTTTTTTTTTTTTTTTTTTTTTTTTTTTTTTTTTGCTTGGCTTGTTTTTTTACTTTTGAAAAGTTGTTTTTTAGTAGATATAAATTACTCTGTATGAAGTTTCACCCATGGGCCATTATGTAACGGACTTATTTGGTGTTTCACTGTAAATAAGTAATAAATTCTTTTCACCCCATATTCCACAGAATATACGTTTTAGTGCACTTCATAAATATCAATATCTATATGTGAATTAATTATAGTAGCTATAGTATAGTAATATAGTAATACAGCTATAGTAATTATATGTGTATCCAATTTCGAAATGTTTGAAATGATGTAACATCATTAAAATGTATCTGAAAAGGGATTTTTTTCCCATTGGCCGTAATGTAACTGATAAATTCGAGCATTCTCTTATAAACGGAGTAGTTACACTAAACACTTTATTTCAATACAGATCTTGCTATAGTAAATGTCAATAACATATAAAATTACGTGGAAATTCTTGTGTATATTTTGGAGCGTTGTATCCCAGACTCTCGGACAGACTATCAGAAATCATAGAACATACATATACCGTCATACATATCAGAATAATTATTGGTACTTACACATACATATACACACACAAATGTGCATTTATACGAAAAAATATGTATGTTGTGAATTTAAATATTTTGTAAAATGTAATTTATTACACACAGCAAAACCAAAATTTTCCGTAAAATTACATAAGTGATCAACTACGAATTGATTGCTTTATTCTCTTTTTATTCTTATCTGAAGTGAATAATGCCTTTCACAGAAAAAACTCGGTAATTCTGTTTTTTTTTTTTTTTTTTTTTTTTTTTTAATCAATGGAAAAATTATTTTTGTTTAAGACATGTTTTTAAGATAAAAACAGCCATAGACATGATGAGTCCGCTAAATGGAATATTATTCTTAGATATTTGCTATGTTCAGCAGTTTTGTTATCATAAAAGTAATCTAATTTTAGAAATAAAAGCTATTTAATCTGATAAGTTTTCTTTTAATTATTTCAGCAATTTTTGTTATTGAGTAATTCTGAATGTATGTTTGCATACAAAAGCACATATTTCAGTATTTTATTTAAATTATATTTATACACGTAAAGCATTGTAAGGCATACGTATTTTATTCAATCTAACAGTAAAACATATTATTATGTTGCTAGTGTAAGAACTCAAGCCGATGTTTATTTAGATTGAATTAAATGACATTTGTTTATTTAAGTAAAAAACATAATTAAATATCTTAATTCATTTAATATGTGCATGTTATTTTCACAGATTATTAGATGGAACTAAAATAAAAATCCCACATAGAAAATATTATAAGAATAAATAATAAAAATTGGAATGAGTATTAAATAATACAAAATATTTATACTGCCCGTTATATATCGCAATTCTTTTAGAAAAAGAAAAATATTATTTTATAATAAAACGATTTGTTGACAGTGTGAAATTATTTATACAAATATTAGTCTATTAATAAGTAATTTTCTTTCATACCGTTTTTTTTATTTATTATTCTTTGGAATAAAATAATCTTTTCGAAAAAAATATATTAACCGACTTCAAAAAAAGCACTAAAAAGAATTAAATAATTCTTTAAACTTCTCTAATGACGAAGAGTTATCCAATAATCACACATCGGATATCATGTATCGGCATATAAACTTTAAATTTAATGTATATAATTTAATATCTACCAAACATGGATTTTCTAGAGAATATTTTTTACAAAAGATTAATTTATATATTTATGATTTAATTTACGAATATATACATACTAGCCGCCTTCGCCCGCTACGCTGGTCGGTTTTTCTAAAGAAATCTTGAATGAAACAAAATATATTTGTGAATTTGATCATGCGTTTTAAAGCAATATGGACATTTACCTGGTGTATCCAACCGAATTGCTGAAAACAATATGAATGTCATTACTCTATTATATCTTTTATTGAGTCATACAAAATTTAGACTGTTAAGGACCAATTTCTTTAGTTGATTTGTTAGTGTAGGATTCGGT
Organism: Maratus speciosus; assembly: GCA_963932465.1. NCBI lineage: Eukaryota > Metazoa > Arthropoda > Arachnida > Araneae > Salticidae > Maratus > Maratus speciosus. The sequence continues at coordinate 431,356,821 of OZ010795.1, read as the reverse complement.
AAAGAACAATAGAACAATATGTAATACACTAAAAGCGTTCATGAAAAATTATCATTGCAAGTCTCATCAGAATCTGTTAATTTGACTTATTGAAAAGGCTGATCGTTCATAATAATTGGGTTCGCCTGATTCTAGAACTTTCATCTATAATTCTACAATCAAGCAACCCAACAACCAAGCTACAGCAAATGATATGTGCTTTGTACTAAAACATTCACTGAAAAATTAACTAACCGATCAAGTTGCATCGAAATCCACTTAGCAGAATCTTTTAAACTGGAAAATATACCGAGACCTTCATAATAATTGGGTTCGCCTGATTCTAGAACTTTCATCTATAATTCTACAATCAAGCAACCCAACAACCAAGCTAGAGCAAATGATATGTGCTTTATACTAAAACATTCACTGAAAAATTAACTAACCGATCAAGTTGCATCGAAATCCACTTAGCAGAATCTTTTAAACTGGAAAATATACCGAAACCTTCCCTAAAAATGATCTAATTAACAATTTAAATACCATAAAAATTCATTCAGTGGAACCTTTAAAAAAAGGCAAATCTTTCAAAATTGGGTTCATCTGATTTAGAACTTTCTCCATAATTATTTAACTAAGCAACGTAGAACGTTATGTTTTATACTAACATCTTTTCTGAAAAATTATCTAACTAACAATGTAAGTCCCGTCAAAATTTATTCAGCAGAACTCAAGATATAAGCGGCCGGAATGAAAATTCTCTTTGCATTATGTATATATTGAGATAGTTAAATATAACTTTCATAATCGCGTTAACATGATTACAGAACTCTCTGGGAGGTAGGGGTAGGTATCTACTGAATCAATTCTGGATTTTTTAAGAAACTCAGCTCAACTTCCATAACTATAGCATATATACTCTCTTGTACACCCTATCGCTGTAGCGTATATCTTCCAATTTTCTTTACTGTACCACTGAGAACTTTTTCCGCATAGCTCCGTAACTAAACAACACACAATATGATAAATATTGAAAAAATCCCTGAAATATTATCTAACTTGCTGTGCTTTTAATTAGTTGACTTGAAATCTTTCATAATCGAGTTCAACTAATTTTAGAACTCCCGTAGCATCTTAGAATGATGGTTTTTACATTAAACCATTTATAAACCAAATTTACTATTTAACAGTGTAAGTTCTACAATATTCTGTTTAGTAGAATCTGAGTTATAGTCATATTTACAATATTTATTGCTCATTAAACCTTTTTTCTTTACGTTTGAAATAAAATTAGTAACTGTTTTGGTATTTCCTTGTTATGCCAACACCATTGTCACCAAGCGTAATAGTTGGCAGTTGGCACAAAAATGAAATGATACATTTGAAAAAAAAAATGTGTTGATAAAAAAATGAGCATTTAAAAAATATAACTTTTAAAAATTACAGACTTTGATCTACCATTTTTTTAAATCCATAAAAATAATGGTACTACTTGGTTATCCCGTCGACCAAAAATATATTGCCAAACTATAAGATTAAATGCCAATAATGGTTGATCGTAAATGTCACATTCACTTGACTTTAAGCAAGTTACACGTATTTACGTCATCAGGTGATTTTTATTTCGACGTTTTAAATGCATTTTTATTAATGTTATACTAATTTATTTGTTCTTTCGTTATTTAAAATAAAAATTCTGTCAATTTGTATAATTTGGCGAGTGGTTTGGCGATTTATATAATTTGGCGAAATTGGTCGGCGGGTACCAAAATAAATACTTAAAATATAAGAATAAATAAATATTTTGCAAGTAATAAAATATAGTCAATTTAAACTACAGGCTTGAAATTGTAAATGTCTTTTACTACTGAAGCATGGCGTACGTAATACGTAAAATATGTCTCACATTGCAGTAAACATTTCATTCTTTCAATGAAGACATTCATTGGTTTTTGAACAAAACAATTTTATATGTATAATTCCTAACTTCTGCAATAATTTTATTGTAGGTTCCTCATCATCAGATAACTGCGAAATGGTAAAATCTATATCAGTATCAGTAATAAATATTTTCTATTAAAAAAATAACAACTAAAAAAGTTTTGCGAGTTCATGATGGAATAAAATAAATTCCATCATTAAAAATATTCACGTTCAATAATTAGCAAATGTTAATATGTGGCACGGTTTGCAATAAAAATCGTTTGCACGATTAGGGTTGAAATAAATGGCGCGATACCATACATTTTGGCATGATATCGCGACGAAAATTAGAATGAAAGAGTACCACAGTTTGTTTTTTTTTTTTTAGTTTTAGTTTTTGAGGCGTTTGAATTTTTTTTCTAATTGACGAAGTTGTTTTTATTTAACCAAAAGGATTGGTTAAAAATTATTCAATTTGAATTTTTTCGCTTACTTCTTTTAACAGAATGAAAAGAATGAGTTTTTAAAAATTATCACTTGAGAAATTCAGGTTTTGGCGCCAAAGATACTGCCAAATTAGAAAAACATGAAATATCTCTCGAACTATTGGGCTTAAAAGAATTTAGTTAGTACCATTCAATTCAGCATACAAAAATACACCAAAATATGTTATCAGTTAAAAAATAACTATAAAATCAGATTTTTGAGGAATTTTTTTAAAGTTCGTTCTCTTTTTTACCCCCCTTAGGGGTGGAATTTTGATAAATCCTTTCTTAGCGGCACTCTATATCATAAGAAGTATTTTTACCCCGATTTTCAAGATTTTAGGTTCAGTAGTTTTGGCTGCGCGTTGATTAATACAAAATCCAGACTTTCTTTTATATATATAGATAAAAAGTAATCAATTACTTTTGAAGTTGGTGCCAACCTATCTTAAGCATAGTAAAATTGTGAATATATTGTAGCTATTACCATGAATAAAGTGATGATGGAAAATATAATGCAAATTTTAAAAAATGCTCTATTTCTCCAGCAAATTATTTATTTAATCATTATCGATTGTGAATGTTTGGCACCAACTTCAAAAAGTAATTGATTACTTTTTATATGTATATATTCGTAAATTAAATCATAAATATATATTAATCTTTTGTAAAAAATATTCTCAAGAAAATCCATGTTTGGTAGATATTAAATTATATACATTAAATTTAACGTTTATATGCCGATACATGATATCCGATGTGTGATTATTGGATAACACTTCGTCATTAGAGAAGTTTAAAAAATTGTTTAATTCTTTTTAGTGCTTTTTTTTAAGTCGGTTAATATATTTTTTTGAAAAGATTATTTTATTTCCTACTTTTTAGTTATTCATACCGTAACACACTATTATCCGGATTTCAACATCTGCTGAATAAGTAAATAATTTGTCAAAGAAATTATAATTTACAAAAACTATTTATTAAACAAATAGTTTTTAACAAATTCTTTACAATTTCATTAAATGTATTGACTTTATTAGCATTTAATACTTCTGAATTTTTTTAAACAAGTACATTATATCATCAATCATTAATTTATTGATCACATACACCTGACTTGTGTGCTTGGCGTAAGGGGCCCGCTTATAAGTCATCGTTAATCAAGGACATTGAGCTTTGAAAGGGGGGAGGGGGGGGGGGTTCTAGATAGCACAAGGAAATTTACAACACCAGGGAATTACATCTGGGAGCTCCACAAAGAGTGTGCAACGGAGCCAGCAGGATTTGAACTCGCAGCCCAGCTACGCTCTCAAGCGATTAGCGGTGTGGTGCCTTAACCATTCAGCCACGGTCTATATTCAAGAATTACTTTTTGTAGGACTCCGCTGTCAAGAAGAAAAATGCAGACTATGTAGTAATATTTGTATTGACTCTTCAAGTATATTGACCAGGACCCAGATATATTTTTCACTGTTAGTGAAATGAGATTGACCAATCAGAAGCCTACATTTTTGCGAACTTGTAATTTTTATAGAGTGTGTCCTTTTAAATTTCAAAAATTCTTCTGTCAAATAAAACAAAATTTTCTGTATTAAATACTGGCATCCAAAAAGCTGTAAACTTGTCAGGTTTGAAAATTTGGTCAAGAGCCCACCGTGGCTGAGTGGTCAAGGCATCACACTGCTAATCGCTTGAGAGCGTAGGTGACTGCGGGTTCGAAACCCGCTGGCTCCGTTGCACACTCTTTGTGGAGCTCCTGGATGTAATTCTCTGGTGCTGTAAATTTCCTTGCGCTATCTCGTTCCTGTGTATTGACGATGGCTTATAAGCGGGCGCTTGACGCCAAGCACACAGGTCAGATATATTCAATAAACCAATCACGTGGTCCATAATTCTACATTATTCTTTTCCGATAATATCCATCAATTGTTTCCTCATGTAAGGTGCCTCTATTTGAGAGTGGTGACATACAATGCTCAGACTCTGTTTATACAGTCGGACGATTTAATCTTCGAGCACTCTGACCCCCGCGGGTTTTTTCCGAATCCGAAAAAGAAGCAAAAACGGGGAAGGAAAAGACAACGACGAAGGGTTCGAGGTCGATCGCACGGGGAACGGGGTAAAAATTAAACTCTCGACACACGGCACCCGACAGTCGAATCACGGATCGGGAAAAATAATTCGCGTGTGTGTGTGGGGGGGGGGGGGGGGGGGGAGAAACAAAACACCAACAACGGATGTGTGTATTTTAATGATGTCACAGCCTTCCGAATGGTCTGAAATTTTAAATATGTAATCGTTGTAAAATTTTGTCGAGTCATTTCAAGTTTTATGAAAATCGGTGTACAGTTTAATTACAGAGACAGCCAAAAGTTTTACGTTACATTACGGGGAACGGGAAAAAATTATCGCAAGTGCATTTCAATGATGTTACAGACTATGCACTCATGAAGTGCAAAACAATATACATTCAGTACGATATGGGATGCAAAAAATAATTATAAAACTAGTTATAGTACGAACGCACCTCATTTGCCACGTTCGAAGAGCAATTTCCACCTCGTTTCGAACGGTCGAAAAACAATTACAGACCGAGACGAGTCGCGATAAACGATAATGGCTAGAGTGCTATGCTTTTTCTCGGAAATTTTTCCATCTCCGAGCGTTCGAGAAACATTTCCGGCATCCATGCGAATTTTTCAGTGGCTTTTTTAAGTTCTTCGTCGTCGTATTTACGAGCCGATACCACGAGCTCTGTTCTTCTCGAAGCGTCCACGCGAATTTTTCAGTGGCTTTTAAAAGTTCTTCGTCGTCGTATTCACGAGCTCCGTACTTCTCGAAGCGTCCGCGCGAAATTTTCAGTGGCTTTTTTAAGTTCTTCGTCGTCGTATTTACGAGCCGAAACCCCGAATCGTATTCTTTTCGAACAGTCGTTCGGAGCACCGCGTCCGCGAATCGAATCCGGTGTCGAAAAAGACATCGGCGGTCGATCACACCACGGAACAAGC
>OZ010795.1:431271899-431351226 GCA_963932465.1 Maratus speciosus | reverse complement strand
ATAAGATTTCTACTAAACCAATTTTGATAATTATTTTTTTTTTAATGAAAGCTGTTCATTTGTAATATTCATTGTTCATTTGTTCCTGTACTAGCTATGTTTTAATATATTTCTATTTTTATATTTTATTTTACATTTTAAATTTTTTTTGTGAAATTTCTTTAAAATGGTGGCAATTGAATTAATTCGATTGTTGCACAGAATATTGGAAATGGAGTTTATTTTTATTGTTTAAATACTTATTGATACCATTTTATCATTACAATAAAAAATAACTAAAAAAAATAACAGAAAATGCCTTTTGAACAGGAATGAAGACCATGCTCTCTGTAGCATTACAATGACCATTTGTAACATTTAAGCCTCTTATTGGAAGGGATGTCTCCTATAAAAAGGAAAAAGACTTTTATGAATTTTATATATTTTTTCAAAACATTACTAAATTAAAAAGAAAACTCCAGAAAAAAAGAAACATATTCCAATTCCTTTCAGATAATCAATTAAACATTTAAATTCATATCTCGCGTAGAAGAAACATATTTTTTGCTTATATGACTTTTTTTCTCCCAGTGCAAAGTCTTTTCTACATATATATCATACTTTGGGGTTGCTGGATTTTATTTTGGAAAGAAAGAAACAAATACTGTTATCAGATACTTTCGTGTAAGAAATAGTTTAGAAGTGTAAGTACAATTTGACAAGGATACACGGTATTATTTAATTTTCCTTACAGTTATCAAAGGAATCCATTTCAGGAAATGTTTTAAGAAATGTTTAGCCAGATTTAATTTTTTACTTGATTTTTCAGCAGAGAACAACAATCATATAGATTATTGTAACAGCTATAGTATTCAATAGTGTATTTAATAGTTCTAGATATATACATAGCATATAGATAACAGTTCTATATATTACAATAATAGAGTATTTATCAGTTTTTATGGTGATACCTCAAAAGGATAGAAAAAAATGTTTTCCCGAATCTATGCAATTAACATTACAGTAAACATTAGACTATGTATATATTTTTGGTATAAACTTTCAGCTTTAATGCAAGTAAATATTTCTATGAAATACGTTACATGTACTCTGCAGAGTCTTGAAATATTTAGTATTTAACCCTTTAAGCGTCCTGGATATTTTTTTATGTATAGTAAATGATCTATTTATATAAAATCCAAGTCTCTGTGTGTCCCTCACGATTCCGGTAGGACCGCCTCATTGAAATGAGTAATTGTTGAAAAATACAAATGCAGGGTTACCACAGTAGCGCCAAATGTTGGCCAACTTGGCGAAATGTGTATTTTAAACGGCGAAATGTGTATTTCTTTCTAAGTGAGCCCTAATTAGGTTGGAGGCGTGAAATTTTGTATACTTATTGCTGAACCCCTCACATCAAATGAAAAAGTATAACCCTCTGGGCTCCCACATGTGTATTTTAAACAATTCTTTTTAAGTGAGTCCCTAATTAGGTTGGAGGCGTGAAATTTGGCATAATTATAGCTGAACACCTCACATCAAACAAGAAATGTTAAAATTTTGAAAAAGTTGCACAAATTTTCCCAAGAAACCTGCCACTGATCATGTAGAAATATAAACGTACTTATTAAAAGGAAAAAAATCAATCCAAAATTCTGGTATGAATGTCCCATTCTGGGAATAAAATTAAATGGTCCAAATATGAACCACCGCCCTTGAAGGGGTTAAGGATATGCCAGTTCCTCTTTATTAATAGTTCCATGTCTATGAATTGCTTTAACAATTAACTTCCATCATCTTCCGCGTCGGGGACATTGGACAGAAGCTTCGAGTAAACTGTCTTCGGAATGGCAAATGAAACAAACTATCAAACATGTATATATATATATATATATATATATATATATTAAATAGTGGTACAAATAAAAAACAAAAATAGTTGCCAGTGGACTCGAATCGGTACGAACTCTCCGGACAACACAATATAATGAAATATATATACATTTACGAACCTCACTACAAAATACCGTAATTCCGCGCGCATCCGCTGCACCTCAGATAATTCGATTTCCTATCAGAATTTATTTTAAATAAAATGTGACATGCTTCTGCTTTGTGCTTATCTGTCTTCTTTTTTTCAATAAAAATTTCCGGTTTGAAAAAAACTTAACTAAGTAGCGGCGGATACGCGCGAAATTACGGTACATGATGGATAACATGATTTAGAGTGTATTGAATTTTACAGGGCCGCAAGAATATTCACAATACCTACTCGGTTCAGATTCGACACTGCCATTTCTCAGTATATTTTTCTGGTATAAAATTTAAAATATTCTGAAACATTTATGAAGGCGATTGCAATGTCACAGAGGCATGGAATTACTGTTTAACCCCCTGAAGGGCGGTGTGATAAAATATATCCCACCTAATATAAACAAAATTCTCATCAGAAAATTTTAATTAAATTTTATATTTTTCACTTTGGAGGAAATTGTTATTAAATTGCTTTTCCTTATTTAAAAATAAATTGTTTTGATTATTCCGGTGACAATTCAATATTAAAATGCAATTTTGCTTGCCCCTCAAGGGGTTAACCCGTTTTTGATGTAGCATTCTATTAAGAGAACAAGGCTTTTCATAATTATTTTATTTTAACAATTAGTTTTGCTACTACCCCCATGTCCAATGACAGTATCCTAATCCTGATAATATTAAAAATGTGAAAGTCGGGAAATATTTTGTTAAGTCAGCGTTAAAACGGGTGATTAAACGCCTTAATTTATTATACATTACATAAATTCTTTTTCCAATCTGCAACATTTCCACTTAAGTTAATCAAATTTACATGCTATATTGCTTTGCAATACATAAAATAAAAGTTATAAAACTAAAACCCACTTTCAATAAAATGTCGCAATATCATATTCCGTTTTTAATATTGTGACTTTCCAAAGACAGAAAAAAAGTGAAATCGATCTCACATTTCTCACATTGCAGCAATAATAGGTGCATCAATGTTAACCTTGCCAAAACTATACCTGATTCGAGAACCTGAATGATTGTGTTTACGGATTGTTTTATAACTACTATTTCCTCCTAATACCAATATTCGTCTTATGCGTTGTGAGATTAAATCTTTAGTGCGCAGCTTTGCATGTATGCAAACAGCAGTGTTTTGAATTTAATAGATTTATTTATATTCGTATATACCTAATTCACACCAGAAAATTAAAATAGCAATATCTGTTTTAATTAAGGACAGACATTCCGTATTTAAATAAAGCGAAATGAACCATTAAAACACTCTGCTGTAAAGTCACATTCTCTGAACTACACAATTTCTAGAATATATTCTATCATGGTAATTAAAGGGTTAAATGTTAAATTTTATAAAATAAATAATTATACAAAATAAGTTACTTGGAGACATACTTCCTAGAATATTTACTAATTTGCAGTATTTTAGCGTAAAACAGCCGCACGACAGTCGTTTTGACTTGTATTGCCGATGTGCAACAGAAGAAAAGATGGACGTATTATATGAAAATGTATCTGCGCTTTTTTCATTATTTTTCCTGTGTAATAAACCTTTCAAAGAATCATATATAATTTTTTCGAAACAAAATAAAAAATCGTGCATTTAAGGGTTAAATATAAGGCGAAGATTACTTATTTGAAAACAGCAATTATAAAATTCCAGAAAATAATTACCCTGAAAAACATTATCAGTTATATGTTGGTTATATTGTATCAATACTTGCATTCATCGCTAATAGTGTTGCCAATTTAGCGGAATTCTGAATTCAAAATATCTACAAGACTTTTGAAATAGTAGCAATTTTCATTTTATTTAACGGCGAAAATCAGCATTTAACCCTTTCAGGGGCAAGGTGCTTGTATTCGTAAAATGTTGAAATAATTGATGGACACTAGTATTTACAAGAAAATTTATTTGTAAACAAGTAAATGTATATTTTCGCATACTTAATAAAAGTGAAATTTTCATTAAAAAAAATCAGGTGCGAATGTGGTAATTTGGGATTACAATTATGTGATGCCGTAGCGGCATCACCGACCTTCAAGGGGTTAAAGCGAAAATTATTAACGAATTCTGATATATATTTTGAATACAAAAATAAGCTTAATTTTCAACACTGACTGCTACTGATGATATTTGAACAAAAATACCAATATTAGTAAAATTACATAGGAAATACATGTAATGAAACGTCTATACAGCAGAAATATTGTAATTGTAATTAACTCCAAAAAAATGTCCATATTGCAAAAATATTTATCTTATATTGGAAATTTTAATAGACAAATAATTGCAAAATAATTTTTGCCAATTTACATTTTGCACATATTTACGCACTATCAGCAAAAAAATATTTTACATAAATTCTGAAACACAGTCACTCCCAGGTTGTTGCATCATGTACAGTCGTGGAAAAAAAAAAGTAAACACCCCCTACTAACTCCTCAACAAATTATCGTAGAAGAAAGCTACTGGTACCGAACGATTGGAAATAAAGTCTACTTTTAAATGATGTATATAAAATTTGCTTAGGGGGCCACCCACATATTAAAACGAACCATAACTTTGTTTTTTTCAATAGCAGTACCCAATTCTGACAGCATAAATGAACTCTACACCCTTCAATTAGCCTAAAAATGAATTTTTATGCAATTCGTACATTAAGTTTCCGAGAAATTAATTATTTTAAAACGGGCGTATTTTAAGGGCTGTATCCAAATTGACGTTCCGTACTGGATTGTTAACCGAGAGAGCCGCTTCCTTGATCAAGGCACGTTAAGCGCCACTCAAGGAGTCAATGAAGCGTGTTAGATTACAGTACGGTAGAATAAATTTCAAAATGTCTACTCCAGGGGTGTCCAACTGCGGCCCGCCGGATACCACTAAAATTTTACAGTTATATTTGCCTTATCTAATCGTCGAATTGCTGCGATTCAACTTGTCGACTATTTCTGTAAAATTTTATTGGTATCCGGCGGGCCACAGTTGAACACCCCTGGTCTACTCACTTCCATCATAGACGGCCTCTTAAACCATCATTTTGCCGTTTTTTAAGCACAATTTGAAAACTATTTGAAAGAAAAATGTGAAAATTTTGAATTTCCATAAAGCAGGACTTAATAAATCTAAATCCATCAAAAAAATTGTAGGTTGCAATTCATAATTTTTTCGAATATTAATTTCATAATTCATATCATAAAATTATAAAAATTGCAAATTCAACTTATTTATGTTTGGGTATATTAGTATTATTACCACAAAAAAAAAAAAAAAAAAACTAGCACATTAGGAGCATAATTTCGGGAGATAAAAATATGAAAATATAATTTAACATTAGAAGAACTAAATTTTGAATGTTTATAATTCAAAAACTTATTATTCAAACGACTTGAAATTTTGTGTCCAGGCATAGTTTGAACCGAAGATTTGAAATATCTCGTTAAAATTGAGTATTGCCATTGAAAAATGAAGTTAGGATTCGTTTTAATATGTAGATGACCCCCTAAGAAAATTTTATATACATCATTTAAAAGTAGACTTTATTTCCAATCGTTCGGTACCAGTAACATTCTAACTATGATGATTTGATGAGGAGTTAGTATGCGGTGTTTACTTTTTTTTTTTCCACGACTGTACATTTTTAGTAAGGTTAACCTTGTTCTACATATTATTTCTGAACGTCGAATGCATTTTCGTATTTTTCTTTCCTTGAAATTGTCATGGATTACAAACGCAACATTTGATTGAAAGAAGGTTTCATTTTTATAACTTTTATTTTATGTATTACAAACAAAAAAAATATGTAAATTTTATTAACTTAAGTGAAGATTTTGCAGATTGGGAAAAAAAGTAATATACTGCATAATGAATACAGATGCATTTAATAATCTGGTTTTGACCATCTGGTTTTGACGCTGACTTTAGACAAAGATTTTCAGACTTTCACACTTATAATATTATTAGAATTAGGTTTCTATCCTTACAACATGGAGATAATAGCAAAAATAATTTGTAAGCAAAATAATACTCAATGAAAAGGTATACGAGAGACCCCAAACGTGTTATATAATAACTTCATGCTTCTATGACATAGCGATCGCCTTCAGAAGTGTTTTAGAATATTCAAAAATTCATACCAGAAAAAATATATCTAGAAATACCAGTGTCAACCGAGAAAACTAGTGTCGAATCCGAGCCAAGTAGGTGTCGTGAGTATGCGGGCCGCAGGCTTGCGAGATTATTTCAGGCAAATATCAGTTCTCCTTTATAGAAAAAAAAAATCTAGGTTCAACACGCGAAGTTTCGTCTTATTTGGGATGATATTTTTCCATAAGAAAATACTGGTACCGAAGAATTTCCTTGTCGTGAAATTTCAGGACAAGTACGAACCCTGATTTTAGCTTTATACAGGGTGTTTCTAAACTCATGGTACAAACTTTAAGGGTAGGTAGAGCACGCAGTAACAATCATTTATTGTATAACAATGTATGAGACCAAGTGACGCATTAAGGTAAAAACACCAGGGGGGCAATAAGGCCCATTTTTTTACTTTTCAAAATTTCTCATTCTACCCGGAAATTTTTGCGCTATCCTTTTCTTAACATTTCATAATTACTTAATAATAAAATTCTTCTTTGAAAATTTTTGGTATGAAATCGAAATTTTTTAATTGAAAATAGAAATAGAAATAGAAATTTTTTGAAATAGAAATGAAGTTTTTGGTTGGTTCCACTGGCGGTAGAGGGCAGTAAGTGACTGGTCGCCGTTCAATACCATGCTTTCAAGTAGAAGAAATCGCCATTTTTAATTGTGCTATTGTTCGTCACGGAAGACTTTACATATGTCGAAAAAGCCGACATGCATTTCATGTATGGTCGTGCAAATGGCAACGCCAGAGCTGCCCTACGAATGTATCAGGAGCAGTTTCCTCGCAGAAGAATGCCTGATCATAGAACATTTCAGCGCCTACACCGTCAGCTTTCTGAAACAGGTTCTTTCCACGTCGCCAGACAGGAAACTGGGCGAGAAAGGCAGTGCAAGCCTGGAAGAAATTATTTTGAATTTTGTGAGTGAAAGGACCGAATCAAGTACAAGAGCTGTTGCACAGAATTTAGGTATGAGTCATCCGACCGTTTGGAGAATGTTAAATGAAAGTCGATTTCATCCCTTCCGTTTTCAGCGTGTACAAATTTGAATCCGGAAGACTATCTTCTGCGGTTGAACTTTTGCGAGTGGGTTTTGCAGCAACATGTATTGTATCCAGACTTTACTGCTCATATTCTATTTACAGATGAGACAGTATTTACACGCGAGAGTTTATTTAATGCGCGCAATTTCCATCTTTGGGCAACTAATAATCCACATGCAACGCGGCCACATGTTTATCAACAACGATTTTCTATGAATTTGTGGGCAGGTATTGTTAATAATTATTTGATTGGCCCATACCTACTACCAAAGAGGCTGGATGGTCGCTATTACCTTTTTTTTCAATAGGTTTTACCAGAACTGCTGCAAGATGTTCCGATCGCTATTCGTAACCGGATGTGGTTTCAACATGATGGAGCGCCCGCGCACTTGACCACTGATGTGCGCAGTTGCCTGAATGCCACATTTGGGACGCGATGGATTGAACGTGGTGGACCAGTTCCTTGGCCACTGCGATCTGCCGATTTATCGAGCCTTGAATTCTTTTTATGTGGACATTTGTTCTTGTTTAGGATACTCCAGTTGACTCAGACAAAAATCTAATATCTCGCATATCCGAAGCTGCTTCACGTGTGCGGGAAATGCCTGACATCTTTAGAAGTGTACGCCAATCGTACAACCGACGCTGCGAAGCATATATCACAGTTGTTGGGCGCAATTTTGAACACTTATTGTAATATTATTGCATGCATTATTATTTACTTGTAAACTACACTGTAAATAAATATTTTATTTTTTATTCATGTATTTCGTTTGATAAGTCTGCCAGTTTTGCGCTTTTTTTTTTAATTCAAAAATTTCGATTTCATACCAAAAATTTTCAAAGAAGAATTTTATTGTTAAGTAATTATGAAATGTCAACAAAAGGATAGCATAAAAATTTTCTGGTATGAATGAGAAATTTTGAAAATTAAAAAAGGGGCCTAATTGCAGCCTTGGTGTTTTTACCTTAATGCGTCACTTGGTCCCATACATTCCTATACAAGAAATGATTGTTATTGTGTGCTCTGCCTACCCTTAAAATTTGTACTATGAGTTTAGAAAAACCCTGTATGTTGCGCATATGAAAATTTGTTGTTAATATATGAGGCTGTGCAAAAGAGACACAATTTTTCAGACTATACATGGTAATTACTGAAATCGGTTTTCAAATGTGTTATTCCGTTTCTAAAATGTTTAGTTGGATTTCTTATTACGTTATTAAACTGCTAATGTTCGTTTAAACCTTCGAGAAATGTTTAAAAGTGTTTCATAATCTATGATTGATGCATGATTTTTCTTTCTTGTTTACTTTTGAGACTATTCCTGGAAGAAGATTTTTGTGTTAATTAAGTATGCTGTTTAAAGTATAGTGATTTCCTACTAAATTCCATGCATGAAGATTTCATTTTTTTTAAATAACTGTTGTTAATAGTTAATTTAACTAAATAATAACAATCTAAAATAATGGAGTTAAAGGAAATCATTAGTTTTAAAACTTTAAAATTTAATTTGTTTCGTTTTGTTTTCCATATATTTAAAAAATATTGTAGAAAAATTAATGAAACAAAACAAACGTCATCTATATAGTTAAAACTAGCAGCCTTCGCCCTCTACGCTGGGATGTTTTTCTAAACAAACCTTGAATCAAACGAAATATATCTGTGAATTCGTTCATGCAAGCTGATCCTCTACTATAGGATTTCGTAAAGTACGATAGAACAATATATAATATACTAAAACCCTTTTCTGAAAATTTATCAATGCAATTCTCATCAGAATCCGTCCAACAGAGCCTATTAGAAAGGCTAATCTTTCATAATTGGGTTCACCTGATTCTAGAACTTTCAGCCAAAATAGTATAAACAAACAACCTAGAAGGATATGTTTTTTTCTACTAAAACATATCCTGAAAAATTAACTAACCGAGCAAGTTCAACCGAATTCCACTTAGCAGAATCTTTTAAACTATCAAATGTACAACAGCCTTTCCTAAAAATTATCTATTTAACAGAGGCCGGGAAAGGGCAGCACAGGCAATCACCTCATCGAGTTCACGGCTGAAATTCCAGAATTAGTTAAAACTCGGTCCGCATATTTAAACGCAATTGGTCTGCCAATCTTGGTGGAAAACCCCTGAAAACCTGATTTTAGAGGATGACTTGTAGGTTTGCTATTGTGATTTCCTGCTCCCAGTCCTCCATGTTTTCATTCCTTTGGGTGCAGGAAAACACATTGTTAAACCCATGAATCAACCGCTAAAATCGGGTTCTCAGGTGTTTTCCTCTAAGATATGGCTTGGCAGGCAGACCAATTGCGTTTAATATTCGAATCGTATTGTAACAAATTCTGGAATTTCAGCCGTGAACTCGATGAGGTAATTGTCTGTTCTCTTGCCTCCCGGTATAACATTCCCATCAAAATCTATTCAGCAGAACTTTTAGAAAAGCCAATCTTTCATAATCCTGTTCATCTGTTTTTGACTTGTCCCCATAATTATTTAACCAAACCACATAGAACGATATGATGTACTAAAGACTTTTCTGAAAAATTATCTAACAATGTAAGTCCCATGAAAAATCTATTCAGCAGAGCTCAAGTTCTAAGCGGCCGGAACGAAATTTCTCTTTGCATTTCCTATATATTATAGATAGTTAAATTTAAATATATCTTTCATAATAATATATCATATAATCATAAATATATCTTTCATTTCCTATATATTATAGATAGTTAAATTTAAATATATCTTTCATAATCGTGTTAACCAAATTATAGAACTCTCAGGGATGTAGGGGTAGGTCTACGTTATATACACTCTGGATTTTTTAAGAAACTCTGCACACCTTCCATAGCAATAGCATATATATTTTATAGTATATTACTGTCTGCATATAGCGTGCATCCTCTAGTTTTTTACTACACAACTGAGAACTTTTCCACAAAGCATCAAAATCCATTCAGTACAACTTTAAATAAAAGATAATCTTTCGTAATCGGGTTCACCTAATTTTAAAACTCCCATAGCTATCACTAAGCAGCGTAGAGATATTTTTTTACATTAAAACACTTCTGAAACAAATTACCTAACTAACAGTATAAGTTCTACAAACTTGCGTTCAGTAGAACCTGAGTTATAGCCAATCGGAATGAAATAAGAATTTGCGTTTTATATAAATATATAGTAGACGATGATGAGTAAAAATGTAAGGGCTGGTACTTGCGATTTAAAAAATGCTATTGGTGAGATTTGTGCACTGCTAACCAAAGCGATATAAGTAAGCGTCCTATCTTAAATGGGAGAAGTAACCGCAAGATTAAAAGCGAAGTCACATCAATCAAGGTCATGCGCCACGTAGCGGATGAAGTGTGAACTACAGGTAGATACTGAACTGTTTTCTTACTCACACCACTAAAATTGTAAAGTTTTTTTCATGTTGATTAATAAATGAAGTGTTAAGGTGAAGAAAACTTCGTAGTGTCAAGCGCATCTGGATGTCCCTCTCGGTACGCTATTATTTTGCAATAAATGTGACAAACAAAATTCATTTTCATGAGTGACTCAAGCTTTAGGAAATACGCGCCACACTAAAAGCCCGCGTATGTGAATTATCACTCCGTCCACAAGATGCCGCAACTGTATTAATTTACGCCCGATTCCAGCATTAAGTTTGCACGCTTACTTATATCGCTTTGCTGCTAACATAAAAGTTCCCATTTTTTTCTTTTTATCCAGGAGCAAATGAGAAATTGCAAAACATTTTTTGAATTTAAGGCTTTGAAAATGAAAGCTTTTTTTTAAGTAGTACAAACATTGCTTTCATATTTAAATTAAATATTTCCGTTTTACAACATTTATTTCTTATTAACCTTTTTTCTTCGTATTTAAAATAAAATCGGTAACTGTTTTGGTATTTTTCCGTTATACCTACACCATTGTCGCCAATCATAATAATTAGCGCAAAATGAAATGAAACATTTGAAAAAAAAATATTTTGTTGATACAAAAGAGCATTTAAAATTTATAACATTTGAAAATTAGACGTTCACCAACTATTTTCTTTTTTAAATCAATACAAATCAAGGTACTACTTAGTTATCCGGTCGACCAATTTCGCTAAATTATATAAATCGTCACACCACACGCCAAATTATACAAATTGACGTGTACAAATAAAAATGTTATTGACATTGACATTTTTATTTTCGAAAAATAACAATTTAAGATGTTTTGCTAGAATTAAATACTAATAAAAAAAAATATTCACGTTCAATAAATAGCAAACCTTAATGTTTGGCACAGTTCGCAATAAAAATCCCTTGCACGATTAGGGTTGAAATAAATGGCGCAATAGCATACATTTTGTCATGGGTAACGGGAAAAAGTACCAATTTAAAAAAAAAATTAGTTTCGAGGCGTTTGTAATTTTTTACCTAACTGATATAGCTGTTTTAATTATTCAACCAAAAGAATTGATTAACAAAATTTCTCAATTTAAATTTTTCCGTTGCTATAGTAACGGAGATATTTTTAGAAATTATCACTTGAAAAACTGAAGTTTCGGCGCCAAAGACATCGCCAAATTAAAAGAAAATATATGAAATATCTAGCGAACTATTGGGTTTAAAAGAATTTAGTTAGTACCATTCGATTCAGCATGCAAAAATACACCAAAATATGTTATCAGTTGAAAAATAGCAATAAAATCAGATTTTAAAGGAATTTTTTAAAAGTTCGTTCGATTTCCCCCCCCCAACCCCTTAGGGGTGGAATTTTAGAAAATCCTTTCTTATCGGCACCCTATGTCGTAAGAAGAATTTCTACCCCAAAATTCAAGTATTTAGGTTCAGTAGTTTGGGCTGCGCGTTGACTAATACAAAATTCAGACTTTCTCTTATATAGATAGATATAACGGGATCAATTCAAAACTATTTACTTTATTACTGGCTCGAATTAATTTTTAACTCTGAATGTATTTTATTTAACCCTAGATCTACCGGGAATTTTATTCAAGTTTTAATAAAACGTTCTACACCAGAATTTTTATTTAAAACTATTTAACTTATTTATTTACCTTATTTTTGTCTGGTTTATATACTTAGTTTATTTTAAAGAAATTTCTGGTTTGAATGAATATATTGTATGTACCTGTCGGGTCCAATGGACCCGTCTGGTAGACGGAGGGTTAAAACTATGTTTTTCGAATTCACGCACACACGAATTCACGCAATTTGCGCACACCTCCGAAAAAAAAAACTGTTTGTAGACAGATAATTTATTTTCGCCTATATATATATATATAAAATTACATCACCTGCAGTCTTCACATACTATTTTGTAAATTGAAAGACGGTATTTTTTCCCCTTCAGCTTAAATTAATTTTTAAGTAAAATACACAATAAAACACAATACAACACAATAAAACAATACAATAAAACACATTGCAGGTTGAAAACTGATAATATCCCTTAAGTGAATTTTTTTAACAGCTTATATGTTTTTTTTTTTTTGTTTTTTTTTTTATAGTAATACAGGGTGATTCTAAATTGTTTTTGCAAAATAAGAGGTGTGATAGTAAAAGCCAGACGAGTAAAAATTACCATAGAACATGGGGTAGCAAATGACTTATTGAGTCACAAATACAGGGCGTTTCACCCTCATTGCAGCCGGCTTGCCGTTAATAATTTGCGAAAAATAAAAATATTGCAATAAAAATGTAACGATATGCTGTACGATATGTACCTTATGCTGTATGAAATGTGATAACATCAGAAAAAGTTCTGGAAAGACAGGGTACTCACACAATCGAAGATACCCTATGTACTGATAATCACATTCCAAAATGTGGAGCGTCAAACGCATACTGCCGGCGCGTATAATAGAAACTTCTAACACTTTTTTTGTGTGTGCTATCATACTTACAACAAAAGTGAGCATGTCAATTAAAATTTTCATTATAATATACTTCTGTTTGCTGAAAATTATTACCGTCAACCAGTGTTCGAATACGGTAGAACACCCTATATTTGTGACTAAATAAGTGGATTGCGACCCCATGTTCTATGGTAATTATTGCTAGTCTGGAAGGGTACTATTAAACCTCTTATTTTGTAAAAGCAATTTAGAATCACCCTGAATTTGTCTTTAACACTCTACTGCCCATGGTAGCATATTTGCTACCGTCAGCGTTTACGATTTAGGGGATTTTTTTATTCATATATTCCGTGTTCACATCGGAAATTTAAAATAGGAATTTAAAATAGAACTTTTTAATTTAATTAATAGTAGTCATTTCGTTATGAGCTAAACCGAAAGTTGCTATTAGATTTTCTGGTGTGAATTCCGATTCTCTGCATTACGTAATTTCTAGAACGCATTCTACCCTGGGGATTAAAGGGTTAATAAGGCGAATATTTCTGTTTTTTAAAATGTGATGGAAATCAATCATTCTTAAAAAATAACTCCGCCCAACATAGAACATAGATTACTAAGATACCCCAATATCGAAAGGATATAATTACTAAAAAAACTACCGCCAGTGTTGCCAGTTGGACTTTCTTTTAGTTTGCATGATTACTAATATGTTTTTGAAATAGTAATATTTTCCTTATTGAATATATTAAATCAGGCAAATATTTCTGTATTTAAAATTTGATGGAAATAAACCATTCTTAAAAAATATCTCCGCCCTACACCGAACATAAATTACTAACACATCCGGGCAATTTCACATAACATGGGCATTATAGTGTAAAAAATAAGAATAAACAAAACAACTAAACATTATTTGTAAATGTTGTATATTTATTGAAGTTTATAAATTAGAATCTGGCAACACCTGGTTAATTATTTTCTTTCCATGTGAAGACTTGCTCTAAGAGCACATGTTTTGGTGAATTGTTATCAGCTTTGATTCAATTTTAAAGGTATGTATTTTCTAGGATTTAGCATGTTTCTGTTAGATAACTATATATTTTTGTAAAAGATTTTTGCTATAAGAAAAATGTAAAATTATTGTTTTAAAATTTGAAAAAAAAAAGTGAGAGATGCCAACTTTAACCCGGGGGAAGTCGCGCATACCCACAGTGTGAATGATTATTACTTTGCCACAAATAAATACAAATAGAAATCATAACCTTTCAAAGTATATAATTTCTAAAATAAATTAAGTTGAAGAATACTACTTCAAAAAAAAAAGTGTTGACAATGTAAAAAACCGTACGTACCTGGGGTATGTCACACCCCATGCGATTTCTACCGGGTTAATAATCAATAAATTATGTGTAATGTGAGTCACAAAAAGTTCATTATTTTAACCCTTACCGGCGCGGAGTAATTCTGTTTATAAACTGATGAAATAATGGACTGACACCGCAATTTATAAACGAATTTATTAGAAAATATGAACTTGCTTATTTTCATGTAATTAAAAGGAAAATTTTGGTTAAATATTCTTGGTGCCGTTTGTCAGTTTTGGAATTAAAATTAGGTGTCATTTTTTAAGGATACCGCGCCGGTAAGGGTTAAATATTTATAATATTTTATTGCTACAAATTAAAAAAAAATTACAGTTTCTCCTATTTATTTATATTACTAAAATAATTGATAGAGTAATTTTATATTTCTAAAATATTTTACTTTGAAATAGACATTTTATTATGTAATTTGAGTCACATGTAATGTGAGTCACAGCTATTGTTGCATGATAAGACTTCTTAATAGTATTTATATGTATTGCAATATTATTTTGTGTGCTAATTGTTTTATTTTCTATATATACACACACATATATGACTAATTACTATAATTGAATTAATGAAATAGTGTAACATTATTGTAAATTCTTATAGATTGTTGTAATTCCACTTGTAATTCTGTTTTTTTGTTGTTGTTGTTGTTGTTGTTTTATAGACAAATTTTAATTTGGCATCACCAACATCAGCAGAACAGCAGAAAAAGCATACAGAAAAATTTAAGAAACACGGGAAATACAATGAATATAAACAGAAATACTGTCTGCAAATGAAGGAATATAGGAAGAGGAAAGCAGAAAAAGTAAAGAAGTTGCTTCAAGTGGTTCGAGATGAGCTGAAATATGGAGAAAGGAAACTCTCAAGAAAAAGCGTAACAAGTTTTGGACTTCATAAAAAGGAAAAGCAATCAAGTGAAAAAAAAACATGAAATCACCTCAACAAAATATGGGTACAAAAATATGAGTACACTAGGAAAGGCAGTGGCCAAAGCAAAGCAATGTTTGCAGTTCGTCATTGGGAAGTAGTTGTGAGAAAGTTATTTAACCCCTTGAGGGGCAAGCAATTACTTTTGTGAAATGCTGAATTCCTACCAGAATCTTTGAAAAATTCTATTTCAAAATAAGTAAAAGCAATTTTTCGGTTTTTTTTTTTCCACCAAAGTTAGAAAAGTAAAATTTAATAAAATTTTTCTGGTGAAAAACTTCATTAATCGTAGGTGGTATATAATATATACGGTGCCCCTCAAAGGGAAATTAATTATTTAGCAGTGAATGCAATATGAATTTGGATAGAAGTTTTCAGTGTCTATAGAATTCATCACAAGGGAATCTCTTATGCCGAGATACTTTAACCCTTTCCGGCACACTGTGCCCGGGTCGGGATACCTAATTTTAATTCCAAACTTACGATCTGCACCAAGAATATTTTAACCCTAGATCTACCGGGAATTTTATTCAAGTTTTAATAAAACGTTCTACACCAGAATTTTTATTTAAAACTATTTAACTTATTTATTTACCTTATTTTTGTCTGGTTTATATACTTAGTTTATTTTAAAGAAATTTCTGGTTTGAATGAATATTTTGTATGTACCTGTCGGGTCCAATGGACCCGTCTGGTAGACGGAGGGTTAATAAAATTTTGCTTTTGCAATCAACATGTAAATTAACATGTTTTTAATATCTAAAAAAGTCGCTTTAAAAATTCCGGTGTCAGTCAATCATTTCATCATTTTACAACAAAAATTGCCTGTGCCGGAAAGTGTTAAATAAAATTCTTCAATTTTATGCAAGAGATATTGCAGACTAACTCCTGGTAGGAAAGATGTTTTAACAATATGGGAAAATGGAAGGGAACTTTAAAAGCAAGCTCGACATCCCGTCTATTCCATAAGAGAAGTTTATACTAAAATTTATCTAAAGGCAAACACTGGAAATGGCCTGAAAATTAAGATAAAATATTTTATCCTAGATCGAAGTTGATTCGAAAATTACAACCTCCAATTCCTATAAATTCAAGAGGTTTTTTATAATTCGTATCGTAATTCTAACAACAACAAAAAAAAAAGATTGTAGGTTATTCTAAAAATGTGTGATGTGTAATTATTATTATTTTTATTTATGCATTTTTAATTATTAATTTTAATTAAATATTTTAATTTATTTATTTGTTAACATATGTAATTAGATTTACCTGTTCATTAAGTTGAGTAATGTTTCATTAAGATATACAAAATTAAATGTTTTTAATTCCGTTTGTCATTTACATTAATGGCTAATTTGATGCGAGTCACACTCAAAATATTGATTGATATAATTACTTGCTATTAAAAAACGTTAATTTTGCGTAAAACATAAGTTGAAAGCGTGTTTTACACTATAAAATACTTCTTTTTTACTGTGTTGTGATAAATTAGGAGAAATTTTAGGGCTTCATTAACCCATAAAACTTGACTTCCTTTTTTTGTAATGTGAGTCACAGTACCAAACACCTGTTCATTTTAACATTTTTCTAGATTGATATACTTAGTTGTTACTGTGCCACGGATATCTATGAAGAACTTTTTAAAAACAAAATGTGATATTTCTTCGATGTATATAGAATTTACGTTTGGAAAAATGTGTGAAATGGCAACGTGAGTCACATAGAATTGCCAATCACAATAACGAAACGATATAATTACGTAATATTCATTTGGACATTTTATTTTGTTTTAAATTGACCTGTTATCTTCGACCGACAACAAGATATCTTGATTGAGACGATGTGCAGTGCCCTAAATGTGTCTTTTAACACTAATTTACATATAACTATATTTGTATACATTTTGCGGTGTGAAAGTTTTTATATCATGAAAAAATGTCAATCTTTCAGTTATATTTTAAGGGGGTAGTACAAATGCTCTATGCAGGACATGTTAACCCTCTAATGCCTATCGTAGCATAAAAGCTACAACAGAGTTTCGAATTTTTTAATTCGGATATTCCAAATTCAAACCAGAAATTTAAAATAGCAATATTTACTATATTTAATAACAAATATTTCGTATTTGGATAAAGCGAAATTTACTATTGAATTTTCTGGTGTGAATTCAGATTCTCTGACTAAAGGAATTTCTAGAACGTATTGTACATTGGGAATTATAGGTTTAAATTAATTTACAATCAAGATAATGTATAAGATACTCTACTTTCATTCGTAGACCGTCTACTATACAATCACATCAAGAGTATCAATAGACTCCGAACATTGTCTGATACAGTCTACGATACAATTACCCTGAAGCAGAGCCTGATTACAAGGTTCGCACACTCCTTGGAATTTCGAAGGACTCTGGCACCACTATTAATGATAAGAAAATTTACATTTAATTTTTAAAACACAGAATTCGCAATCACGGCCTTTATTCGCAGATTATTCAATATTTTTCTGCAGTGAAATACTTTGAAAGTACTGTAAAAATTGTGTGGTAAAACTGTGCGAACCCTGCTGATTACCAACTGAGCACACTTACACCAATAAATTTTAAGAGAAATGTTCGCTTGATCTAAGAGCCGTATTCATGCACAAATTTCTGCCATGAATAAGGCAAAATTTTCTGTTTCTTTTTACTGGTGGGAATGTGCCCGGTTGGTAATCAGGCACTACCTTGAAGGTGTCATCATACTCGTAATATCATCTTCGTTCAGAATATTTAGATATTTTTTTCTACGTAGCAGCCGACTACATATTAAAAATTGCACAGACTTCGATTTTTCACTCACTTTTGACACTTTCTTTGTGTTCCTTGCATCAAAGAACCCGGAAAAAAATATAAATGACGTATTTTTATTAATTCTTTATGGAGTTACAAGAAAGTCAAATACTGAGGATAATGATGTCAAATTCACGTGGCAAACATTAATTTATACATTCCTCTAAAACATCAGATTTACAATTTCTGTTTCAGTGATATGCACAGACTGGATCCAAACATATTCTAAGGATTGTTTTTATTCAAAACATAATTTTAACAACTGAAATTATTACTAAATTTATATTGAATATCTATGAATTATGACCTTCATCAATTTTTAGATAAACAGAATGGACATTGTAAAAAAACATTCGTTTGGAATTTTACATTTCGCTCTAATAATTATTTTTCGAGATATAGTAATACTTTTCTAAGGTCTACAGCAGACGGTCCCGTATTGCCTTTGCCATACCTCAGCTAAGCTAATGTAATTACACGATGTCCCTTTCCATATGTACTATATACAATTTTTATATAAAAGTGATTTCTTAATCTTAAAATTACACTGTGTGCAAAATACTTAAAACGTGAGACAATATTTAAAAATATGTTAAATTACTTTAATTCATCTTAGTATTTTCAACTATAAACATAGCATTCGTCAGAGAAACACAAAGATATTGTTATTAACATCTTATTTTCAAAATTCACGTAGACGATGTCGGATGCAGTTAAAGTGCAAGTCAATTTTTAGATCTAGAAAACATTGGAAAAATAATTCCGGATCTAAAAGTTGACTTTCACTCCTTTTGACACAGTCTACGTGAATTTTGAAAATTAGCCGTTAATAACAATTTCTCTGACGAAGGCTATGTTTGTAGTTGAAAGTCTAAGATGAATTAAAGTAATTTAACATCTTTTTAAATATTCTCTGATATTTTAAGTACTTTGCACAAAGTGTAATATTAAGTTTAATTTTTTAAAGATGAATTTATCATTCTATTTATAATTTGCTGAAATGATTTCTTATTCACAAGGATAACGCCTAAAAGAACATTTACTATAATAAGTCGTTTCGGAGGCCATTTTTTATCAAATGTCTACAATTCGGTCACAATTCTTACTTTTTAATTATAGCACTATAAATATAAAGTACGTGTTTTATATAGAAAATTTTGTAGTTCTTTTAAAATATATCTCAATGTGAAACTAAAATATTATTTTTTTTACCTCCACAAAATACCTTGGAGAAGCTCTCATATTTTACCGCATTTTTTAAATTTTGTAAATCCTTTTAGTACTTAACCCATTAATCGCTGACGTTGCGTTCACGCAACAGTCAAAATAATTGCTCATGCAATGAATTAATTACATTTGCACCACTATTTTAGAATTTAAAAAAATGTCTTATTTATTGGTAGGAATTTTGCTATTTTAGTAAAGCGAAATTTACCTTACTGAATTTGTGGTGGGAAACTACTTTGAACAAGAAATTTGAAAATTTCTATCGTAATAGTTTTGGCGGTTAATGGGTTAATTAAGAACTTGTAAACTTTGGTCGATTGATTTGTGATTTTTGCGTGCAAATGCTGTGTCCTCAATTCAAAAGTTTTTGCGTGAATGATCTATCTATTCTCTATTTTCTATAAGTAAAAAAAAAAAAAAATATGTTTAATTATCAGAGAATCTCAGTTTCATTGTTATTTTGTACAATTATATAATAGATGTATGTGGTTGTTTAGCTCCTAGTACACTGGTTATCAAAAATTAAGGAAAAGTCACAAAATGCTAATTTTCAAATACGCGAACACTCAAAAGGAAATAATATAATTCGAGTAATTACTATCTCTACAACACAGCTAGCCCATATAACATCTCATTCAAGTCACACATGGTCACAAGTGTCACAATCACTACGGTGAAGCAAAAAAATAGGAAATTCCATACATC
Source organism: Maratus speciosus (assembly GCA_963932465.1). Classification (NCBI taxonomy): domain Eukaryota; kingdom Metazoa; phylum Arthropoda; class Arachnida; order Araneae; family Salticidae; genus Maratus; species Maratus speciosus. The sequence goes on along the minus strand of OZ010795.1, from coordinate 431,331,081 downwards.
TTATTATGAGTCTCAAATGATCACTATATGTGTATCCACTGAGAAGTCAACGTGACTGCTGCTTTGTGACGAGTCTACAGGTGATTTTACAATGTAGCTAAATTGTGACTCTCATGTGACTGTCATTTTGAGACTCAATTTCATAGTCATCATGAACGTTGCATTATGATAAGTCACCAAATAATATCATATTATAGTCAAATAGAGACTTTTCCCAAAAGAGCACAATTTTGACTTCACAGTAGTCTCTCTGTCACCTGAAAGTCATCATGAGACTTTCATGTGATATTATTTGGTAACTTATCACAATGCAGCGTTCACGATGACTTTGAAATAGAGTCTACAAATGACAGTCACATGAGGGTCACAATGTAACCACATTGTAAAGTCACATGGTGACTCGTCACAAAGCAGCAGTCACAGTGACGTCTCAGTGGAGTCACATATAGTGATAATTTTAGACTCATAATGAGATGTATGGAATTTCCTATTTTTTTGCTTCACCGTAGTGACTGTGACACTTGTGACCATGTGTGACATGAATGATATGTTATATGGACTAGCTGTGTTGCAAAGATTGTAATTACTCGAATTATATTATTTCCTTTTGAGTGATCACGTATTTGAAAATTTGCATTTTGTGACTTTTCCTTAATTTTTGATAACCAGTGTAATATGGTGGTAGGTGTTACATACAGCGACATTTGTCACATCTCATTTTGATTGAATATCAAGACTAGAATGAGCTTCATCCTGCGCCTATGTCATAGAACTATTAATAAAGAGGAACTCCCGTATCCTTAAAATAGTGAAGCTTCAACTGTAACAGCTTCTGCAGGGATTGATTACCGGTGGAGAAAACTTCCACCAGTAAATTTAAATATAAATTTTCTCCTTATTTTAAGTCCTTATTAATGAAACATTTCAGTCATTATTAACAGCAAAAACAGATATATATATATATATTTATTGTTGGACGTTTGGTGGTCCTGCATTTCCGCCATTTTGTGACAATCTAGATGAACTCCAGTCAGTGTCAGTGAAAAAGTCTGTATTAACTGGACGAACTGACACAAGTAAAAACAAATAGCAAATTCAACCATATTTGTGAGAGAAATTTCCATGAATACGATGCTTATATAAAGCGAAATTTTATATCCAAATTTACTGGAGAATGTTTGCCTCGGCGATTACAAGAAACTGCTGATCGGGTTTAAAAAACAGTGGCTATATTATGACAACTTTTTCAGTTACTTCACTCGCAACTAGTAGACATTATATTATATGTATCCTTCTGTTTATTCGTAAATCCATTGCTCATGTGTTGCTCATGTAGTTCGAGTTTTACTGCTTCACAACATAATCTTCAGCGGAGAGATCCTCTGCTTGGCAAGGTGTTGAAATCTATTATTTCAAAGGAAAGAGTATTGGGAATGGCTGGGATTTACTAAAATAGTGACTTCCGTGTGTTCTACAGACATTTTATAATGTGCTATTACTGAGCCCCTTGTGAAATTTTAAATATATTCAAAAGTGATATTTTCTATTCTTTCGAGTATACGATCAACGAATCCATTTTATTTTGATCTAATATTAGAATTTACAGGTTTTGATCTGGATGTCAATCCCTCTTTTTTGTAGTTTTTCAAGCTAAATTTAAATGATCTATTAATTAAATATCCACGCTCCACTGCAGGCTACCTTAATTATAGCTTTTAATAAGCTGTTTTATGTATTAATCTTGAGCCATAGATATTAACCAAGTTTATTAGGAAATAATTATGACTCAATAATTAGCTTTTGATTTTTGTTTCAAAAGGTAATTTCTACCTAACGAAATGATTAAGGGAAAGTCTGAAAAGTCTACCAAGTTAACTAAGCTTTCGAAAATGTTAAAGATGATTGTTTGTCATAGCAGGCATTTAAAAAACCTGATATTCCTTAATCAACATTACACGGTCAAGTAAAGGGCCGGATTATAGGGTTCGTTACTGTAGCTTATCTGATAAAAGACTTATTATACAGTTCATTTATAATATAAAATACCCAAGCTGACCTGGCGTAAACACTTGCAACGTGATGTTAAACATACGGTTAGCGTGCTTTTTTGGATAGAAGGTCTTATTACAGACTACTTCGTTTAATTTTTATTTATTTATGTATTTTTTTAGTACTTCCAAAGTACCATGGCACTTTTTCAATTAAAAGTTTTGTTTGAGCTTCGATAAACATTGGGCGACTAGAATAGCTCTGTAAGTTTAATCCCAAATTAGACAATGGGACTCCTTCCTGGCCAGGTGCCCGAAAGAATGAAGTATCATGCACCATGTATTTACTCTGCTGCAGATGGTCTTGTAAAGCTAGGAACCAATAACATGGTTCCCACATGCGAATATTTTTTAATTCTATCTCGCATCACTTTTAACCCCTTCGCGACGGGAGCCTTTTACGAAATGTTTATTACTTTGCAACCGGTTTAAAAAAACAGAAGTTTGTGCCTATTCAAATCGGGAAAATGCTCGGATTAAATAAGGCAAATTTTACAGTAAAATTTTACTGGTGAGGATAAACGACGATCCTTAGGCCTATTTCCGGCACGTATACGTGTCGCTCGTCCCCAAGGGGTTATAAAACAAAACATTTTGACATACACTTTGACAACTACTTCAAGAGGCAATTTAGGTCATTATTTAATTTAAGATTATTCTTTTAATAATTTTTATTTTTAGTCAGCGCCGAAATACTTCATCTCAGTTGTTGAGACCCTGATGGTGTTGCAATGAGTCTTTTTAAGCCCTTGGGGACGAGGCCTGGTATTCGTTAGGCGTAAGGTGCTCAGTATCAGTGATTATTCTCATCAGTAAATTTTTATTGTAAATTATGCCTTATTTAATCCGAGCATTTTCCCGAATGATAAAATATAAAAAAAATGTGTAAAAGACGCTTGTCCCGAAGGAGTTAAAGACTATATTACTGGGCAAACCCGGGGGGAGCTTCGTCTGTTTTGGTGTAGTAAGCAATTGCATTTAGATTATTTTTAAGTAATTTTTACAATTTTTCCCGCCGTCCTTTCTCTAAAATTAGCTAGATTTAAAACTTATTTTATATTTGATTTTTTACTTTTTTGTTTTTTTAAACCACTCGCTGGGCAACCCGAGATTTCCTCGGGCAACGTAAAAGTAGCAAAATTTCCGCAACCCGAGATTTCTTCGGGCAACTTAAAAGTAGCAAAATTTGCGCAACCCGAGATTTCCTCGGCGATTCATTTTTTTTCCACTAGCGACTATTTTATAATTCTGCTAGGGCCACTTTTTAAATACAAAAAATTCCAGATAGATTTTAACAACATCTACAAGCAAAACATACTGGAAAGTTAATTTTTTTAAAGTAGTGCTGCGAGAATATTAAAATAATCTCCAGTGGCAGCCCTGATTTAAAAGTTATTGATTCAGGTTTGGGTTAAAAATAATTCTTTTACATAGCTGCCAACTTGTACGGATTTATGTTACCACTGAAATTTAATAGAACATTTTGCCTAATTCAATCGCCGAATTGCAGTGAATTTTAATAATTAAATAAAGCAGAGATTTTTGTTAAATTTTAGTGGTAGCAAAAATCCGTACAAGTTGGCAGCTATGCTTTTACAAAATATGTTTACACATTTAAACACTAAAATATACATAGATTTGTATTATGTAATAATTTTGAGCCTACTTTTATATAAAAAAAACAATAATAATTACGGAGCGAGAGGGTTCACTCAAGAACCTATGTCTTTAGCCACCCGCCCCCTCCTCCTTTTAATTTTCACTGTTGCCCAAGGAAACGTACCTTGTCAACTACCTCATACTCATATGTTCAGTATCCGGGGAGTGGGACATAGATCCCGGGCTCCTCGGCAAAAAGTCTTCGCATCATCATCATGCAACAGTAATATAAAACAAAATTTATTCTCTTAAAATAGTATTGCTAATAGAATATAAAAGTAATCGCCTACGGCAGCCCTGCAATAATCATCCGGGCACGAGTCAGACGGTTTGACAAACAGGACATCGAAGATACTGCTATAAGGAGATAGGTTAAAAAATAGATGGTGCACATATTCCAAACATTAAAATATAGTACTATATGTTATTTTAAATAGAAAAAGTCAGACTAAAATTCCATATGTTATTTCGCATATATTGCCAGTCTATGGATTGTTCGTGGAAAAATACTTTGATCATACGTTTCATAGTATGTTACAATCTTCCGTGTTGTTATAAAAAATACCATATACAACAGAAAAACAAGAAAGAAAAATCATACGTTAAGCATAGATTATGAAACGCTTTCCAACATTCCTGAATGATTTAACAAAACTTTATTTAAGGAAATAAGGTAAAAAAGATAACTAAGTAAACATTTTATAAAGCGCATAAATCATTTGAAAAACTGATTTCAGTAGTTACCGTCCATAGCCAAATATGTATCCCACTTCTTTTGAACAGCTCTGTATTTGATCTGTAGGTTGATATATGTACTATATAATGGGAAAATTTAGTTTAGCAAGAAAATGCATAACAGTTTGAAATTCATCTTTCAGCAATTTATATTAATAGATGGAAACATACTTGGATAATTTTGTACAGTCCTGTAGTTTACCTAGTACCTTTATTACATGCAACTATTTAGCTAAAATTTAATTAAAACTAAAACACTCTTAAAACTACTGAAATTACATTTCCAGAACTTATCTCCCATAGACGGGCCATGTATCCAACTCTTTGCGTGGGCCTGTATATCATTTTATCTATATTATTCTACAAATATTTCTTAGTAAACTTAATTCAGTTCAGCGTAAAGATGCATAACTCCTTTAAAACCCAACTTTAAGCAATGTAGGCTCATACTCAGTAACTTCTACGAATTCATTTCTGTAGCCCTGTATACGAAATATAGCATTTATACGCACTTTATAGTATGCATAAATATAGTGAAAAAAGCTCATATTAAAATTAAAAATGCATTTCAAGCAATCATTACTAATATACAGTAATTCGGATACAATATAGTATCTGAAATATTTTCAAATGCACCGCAAACAATTCCCCCTACACCATTATAAACAGAATTATTTTGTGTGGCCCTGCAAATGAACAATAACAATTATTTGCATCGCATATTCAACAGAATGCATATTTTAGAGGACACCATAAATGAATATCAATTTTACTATGTTTGAAAGATTGTAACACCATTAAAAATCATTTGAAACGATTTTTTCCCATTGGCCGTAATGAAACGGAAAACTTTTGACTGTCCCTGTAAATGAACTAAACATGCTACAAACTTCATTTGAAATAGGGAACGTGCTATGGTAGAGGTCACTAACATTCAAAAATTTCAGAACGATCCGAGCATATTTACGGGAGTTAGACCGTGGACAGATGGCCAGACAAATCGAAGTCATAAACACTTTTCAACTTTGTTGGAAAGTGTTAAAAACTGACGTTTAAATATAAATGTAAAATATTAATTAAATTAAAGAAACAAATAAAAAGAAATATCACAAGATTTCTCTTGTTCTTAGGATAGAGGAATGAAATAAATTTGATCAATCCCACTATGTTTGCTTTCGAAATACTACCGTCAACACCGTATTACTATAAAATTAGGAACCAGATATTCTTAATGGTAACTTCTGCTTTATTTAATGAGAAATATTTCGCGATTACTTACAGTTATAATTCTTGTCTCGAAATTCCCGAAAGAAATTCGGAATTTTTGAACAAAAAAAGGAGTCCATAATTTAAACCCCATCTCAGCAGCATGACAAAAAGTTAACGGGAATATTGGGAAAAATTAAAATAATTATAGAAAATGTGTGTGATTTTTAAGGGATGCCGATAAAAAAAAAAAAATCATTTAGTACCAATTTTTAAAAGAACCGCATGTTATAACTCAGGGATGGCCAATCTGCGCCACGCGTGCCACAGAGATACCACCATTTATGTACAGAAAAATAATGCATTGTTTAATGACCGAAGGTCTACAATTTAAAAAGGACAAAATTTAAATTCTTAGGAAACGGTGTCAAGTGAATTTTAGACAAAAAGGTTGGCCGCCCTGTTATAACGGCAACATAAATAAAGATCATTACATTCATCTTTATCATTTAACTCTTACAATCTCTTCAAAGGTTTTATTATTTTTTTTAATAAGATTTGTGAAATATTATGTGGCGTTAATGTTATACATTACAAATGAATATTTTTAAATAAACACATATACAGAAATTACTGAGAATTTTTAGTTATAACAAAATTTTAATTTTTCCTATAAAAAATTTCCCGGATAATTCCGTTTAATATTCAATTACGCAAATAGTAAAACAACTTCAACATATTTTATTAATATATATAAATATATATATATATATATATATATATTAATTTTTCTTGGAATTCATAGAGTGGACCTTATTGAATGCATAAGTTGAATATTTAAATCTTTCAGACATATGTATGCAATTACATTCCAACAATTATAAGAGATTGAGAAATTGTTATCAATGCAACAGTTTAAAAGAATGAGTTGTAGGAAATCATCACTTTTAAATCTTCGAAAATTTATTTTTCTTTTTTTTTCATATTTTTAAAATTTTTGCAAAAAATTAATCGAACAAACGAAACTATACCAATATATTGAAAGTAGAACTGGGTCAGTTTGAAATCGAAACTATGCACTTTATCATATGCTACAAAGTATTTTAAACTTTGAATGTACTTTTATCAAAACTGTGTTTTTACAATTTGCGCACACTGCAAAAATAATTCTTTAAAGAAAGAAAATTTCTGTTGAACACATATGCATATAATAGTCATACCTGTAATCTCTACATGACATTTTGTGAATTATAAGTTGATTTTTTTTCTTGCTATTAAAATATGTTTTTTGACGTGATAGTTTAAATTTTCAGGTTTAATTATATAAGCACCAAGAACAGTCAAATGGACTTCTACTAAATATCTGTAATTCGGTTTGAACAAGAAATTTCTTTAAAAAAGAGTTAAATATATATGTTACGGTCAAACTGATTGATCGGTTTTTATTAATAATAACCGATTGTTATTATTAATTATCAAATAAAATCCAAATAAGCCGGATAATATGATTAACTTATGACAATTTATCAAATTAACCCTTTGCGGCACGGGCAATTTTTGTTGTAAAATTATGAAATGATTGACTGACACCGGAATTTTAAAACGACTTTTCTAAAAATTAAAAACATGTTCGCTATTTTTCCGCACCCGATCGACAAAATTCACTTTTTCTCGTGCTTGATCGACGGGATTTGTGATTTTTCTGCATCTGATCGACGAAATTTGAAATTTCTCCGCCCCTGATCGACAAAATTCCGTACATTTTTCTGCACATGACCGTCAAAATTCGCTATTTTTCCGCACCTGATCGAGGAAATTCGCTTTATTTCCGCACTCGATGGACGAAATTTTCGATTTTTCAGCCCCTGATCGACAAAATTCGAGATTTTTTCGTGCCCAACCAGCGAAGCCTGCGATTTTTCTTAGACCCTGATCGACGAAATTCGTGATTTGTCCGTGCTCGATCAACGACATTCGCGATTCTTAACCGATTGACGAAATTTGAAAATTGTTTCCCGCAGCAAATTGGCAAAATTCGCATTTTTTCTAGTGATAATCTGACGAAACTCACGATTTTTCCGCACCCGATCTACAAAATTTCCGATTTTTCCGTGCCTGGTCGAAAAAATTCGCGATTTTTTTCGTGCCCAACCAACGAAATTGGCGATTTTTCTTAAGCTGATCGACAAAACTCGCGATTTTAATGCCCGTGATCGACGAGATTTGTGACTTTTCCGCGCCCGCTAAAAGAAATAGGCGATTCTTAGCTAGTTTACGAAATTTGCAATGTTTTTACGCGGCAAATTGACAAAATTGGGGGGGGGGGGGGGGTTCTCATGCTAAACTGACAAAACTCACGATTTTTCCGCTGCCGATCAACGAGTTTTGCAATTTTTCAGGACATCACCGACAAAATTCGTGATTTTCCGCGCATGATCGACAAAATTCGCGATTTTTTCGTGCCCGACAACGAAATTTGAGATTTTTCTGAGCCCGGTAAGCAGAACTTACGAATTTTTTCGTGTCGGATCGGCGATTTTTCTGATACTGATCAACAAAATTCCTTATTTTTTTTAACCCTATCAGCAAAATTGATGATTCTTAACTGATTGACGAAATCTGCAATTTTTTTCCGCGGACAATTGACGAAATTCGTTGTTTTTTCTAGCGATTGACGAAACTCACGATTTTTCAAAAATATTTTCAATTTTTCCGTGCATCATCAGTAAAATTGACGATTTTTACGTGCCCGATGAACAAAATTTACGATTTTTCCAAGCCTGATAGACAAACTTCACGATTTTTCCTTACCTGAACGAAATTTGCGATTTTTCCGAGGCCGATCGACGCAAAAACTCGCATTTTTTCCGTGTCAGCGATAAGCGATTTTTCCGAGACTGATCGACGAGCAAAATTCGCAATTCTTATCGGGGTCTGCTGAAATATGTAATTTTTCTCCCGAGGCAAATTAACGAAATTCGCGATTTTTTATTCGCGTTTAACAGACGAACATGCGATTTTTTTCGCCGTCCACGAAAGAAATTTGAGGTTATTCCTCTCCTAATCGACAAAATTTTCGATTTTTCCGCACCCAATCGACGAAATTCGCGGTCTTTTCTCGCGACTGACAAAACTCACGATTTTTCCGCCGCCGATCAAAAAATTTTGAATTTTTACGCACATCATGAACAAAATTGATTATTTTTCTGTGCCCGACCAAAGAAATTCGCGATTTTTCCGAGGCCGATCGACGCAAAAACTCGCATTTTTGTCCGTTGCCGATCGGCGAAATTTGCGATTTTTTCTGCACTTCACTGACAAAATTCGCGATTTTTACGCCCCTCATTGAAAATATTTGCACTTTTTTCCATGCCCGATCTACGAAATTTGTTGGAGAAAAATATCTCGTTCACGGATACATGTTTGATTTGAAAAGTCTTATATAAAAAAAAGTACTGAACCTCATCTCGCTCCCGCTAGATGGAGACACCAAAACTTTCTAGTGCAAGAACATTCAATCTTCAGTTCACGCAGGAAAGTGAAAGGCACGCAGAAAAGACGTTTTTGTACTGCGTATTAATTTTTTTCGTGAACTAACTTTCTTCATCCCCGCAGATGCAGCTTAGTGATCATCAAGAGAGTACACGGCTCTCTTTTTCTTTGGATATTATTTTATAACAAAGGTGGAAGCTAAACTAATATATTAAGCTCCACAACTATCATCAAAAAACTCCCAAATGCTCCTTGTTTATTCATCTGTGCATCGTGCAGCATCTAATCTATTCTTCTTGTGTCTTTTTATAGTGTAGTCAAGAATATCGTGAATACATTTATTTGTGACAAAGCAGAGGAATATTATGTTACATCAACTCACCAGAAATGCATAAATAAATAAATAAAAATATTTGCAGCTCACTGATTCAACTCCCGGATCGACCAAGCAGTCTTCCAAGATTTCCTCAGGTAATATAATCTTACTTCTTTTATATTATGACTTGAAAATACTATTATTATTATTATTATTCGGGCCAGAACTCGCACCTTCAACAAAATTCGCAAATTTCCCGCGCCTGATCGACAAAATTCGCGATTCTTAAATCGCTGACGAAATTTTCAATTTTTCTCGCGGCAAATTGACGAAATTCGCTTAATTAATTTTCCCCTGCAACCTGCAGACAAAAATTGCAATTTTTTCCAGTTATAAATTGACGAAGTTCGCGGGCCACACACATTAACCCATCGCGGGCCACAGGTTGTGCATCCCTACTATAATGAATGTATTGTGCATTCATATAATTCATTATACTCGGCCAGTGCTCAGATGGCAGAGCGCTGGCGGCTTCAGCTAGGAGAACCTTGGTTCGAATCCTGGTCCGGAAATTTTTCGCCCAGTTGGAAATTTACATCTAATATGATTCATTTACCAATTGGAATAATTGTGTTAAAATTAATCTAGTGTAATTTCGTATCCAGCGATTTCTGGAGTTCCATTACCTGAGATTTATTCTGTTGAGCTGAAAACAGGTTTCAGACCAGATGCTATAATCATTAAGGTTAGCTGGGTGAAAAAGTTCCACCATATTCGTCCGGGATAGCTCATTTGGTAGAGCACTGGCGGCTTCATCCATGAGATCCCTGGTTCGAATCCTGGTCCGGACATTTTTTGCCCAGTTGAAAATTTACATCTAATATGATTTATTTACCAATTGGAATAATTGTGTTAAAATTAATCTAGTGTAATTTCGTATCCAGCAATTTCTGGAGGGCCATTACCTAAAATTTATTCTGTTGGGCTGAAACAGGTTTCAGAACAGATACTATAATCATTAAGGTTAGCTGGGTGAAAATTTTCCACCAGATTCGTCCGGGATAGCTCAGATGGCAGAGCACTGGCGGCTTCAGCCAGGCGATCCCTGGTTCGAATCCTAGTCTGGACATTTTTTGCCCAGTGGGAAATTTACATCTAATATGATTTATTTACCAATTGGAATAATTGTGTTTAAACTAATCTAGTGTAATTTCGTATCCAGCGATTTCTGGAGTTCCATTACCTGAGATTTATTCTGTTGAGCTGAACCAGGTTTCAGACCAGATGCTATAATCATTAAGGTTAGATGGGTGAAAAAGTTCCACTAGATTCGTCCGAGATAGCTTAGATGGCAGAGCACTGGCGGCTTCAGCCAGGAGATCCCTGTTACGAATCCTGGTCCGGACATTTTTCGCCCTGTTGGAAATTTACATCTAATATGATTTGTTTACCAATTGGAATAATTGTGTTAAAATTAATCTAGCATAATGATGATGAGTTTTACAGCAAAACAACTCATACTATTATTTCTTTGGAGAAATATATTTGCAGAAAAAATCTGCAAATCACTGATTTTTTAATGTATTAAACAATGAGGATTAATTAAAATGACTGTTTATTTCTATTTAAATTTATGCAATTATGATTTTTTAAAATCGAAACCTCTGAAAAACACCCATCTCCGAATAGCAGTCACTTTTCATCGGTCCCACTGGTAACCGCTATTCAGAGGTTACACTGTTAATCACACAAAAATAAGTTAAATAGATAAGTTAAAAAACTTTAAATGAATATATCACTTTCCAACATGGTTGAAAAGTGTTTATGAATTAGGTGTGATTGTTCGTCTCAAATATTTCTATTGGACAAAGAGGTATTAATCAAATAATCTTAGATAAATAACCCCATATAACAAGGTTCGGGCACTTCAATGATTTTCAAGCTCCTTTTACCAGAATTTTTGTAAAGTAATATTTGCCTTATCTAATGAAAATAAATTATATCTTCAGATATAGCGACATTATGAAATTTCTATTACTAAAACACAAAAATCCCCTGAAGCGTACAAACCCTGCATAAGATATAAAGATAGTTGGGGTAACTGGACCCACGAGGTAACTGGGTCATAGGCTATTTTTTTAAAAACCGTTGATGTATTTTAAGTTTTAGCTTTTGTGAACAATGCCCCTTAACCTCTACTTCCTAAAACAACGTGTGTCAGCACAATCATAACTCTCTCTTTGCTGTGATAGGTTGTCGAAAATTAACATTTCTTTTTTTTTAAAACAACGTCAATTTGGTTGAACTTCCTCGCCTTTTTTATTAAAATACTGTAAGTACTTTTATTAAACAATCTTTTTTTTAAAGATTAGGCATATAGCTACGTTAATATTATTAGGTATCTATACATATTTACTTCATGTTTCAAATGTATGCCCGGTGTCCCAGTTACCCCATAAAATTTTATGAATGGGGTAACTGACCCATGCTGGATCCAGTTACCCCAATAATTATAAATAATTTTTTTCAGTTTCTGTTACAACAGGAAGTAAATTTCTCCATTGTTTTTTTTTGCTCACAATAAAGAAAATTATAGAATACCTTGTTTAAATTACATAATAAAATTTAAACAAGTGGGTAAGTGTGATCACAGTTCAAACAGAGGGTTTTGTTTAATATTCCTTTAAAACACTTATCCTTTTGCGAAATCTGTTAGTTCCACATTTCGCAAACAGGTGGCGCACTCTGTTCTACACAAACCTCTATCCGAAGGAAACTCAGTTTTACAACCTATCCGTAGATATATTAGTCGAGGGGATCGGGTCTATAGCACCCGAGATAGGTAGGCGCCCCAGGAAATTGCATGGAACATTCTTTTATAAGCTTTTTATTGTGTGTTATGAACTATGTCAACGTTTCAAGCAGATCGACTTGTTAGGTTTCCTAATTTTAACAAAATTGCGTTATGTTAGTTCCACATTCCACCACCAGGGAGCGCACACTATTCATAACAAAAGTGTATCAGATCGAAACTCTGTTAAACAACCTATCAGCGGATGTGTTACTCGAGTTGGTGGCGGTCTTAAACGAGAAATTAAGAAATTTGCTGAAAGTACTATTCGGAAATAGTGGTAACTAAAATTTTGACATTTTTATATTTCATAAGTAGCACATGTCTGAGTATATCATAGTCCTCAAAAAACGACATCTAAAAGGGTCATAAACGTTAATTTTTAAAAAAGAAATACAGCGCCCCTCCCCCTCCCTCCCCTCACATGAAATTGCATGCACCATTATTTTATAAGCATTTTATTATGTGTCATGACGTATCTTAAAGATTCAAACAGATCGCCTTGTTATATTTCCTAATTTTAACAAATCGCGTTACGTTAGTTCCGCTATCCACCACCAGAGAGCGCACTCTATTCTTAACAAAAGCATATCTGAACGAAACTCCTTTGCGCAACCTCTCCGTACATAAATCGTCGGGAGGGTGGCGGTGCGGTCTTAAGCAAGAACTTAAAACATTTTCTGCGGTAACAAACGCTAAAATTTAATAAATAAATCTAGACCCCCCCTCCACTCCTCGAAATATCACACCCCATTCTTTTTTTACACTTTGTCTTATGTGTCATAAAGTATCTTAAAGTTTCAAACACATCAAGTGGCGGTCTTAACCAATAATTTAAGATATTTCCTGAAATTGCTATTCGAAATAGTGGTATGAACACTTATAAACCTTTTCATATTGAATAATTAATACTTATCTCATAGCACGCCGTCGAAAAACCCACGCAAATTGTTGGATATCCTAATTTAAATGAAATCTCCGTTAAAAAAGCAAGTGCCTCCATCTTAATCTCGCATTTGATAGAAATAAAAGGAATTAATTAAATAATAATTAATATCTCAGCTTGTAATTAAGCTATCTCTTTGAACCGGGTATGTATGAAATCTGCGAGAGATTTCCCGGCCGGATGTCAAAAAATTTTATCGAACAATTTAATATTTAAAAGGTTTAAATTTCGTATTAGAATGTTCTCTGCTTAAATTTCTCCCGCGCCGATATGTCTGAAAGAGGACGGCAGCTGCGTACCGCTGAATGGAAATCTCATTTCCTTGTCTTTTCAAATACAGGAATTAAATTTTTATCGATCGATTTTAGTGGATTTTTTGCGTTATACCCTACGCAGAAAATTGAAATTCATACCAAACTAAAGTAGAATTTTTTCCGCGTATTTCAATGCCTGTTATGAATTTGTACGACTGATACTTCGGCAGATGAGATATCGCTTTTTAAATGTCTACTTCAGTTATTGCTTAAATTACTCCGTGGTAAGCCTTCATCGGCTGATTTTACGGAGCATCCGTACTGGCAACCCTTAGGAGAAAATCCAGGGGATTTGGAGAAAGTGCGTTCGAAGCTAATTTCAAAAGGTTGATTGGTTAATTTTAGAATTTAATTAGCCCGTAATTAGGTTAATTACCAACTTTTTTCAAAATTTTATGATCTGTTGTTTGATGTGAGGTGTTCAGCTATAAGTACCCAAAATTTCAAGTCTCTAACATGTGTAGTTTCTGAGAACGGGGTCTGTGACGGACAGACAGACAGAGGAGAGAGACGAATAGGGTTTCGTCAGATGAACGAAGCCCTAAAAAAGCATATTGAGTGGTATCAAACCAAATTCCTTGACCCTTTGAGAGGCGGTGATGCCGTTATAGCATCACATAACTTTAATTCCTAATTGCCACATTTGCACCGGAATTTTATAATGAAAATTTTACCTTTATTAAGTACTCGAAAATATACTTTTACTTGTTTTCAAATAGATTCTCTTGTAAATACTGGTGTCAAAAAAATTATTTCAACATTTTATGAATGCAAGTACCTTGACCCTGAAAAAGAGATGGCCAAACTTTGAAATTGTACGATAGACATGGGTCGCATTCTATAGTGAAACTTTTATTGTTCCTACAACTATTTTGAAAATAATATCTTCAGCGCACTTTTCCTTAGATTCTGTTAAATAAATGATCATGAAGGTAACTAATTAAATGTTCTGGTAGGAACAATAAAATTTCCCCTATATAATGCGACCCCTAGATACAGATAAAGAACTTAAGTACTTACGGAGCCATTTGTTCATAGATTTACCTAGCTATTTTTTTCCTTACAATACGCATGTGACTTTTAACGTATTATCTATACTAAAGTACATAAGTACTTACTTAATTTTTATGTTTTTGGTATAAATAAATCTAATATTTTTCACTTTTAGTGCTTTTTTAGACACATTGACATCAAAGGTTTCCCTTAGAACGCTCTTTATCGACATATAATTTACATGGCCTGTCTGGTTTAAATATTTTTAAGTTGTTTACACTTTTTCAAACAGGACCTGATATCCCATATGAAAAAAAAAATAAACGCGTGAGGAACATAGACCCACCTGGTCCACTTACCCCATTTTTATGAGGCAACTGGACCCATCAGGAAAGAAAGATGAAATATGCATATTTTTTATATTTTTAAATATTAAAATATAATTTTGAGCATTTCTGTCTGATAGAAAGACCCTAACTGAACACATTTATAGAAGTTCTGACTTTAATTCAAATGAACATTAGCTTTTTGATGCTGAATTGTCAGAAGCTCCTGAGTCACATTCTAAAATCATGGCCCAGTTGCCCCAACTAACCTTAACTGGCGTACTTCGGAATTTTGACAGCGAAACATCACTGTTAAAAATAACTGTTGCTTTACAGTACTTTACTGCATAATTTTACTGTAAATTACTGTATTGTAGTAAATATTGCGCTTGCCCGCTAAATATCAGTCACTGACAATAATAAGCTGTTATTGAGCGTAACGGATCATTTTTTTAGTATTAACCTCACTCTAACAGTCATATACGGTCTAGGGGATAATGTAACGTTGACTTTTACAGCCATTAAAGGCAGTTCACGGGCTAGTCTAGTAAATTACTGCTACTCGCGATCGCTAACCGTGATCTAACTGTGGATTACACTGGCACAGCGGCGCGCGGATTCTAGATTCTGAGAAATCTAAGACCACGTTCTTTACCGAGAAATTCAATAGCAGTGTTGATGGCAGCCATCTTGCCTATAAGTTTGATTGTCCGTACGTAGGTGCTGATTCAATCTCACAAAAATGCACATTTCACAACTGTAAAACCTTTTAATAAATTCATTTAAAATTGTCTTCCAAATTACACTCACCACCTTTCCTTTCTTCATCCTAAAATAATAACAATAATAATAATAATAAAATGGATAAATAAAAAATAGAAAAATTGCTACGATTCTCAAAAAAATTATATTGCAGTGAAATAAGAATTCAAATTAATAAAAGAGGTAGGCAATAGTTGTGAAAATATTTTATAATGTTGCCCCTTATTATGTAATTTAATCTAATATTGTAAAGGATTTTTTCTTATATTTCACACCAATTGCTGAAAAAGTATTAAATAAAAACTATAAAAATAGCTAAAGGGTTTTAATAGACTGTTTACATTTTCATTAGATTCTCGTTCAATACTTTTCTGTTAATGAAGTATCCTTGTTTAAGAAAAATTAAAAATTTTAATTCTGTGTAAAAGTATGTGTGTGGGGGGGGGGAAGGAGAGTGTTTGGAGTATTATTATTTATTAAGTTTTTTTAAACATCAGATTTTAGCGATATTAACTTTTATAGGGTGAAGAAAGGAAAAGCGGTTACTGAAATCTGGAAAATTATTTTAAATGAATTTATTTAAAAGTGGAAATCTAAGTTTCAAGTGTTGGGCAGGGTCCATTTCTCTGAGATTGAATTTTGTAAAAGACAGATTACTGATAATGTACAATAATGTAATACAATAATAATCCAGTAATAATTAGAGTATTATTACTCGTTTATTACACCTTACAATAACGTTCTTTTGATAGTTTTTAAATTAAAACGGAAACGTATGCGAATATATAAATGACATGTAAATACATAAAAAGCTGTCAATTATAATGTTTTAGAATGAGAAGGCTGATAATCCACTAAAATTAGAATATTATCTATCGGTGTTGCTAGCACTTACGTAAAATGCAGTTTCAATTCCCTAAAAGTTAGAAAGCACAGATAATTTATATCTCTTTAATGGAAATTGAAACAAAATAATAATTGATACAAAAAAAAAGTCATAAACGGTCACATACACTCCTATTACTGTGATTTACGGTCAGATACGTTGTTGAAAGTTACTGTGGTTTACGGTCAGATACGGTCTTGAAAGTTACTGTGATTTACGGTAAGAAACGTTAAAAAAATTTACTGTCATTTACGGTCTAATACAGTCTAAATAGATAACGGTACATACTGTAATATTACGGGAAAATGCTGGAATCTGTGCTGCCAGGCTTTTCCCGTAATCCAACGGTGAAATTTCTATCAGTGATTCTAAAATCGCTTAGCGATTAATTTGAAGCTTTTGTTTAACACTAGAACGGTGGCGAGGGGTCATTTTGACCCCTGCCAAATGAATACACGTCGATTCGAACCAGAAAACTTTTTATAATTTAAGATTAATGTATACTGCACAAAAATAACTTGAATAAATTAGTTAAATTTTTAAGTAAAAATTATGATGTGAAATATTTTTATAAAACTTGAGTAAAATTTCAAGCCGTTCTAGTGTTAATTAACATCTAACTGTCATCTTCTTGACAACAGGATATTTTGATTAATCCATCGAAAATTATGCTCAACCGTAAATGCCCAACACTATTTTACATTTATATATATTCAAATACTTTTTCTGGTAACTGAAACATTTATACTCTCATGAAATATTCAATTATTTCTTTAATTTTAAGGACAGCACAAATGCCCTATACTGACAATGGAGTTATCAGTAAAGAAGAGGATACATATAGTTTATTATTTATTAATTAGGAGTGAATAATCTGAGGTTGTTGTCACAAGATGACGGCCGTTTTTTTTTTTTTTTTTTTAAATCAGATCAACAGTTTCTGTTAACCGCCGGTGCAAACTACCACCAATAATTTTGAATAAAAAATTCGTCATAATTTTGTTCGTCTTTATCATTTCGTCTTATATCGTCTTACTATCTTATTATTATATTTGTGGAAAATTTCCCTGAAAAATATGGTAAAATTTTCCATTTGTTCTTACTGATGGGAGTTTTCCAAAGTATTATAATATTTTTAACTGACACCGAATGAAGTTATCTAGGTTGTCACAGCATGGGAGAAACTTTGGGCCTGACTTCCGCCGAAGTAAATTTCCGCCAGTAAAAATCAACATTTTTTTGCCATTATTTATGACTGAAATTTAGTATTTATGAGGCGTTTAAGAAAAGGGACATTTTTTTTTTAAATTTACTGGTGGAAGTTTGCCCCGGCGGTAATCAATCTGGTTACAGTTAAAGATTCACTGTTTTATGGATATATCAATTTATCTCTCTTAGTAGCTCCATGAATCTGGATACGTTAAAATAATTTATTTTCGATATATAAAAAAAGAGATACTTTTTTCAAGAACCACCTACGATACAGTCCTTCCACATATGTCACTGATCTCGGAATACTGTCTGTTTTCAGGATATATGAATGAATTTTTTAAATACCTGTCGTATGTATAATAAACATTGTACCAACTTTGATTTTCAACCCGCTTTTGATACTTTATTTAATTCTCTTAACCCCTTAACGCTCGAATTAAATTACGGTTTAAAAATTCAAATAGCTTATTGCCACCACTTTTATGAAAAAGAAATATTCACCTTATATAATGACAGTAAAAACGATACTATAATATAGCCAATTTCACTATTTAATAAAACTGGTGGGAATCAAACAATTTGAGTAAAAGACACAGCCCGTGAATATGACGGGAGCGAGAATTAAGGGGTTAAATCAAACCAGCCCGTAAAAGATATAGTTTATGCATTTTTGTTAATTCGTCATAGACATGGTGGCGAGTGGTCAGGGAAAAACACAGTCAAAAAATGTGTTAAATCCCAATATTTTGTTAAATAGTTTATGGATTTTTGTTAATTCTTCATAGAGTGAAAGTAGGTTAAGGATTTTAGAAATTTATGTTAAATTCACATGATAAACCATCCTATTTAAAATTTATGTTTCGTGAATTGATCAATGAGTCAACTCACAGAGATATAAAACTGAGAATTTCAACGAGCCGTTAATTCCCAAATTGGCTCAGCCGAACTCAGCAATCTGATTGTTCGTTAATATTAATATTTTGGATTGTTTTACTGTGATTTTGATCAAATTTAACAAAATAAATCAATTTAAGTTATTATAATTGCTTTCTATTTTACATTACACTACTTCATAAGAAAATAAATACAATTTTCTACTATATAAATATCAGTTTTAACCAATCAGATTGCTGATCTCGGCTGAGCCAATTTGGGAATTAACGGCTCGTAGAATTTCATGAGATTTAAGAGCTGTCAGCCATGAAACTGGAAAAAACAGCAAATAAACAGCTTTTATAACACGGGAAAGCTAAGAATATTCATAAAATTGAAATTATCATAACTCGGTTAATTTGGTATCTGAGATTTTAATTTAGGCAAAATTTACTGTTATTTAGATTAGTGGTAATATAAAACTGTGCAAGGTGACCACTATGTTCTTATTACTAATTGCGCTTGATAGGTACAGACAGGGGCGTAGCTACAGATATTTTTTCTGGGGGGAGAGACCGAAAATTTCCCAACTTGAAACAAATTCCTCCAACATTCAACTAAAGTGATATGCACAAAGTGTGTAATAATGATAATGAAGCTTATGCATAAAAAATTCCTTTCCAAAGAAAAATTTTGAAACTAGAAATATAAAAATTCTAATTATTGGTTTGTTTAATAAAAAAACAAACACGCGTTTTACCTTCTTCTGTCTTTACAAGACGAAAGTATTGAATTCGTAAAAAAAAATCTACAGCTGGTTTTCGACGGTTTGATACGTTTTAGAAGGTCCTGAACATGATTTGACTGATTTTAGAAAATGTCTGTCTGTGTCAATGTGACACAAATTTTGTGGGGTGCTCTGTCTCAAGAACTAATTCGCGGAATTTTATAAAACTTTAGATTCAGTTATACATTGATAAAAATTAATGCTGATTAGTTTTTGGTGTAGATTACCCAAAAGGTGGCGCTGCTATGCTGTATTTTTCACGATTTACATGATTTTAGCGATAGTTATATCTCAAAAACTGTTGCACAGAATTTGATCAAATTTCATATTCTATTAAACCTTGACATAATTTAGTGCTTATTAGGTTTTTGTATATATCTGTGGCACTGCTGTGCTGCATTTTTCACGATTTTCGCGATAGCTATATCTGAAAAACTAATGCACGGAAATTTAGTCAAACTTCATATTCGGTTACACTTCCTTATTGGGCTTGGGTGTATACTGTCCAAAGGTATCGCTTTTGAGCTCTTTGGGTTTGGAATTTTGGTTGCAGAGATCTAAGAGCATGGGTGTCGAAATTCAATGATTTGTTTGAAAAATGCGATGCTTCTATCTCCTTTTTAAAGGCACACAATTAAACGAATTATAAATTAAATGCACACAATTAAACCTTTAGAATTCATTATTATGGGCATAGAATTGTTATTTAATTTTAACATTGTGATTGCAAATTTTGAAGTATTAACATGTATGGGATAGAATAAGGTTTTGGGATTGGCACATCCAAATAATTTTCATTTAACATCAATTCTTTTGGTCTTCAAAGAAGCTAACTCTGATGAAGCTAACCTAACATCGTCCAGTTTAATAAAATCCACTATTTCACTTTCACATTTTAAAAGCATTAGGCTGTCAAGTCTGTCAGGCCTCATTGTAGCTTGCAATATATAATTATTAAATTTTTATTTGACTAAAGATTCTTTCATTAGATGCAACGCCATAAAGATAAGCTGCTGTGAATGTTAAGGTACGAGTATATAGTTTGACAGTGTGACCCAAATAGTCATTGGACTTCATGGCATGAGAAAAGGTTTGTTAAGTGAGTTGGGGTTTGGTTTATTTCTATTTGACACTGCAAGTCATGTACATCAGGTTTCTCATATCCAGGTGGAAACATTATTAACTTTTCTCAGTTAGTGATACTCAAATTTGCCTTGCACAATTGCAATTTAAATATGGAATGTATTGGTGCAATATTCTCCTGATATAGGGAACATTGTCATTTAAGCCCGTTACTAAACTGCCGAAACTTTCTTGTACAGAGCTGCCAAGTCTCCGGCTTTTTGTATACCAGTATTTTTATACAGAAAATGTTCTTTTGTTTAATTGGAACATTTGGCCGATTTAAAATAACAGCATTTTCTCTAAGATAATAGTGGTGTGCAAAAAGCCGGAGACTTGGTAACTCTGCTTGTATTCCTTATAACTCTTCCCTGTAAAACTTATGTCTATCAATGTCCATTGCTATGCTATTATTTTTATCTATTCTATTTGGTGAAACCGTTTTCCCACGGTGCTTTCAGAAGTCAGCTTATTCAATCACATCCTAATATTCATAATTGTTTATGAACTTGTCTATAAGGAAATCTTTATTTCTTCAAAATTTCAAGTGCAACCTATCAGTGTTTATGTCAACCTGTATGTCGATTTTTTTCTTCAGTTGATGGACTGCTTTCATGGTCATATTTCTGTTCCAAATTCAAATCATCCACTTTTTTACCTTTTTCATCCTCGAATAGATTTTTAGATGCTCCAAAATCTTGCATGAAAACTCTTTTACTATTATGAAGGGTTCTTTCGTGCTAAGATTTATAGTCATTTTTTAGAACAGCTTTAAACACACAACACTGGACTTTTGGTTTAAAATTTACTAAACACCTATAAATATAAATGAACAGGACATATATATATTTCCGCACACAAATAAGGGTAAAATGTGGCAAATGTATCTAAACTAACGACTTCTTATATTCACATTTGCTCATATAATGCTTTTGTCATGACAGCGAAGGGTTAAGTAATTTTCGGAGCAAAAAAAATCACGAGAGTGAGTAAAATATTGTCCAAAAATCGCAAAATTAGTGCAATTTGTGAAAACTCATCAAATCTTCTTGCCCAGCTGTGTAGTGTGTTTCAAGTAGGTGACTACATTCCTTTCTGTTGTGCTACAAGTGCTCTCCAATTTTCAAAAGAAGCTGCAATCCCTTTGGATTAAAATAGCTGGATTCTCTTTTGGGAGGGTGAAAATTTTGAGAAAGGAACAAAGTTTTGAAGGAAATAACGGAACCAGATAGTCAGCTATTGGTGGATAGGAGTAGAGAAATTTAGGTCTGGTAGATGTATAATATTTTTGTAGAACTGAAAAATACAATGATAGATTGAGTGTGGCTGATTTCTTTTGGTATATCTTTTGATAATTTAACTTGCTTACTGTTACAATACTCAGTCAGAAACATAATCACCAAAACAATAAAAATTTCAGAATGTCTCAAAAATCCAGAATTTCCCAACTCTAAGCTCAAATTTCCCAACTTCACAAATATTGGGGGGAGCCCCCTCCATACCCCCCCATGGCGACGCCCCTGGGTACAGATGTCTGTCTTCTACCTAGCGCCAATTTTTAAAACCAGTGACTTACAAACACGTAGTTTTAACACCTTAATTCTCGCTCCCGTCATATTCTCGGGCTGTGTCTTTTACTCAAATTGTTTGATTCCCACCAGTTTTATAAAATAGTGAAATTGGCTATATTTTAGTATCGTTTTTACTGTCATTAAATAAGGAGAATATTTCTTTTCCATAAAATATGTGCCAATAAGCAATTTGAATTATTCAACCGTAATTTAATTCGAGCGTTAAGGGGTTAAAGACTCGTTTATTGTTTTATTGAACTATCTAATTTTCTTTTCCACCACATACATGGCTGCCACAGATGACTATTTTTTAATTCTTTTTCGCACCACCTTTCGAAAAAAAATCTTTTACATACGATTTGACAACATTCTCAAGAGAAATATACTACAAAAGGTGCTTTTTAAAAAATGAGAT
This sequence comes from Maratus speciosus, assembly GCA_963932465.1. NCBI lineage: Eukaryota > Metazoa > Arthropoda > Arachnida > Araneae > Salticidae > Maratus > Maratus speciosus. The sequence continues at coordinate 431,308,567 of OZ010795.1, read as the reverse complement.
GCGAACAGAATATAAAAATAGTCGTCTGTGGCAACCCTGCAAGTATTACATGCGTTTTTTTTTTTTATTATTTAATGTAAGAAAATGAAAAACAAAATATTTTTAAATATGCATATATTTTAAACAAATTATTAAAAACAGTTTCAAATCAGATTTCGAGAATGCATTTTTGTTTATTAATTAACCCTTTATCTACAGCATTATGCTCTACTGCAATTTTTTTCTTGTAATATTTTGTTTTTCAGTTACTACGATGAAAATTAAAGGATAAACATAAAAAAAATACTCACCCATGAGAAATTTAATTATTTAGAGGTAATTAATTAAAGTGGTACTTTAAAGTACCGTCAGTACAATATGACTAAAATATCATAACAAAAAACCATAAGGGATTTCAACTGGCACCAGAAAATATTTTCGATTTAAAGAGTGTATGAAATATAGGCCTTTTTTTTCTTATTTACAAATTAATCATTTGCCAAATTCCGGTGCCAATCATTTATTTCAACACTTTAGAATTGAAAAAATTTTGCTCCTGAAGGGTTAAAAAAACTATTTTTCTTTAAGTTTCTATCTTGTTAGCAGTCCTTTAGTTATGCGACGTCTATATTCCAGGGACAACACGTTATCTCGCATCTCCACATATGCAATATATGAATTTACATATGCCATTTCTAGCATAGCAAAAACGAGCCGGTGCCACAACTTTTACGATTTCCTATAAAAAATAACAATGAAAAAGAAAAGAAATACCAGGGAAATCATTACTACACTACATTTTATTAATTACATTTTAAAAGCAGATGAAAACGATGGATAACTACGCAGACGAAAAGTAAACAAGAAGTTTTTCTCCAACAGGCAGTGTACTGACGGTACTTATAAGTGCCACCGAGTAATTCAACTGTTAAATCAAATACATACACCGTCCATCTAAAATAGCTTATGAAATTGTATTTTAAGATCATAATGAACACACAAAACAATCCAACACTTATCTTATATCTTTTATTGTGTTTTCAGCAATGAAAAGACGAGCGTGACAATCTGTAGAAAATGTCGGCAGAAAATACATAGACTGCTTCAAAGATAGCCTCATTCCTCTCTAAAATAACAAACTTAGAACTACTGCTGCAATATATTCGGATAAAGTGCAGTTAATAGAGCGTTTTTTGCAAAGTACCATTAGAATATTAGTAATATTCACTATGGTATAAAAGTTTAAAGTGAGTGGTACTTATAAGTACCGTCAGTAGATAAAGGGTTAATTTGGTATCTAAGATTTTAATTTAGGCAAAATTTACTGTTATTTAGTGGTAATATAAAACTGTACAAGTTGACCACTATGTTCTTACTACTAATTGCGCTTGATAGGTACAGATGTCTTGTCTTCTACCTAGCGCCAATTTTTAAAATCAGTGACTTACAAATACGTAGCTTTTGACTCGTTTATTGTTTTATTGAATTATCTAATTTTCTTTTCCACCACGTACATGGCTGCCACAGATGACTATTTTATAATTCTTTTTCGCACCACCTTTCAAAAAAAAAATCTTTTACATACGATTTGACAACATTCTCAAGAGAAATATACTACAAAAGGTGCTTTTAAAGAAAATGAGATGCGAACAGAATATAAAAATAGTCGCCTGTGACAACCCTGCAAGTATTACATGCGAGTTTGTTTTTTTAATTTAATGTAAGAAAATGAAAAACAAAATATTTTTAAATATGCATATATTTTAAACAAATTATTAAAAACAGTTTAAAAGCAGATTTTGAGAATGCATTTTTGTTTATTATTTAACCCTTTATCTATGGCATTATGATCTACTGCATTTTTTTTTTCATGTAATATTTTTTTTTCAGTTACTACGATGAAAATTAAAGGATAAACATAAAAAAATACTCACCCGTGAGAAATTTAATTATTTAGAGGTAATTAATTAAAGTGGTACTTTAAAGTACCGTCAGTACACTATGACTAAATTATCGTGACAGAAAACCCACAAGTTATTTCAACTGGCACCAGAAAATATTTTCGATTTAATAAGTATATGAAATATAGGCTTTTTCTTGTTTACAAGTAAATCGTTCGGCAAAATCCGGTGCATATCAGTTATTTCAACACTTTAGAATTGAAAATGTTTTGCTCCTGAAAGGGTTAAAAAAAACTATTTTTCTTTAAGTTTCTATCTTGTTAGCAGCCCTTTAGTTATGGAATGTCTATATTCCAGGGACAACACGTTCTCTCGCATCTCCACATATGCAATATATGAATTTACATATGCCATTTCTAGCATACCAAAAACGAGCCAGTGCCACAACTTTTACGATTTCTTATAAAAAATAACAATGAAACAGAAAAGATATACCAGGAAAATCATTACTACACTACATTTTAGTAATTACATTTTAAAAGCAGATGAAAACGATGGATAACTACGCAGACGAAAAGTAAACAAGAACTTTTTTTCCAACACGCAGTGTACTGGCTGTACTTATATGTACCACCGAGTAATGCAACTGTTAACCCTCTGTCTACCAGAAGGGTCCAATGGACCCGACATGTATATTCAAAATATCTATTTAAACCAGAAAATTTCTTCAAAACAAACTAAATGTATAAATCAGACAATAATAAGTTAAATAAACAAATTAAATAGTTTTAAGTAAAAATTCTGGTGTAGAATGTTTTTATAAAACTTGAGTAAAATTTCCGATAGTTCTAGGGTTAAATCAAATACATACACCGTTCATCTAAAAGAGCTTATGAAATTGTGTTCTAAGATCATAATGAACACATAAAAAAAATCCAACACTTATCTTATATCTTTTACTGTGTTTTCAGCAACGAAAAGACGAGCGTGGCAATCTGTAGAAAATGTCGGCAGAAAATACATAGACTGCTTCAAAGATAGCCTCATTCCTCTCTAGAATAACAAACCTAGAACTACTGCTGCCATGTAGTCGGATAAAGTGCAGTTAATAGAGCGTTTTTTGCAAAGTACCATTAGAATATTAGTAATATTCACTATGGTATAAAAGTTTAAAGTGAGTGGTACTAATAAGTACCGTCAGTAGATAAAGGGTTAATTTGGTATCTAAGATTTTAATTTAGGCAAAATTTACTGTTATTTAGTGGTAATATACAACTGTACAAGTTGACCACTATGTTCTTACTACAAATTGCGCTTGATAGGTACAGATGTCTGTCTTCTACCTAGCGCCAATTTTTAAAATCAGTGACTTACAAATACGTAGCTTTAAAGACTCGTTTATTGTTTTATTGAATTATCTAATTTTCTTTTCCACCACATACATGGCTGCCACAGATGACTATTTTTTTATTCTTTTTCGCACCATCTTTCGAAAAAAAAAATCTTTTACATACGATTTGACAACATTCTCAAGAGAAATATACTACATAAGGTGCTTTTAAAGAAAATGAGATGCGAACAGAATATAAAAATAGTCGCCTGTGGCAACCCTGCAAGTATTACATGCGGGTTTGTTTTTTTTTAATTTAATGTAAGAAAATGAAAAACAAAATATTTTTAAATATGCATATATTTTAAACAAATTATTAAAAACAGTTTAAAAGCAGATTTTGAGAATGCATTTTTGTTTATTATTTAACCCTTTATCTATGGCATTATGATCTACTGCATTTTTTTTTTCATGTAATATATTTTTTTTTCAGTTACTACCATGAAAATTAAAGGATAAACATAAAAAAAATACTCACCCGTGAGAAATTTAATTATTTAGAGGTAATTAATTAAAGTGGTACTTTAAAGTACCGTCAGTACACTATGACTAAATTATCGTAACAGAAAACACACAAGTTATTTCAAGTGGCACCAGAAAATATTTTCGATTTAATAAGTATATGAAATATAGGCTTTTTCTTGTTTACAAATAAATCGTTCGGCAAAATCCGGTGCCAATCAGTTATTTCAACACTTTAGAATTGAAAATGTTTTGCTCCTGAAAGGGTTAAAAAAACTATTTTTTTAAGTTTCTATCTTGTTAGCAGCCCTTTAGTTATGGAACGTCAATATTCCAGGGACAACACGTTCTCTCGCATCTCCACATATGCAATATATGAATTTACATATGCCATTTCTAGCATACCAAAAACGAGCCAGTGCCACAACTTTTACGATTTCTTATAAAAAATAACAATGAAACAGAAAAAATATACCAGGAAAATCATTACTACACTACATTTTAGTAATTACATTTTAAAAGCAGATGAAAACGATGGATAACTACGCAGACGAAATGTAAACAAGAAGTTTTTCTCCAACACGCAGTGTACTGACGGTACTTATAAGTACCACCGAGTAATTCAACTGTTAAATCAAATACATACACCGTTCATCTAAAATAGCTTATGAAATTGTATTTTAAGATCATAATGAACACACAAAACAATCCAACACTTATCTTATATCTTTTATTGTGTTTTCAGCAATGAAAAGACGAGCGTGACAATCTGTAGAAAATGTCGGCAGAAAATACATAGACTGCTTCAAAGATAGCCTCATTCCTCTCTAAAATAACAAACTTAGAACTACTGCTGCCATATATTCGGATACAGTGCAGTTAATAGAGCGTTTTTTGCAAAGTACCATTAGAATATTAGTAATATTCACTATGGTATAAAAGTTTAAAGTGAGTGGTACTTATAAGTACCGTCAGTAGATAAAGGGTTAATTTGGTATCTAAGATTTTAATTTAGGCAAAATTTACTGTTATTTAGTGGTAATATAAAACTGTACAAGTTGACCACTATGTTCTTACTACTAATTGCGCTTGATAGGTACAGATGTCTGTCTTCTACCTAGCGCCAATTTTTAAAATCAGTGACTTACAAATACGTAGCTATAAAGACTCGTTTATTGTTTTATTGAATTATCTAATTTTCTTTTCCACCACGTACATGGCTGCCACAGATGACTATTTTTTAATTCTTTTTCGCACCACCTTTCAAAAAAAATCTTTTACATACGATTTGACAACATTCTCAAGAGAAATATACTACAAAAGGTGCTTTTAAAGAAAATGAGATGCGAACAGAATATAAAAATAGTCGCCTGTGGCAACCCTGCAAGTATTACATGCGGGTTTGTTTTTTTTTAATTTAATGTAAGAAAATGAAAAACAAAATATTTTTAAATATGCATATATTTTAAACAAATTATTAAAAACAGTTTAAAAGCAGATTTTGAGAATGCATTTTTGTTTATTATTTAACCCTTTATCTATGGCATTATGATCTACTGCATTTTTTTTTTTCATGTAATATTTTTTTTTTTCAGTTACTACGATGAAAATTAAAGGATAAACATAAAAAAAAATACTCACCCGTGAGAAATTTAATTATTTAGAGGTAATTAATTAAAGTGGTACTTTAAAGTACCGTCAGTACACTATGACTAAATTATCGTAACAGAAAACCCACAAGTTATTTCAACTGGCACCAGAAAATATTTTCGATTTAATAAGTATATGAAATATAGGCTTTTTCTTGTTTACAAATAAATCGTTCGGCAAAATCCGGTGCCAATCAGTTATTTCAACACTTTAGAATTGAAAATGTTTTGCTCCTGAAAGGGTTAAAAAAAAACTATTTTTTTAAGTTTCTATCTTGTTAGCAGCCCTTTAGTTATGGAACGTCTATATTCCATGGACAACACGTTCTCTCGCATCTCCACATATGCAATATATGAATTTACATATGCCATTTCTAGCATACCAAAAACGAGCCAGTGCCACAACTTTTACGATTTCTTATAAAAAATAACAATGAAACAGAAAAGATATACCAGGAAAATCATTACTACACTACATTTTAGTAATTACATTTTAAAAGCAGATGAAAACGATGGATAACTACGCAGACGAAAAGTAAACAAGAACTTTTTTTCCAACACGCAGTGTACTGGCTGTACTTATATGTACCACCGAGTAATGCAACTGTTAACCCTCTGTCTACCAGAAGGGTCCAATGGACCCGACATGTATATTCAAAATATCTATTCAAACCAGAAAATTTCTTCAAAACAAACTAAATGTATAAATCAGACAATAATAAGTTAAATAAACAAATTAAATAGTTTTAAGTAAAAATTCTGGTGTAGAATGTTTTTATAAAACTTGAGTAAAATTTCCGGTAGTTCTAGGGTTAAATCAAATACATCAACCGTTCATCTAAAAGAGCTTATGAAATTGTGTTCTAAGATCATAATGAACACATAAAAAAAATCCAACACTTATCTTATATCTTTTACTGTGTTTTCAGCAACGAAAAGACGAGCGTGGCAATCTGTAGAAAATGTCGGCAGAAAATACATAGACTGCTTCAAAGATAGCCTCATTCCTCTCTAGAATAACAAACCTAGAACTACTGCTGCCATGTAGTCGGATAAAGTGCAGTTAATAGAGCGTTTTTTGCAAAGTACCATTAGAATATTAGTAATATTCACTATGGTATAAAAGTTTAAAGTGAGTGGTACTAATAAGTACCGTCAGTAGATAAAGGGTTAATTTGGTATCTAAGATTTTAATTTAGGCAAAATTTACTGTTATTTAGTGGTAATATACAACTGTACAAGTTGACCACTATGTTCTTACTACAAATTGCGCTTGATAGGTACAGATGTCTGTCTTCTACCTAGCGCCAATTTTTAAAATCAGTGACTTACAAATACGTAGCTTTAAAGACTCGTTTATTGTTTTATTGAATTATCTAATTTTCTTTTCCACCACATACATGGCTGCCACAGATGACTATTTTTTAATTCTTTTTCGCACCACCTTTCGAAAAAAAATCTTTTACATACGATTTGACAACATTCTCAAGAGAAATATACTACAAAAGGTGCTTTTAAAGAAAATGAGATGCGAACAGAATATAAAAATAGTCGCCTGTGGCAACCCTGCAAGTATTACATGCGGGTTTGTTTTTTTTTAATTTAATGTAAGAAAATGAAAAACAAAATATTTTTAAATATGCATATATTTTAAACAAATTATTAAAAACAGTTTAAAAGCAGATTTTGAGAATGCATTTTTGTTTATTATTTAACCCTTTATCTATGGCATTATGATCTACTGCATTTTTTTTTCATGTAATATTTTTTTTTTCAGTTACTACCATGAAAATTAAAGGATAAACATAAAAAAAATACTCACCCGTGAGAAATTTAATTATTTAGAGGTAATTAATTAAAGTGGTACTTTAAAGTACCGTCAGTACACTATGACTAAATTATCGTAACAGAAAACCCACAAGTTATTTCAACTGGCACCAGAAAATATTTTCGATTTAAAGAGTGTATGAAATATAGGCCTTTTTTTTCTTATTTACAAATAAATCATTTGCCAAATTCCGGTGCCAATCATTTATTTCAACACTTTAGAATTGAAAATATTTTGCTCCTGAAGGGTTAAAAAAACTATTTTTCTTTAAGTTTCTATCTTGTTAGCAGTCCTTTAGTTATGCGACGTCTATATTCCAGGGACAACACGTTCTCTCGCACGTCCACATATGCAATATATGAATTTACATATGCCATTTCTAGCATAGCAAAAACGAGCCGGTGCCACAACTTTTACGATTTCCTATAAAAAATAACAATGGAAAAGAAAAGAAATACCAGGGAAATCATTACTACACTACATTTTATTAATTACATTTTAAAAGCAGATGAAAACGATGGATAACTACGCAGACGAAATGTAAACAAGAAGTTTTTCTCCAACACGCAGTGTACTGACGGTACTTATAAGTACCACCGAGTAATTCAACTGTTAAATCAAATACATACACCGTTCATCTAAAATAGCTTATGAAATTGTATTTTAAGATCATAATGAACACACAAAACAATCCAACACTTATCTTATGTCTTTTATTGTGTTTTCAGCAATGAAAAGACGAGCGTGACAATCTGTAGAAAATGTCGGCAGAAAATACATAGACTGCTTCAAAGATAGCCTCATTCCTCTCTAAAATAACAAACTTAGAACTACTGCTGCCATATATTCGGATACAGTGCAGTTAATAGAGCGTTTTTTGCAAAGTACCATTAGAATATTAGTAATATTCACTATGGTATAAAAGTTTAAAGTGAGTGGTACTTATAAGTACCGTCAGTAGATAAAGGGTTAATTTGGTATCTAAGATTTTAATTTAGGCAAAATTTACTGTTATTTAGTGGTAATATAAAACTGTACAAGTTGACCACTATGTTCTTACTACTAATTGCGCTTGATAGGTACAGATGTCTGTCTTCTACCTAGCGCCATTTTCTAAAATCAGTGACTTACAAATACGTAGCTATAAAGACTCGTTTATTGTTTTATTGAATTATCTAATTTTCTTTTCCACCACGTACATGGCTGCCACAGATGACTATTTTTTAATTCTTTTTCGCACCACCTTTCAAAAAAAAATCTTTTACATACGATTTGACAACATTCTCAAGAGAAATATACTACAAAAGGTGCTTTTAAAGAAAATGAGATGCGAACAGAATATAAAAATAGTCGCCTGTGGCAACCCTGCAAGTATTACATGCGGGTTTGTTTTTTTTTAATTTAATGTAAGAAAATGAAAAACAAAATATTTTTAAATATGCATATATTTTAAACAAATTATTAAAAACTGTTTAAAAGCAGATTTTGAGAATGCATTTTTGTTTATTATTTAACCCTTTATCTATGGCATTATGATCTACTGCATTTTTTTTTCATGTAATATTTTTTTTTTCAGTTACTACGATGAAAATTAAAGGATAAACATAAAAAAAAATACTCACCCGTGAGAAATTTAATTATTTAGAGGTAATTAATTAAAGTGGTACTTTAAAGTACCGTCAGTACACTATGACTAAATTATCGTAACAGAAAACCCACAAGTTATTTCAACTGGCACCAGAAAATATTTTCGATTTAATAAATATATGAAATATAGGCTTTTTCTTTTTTACAAATAAATCGTTCGGCAAAATCCGGTGCCAATCAGTTATTTCAACACTTTAGAATTGAAAATGTTTTGCTCCTGAAAGGGTTAAAAAAAAAACTATTTTTTTAAGTTTCTATCTTGTTAGCAGCCCTTTAGTTATGGAACGTCTATATTCCATGGACAACACGTTCTCTCGCATCTCCACATATGCAATATATGAATTTACATATGCCATTTCTAGCATACCAAAAACGAGCCAGTGCCACAACTTTTACGATTTCTTATAAAAAATAACAATGAAACAGAAAAGATATACCAGGAAAATCATTACTACACTACATTTTAGTAATTACATTTTAAAAGCAGATGAAAACGATGGATAACTACGCAGACGAAAAGTAAACAAGAACTTTTTTTCCAACACGCAGTGTACTGGCTGTACTTATATGTACCACCGAGTAATGCAACTGTTAACCCTCTGTCTACCAGAAGGGTCCAATGGACCCGACATGTATATTCAAAATATCTATTCAAACCAGAAAATTTCTTCAAAACAAACTAAATGTATAAATCAGACAATAATAAGTTAAATAAACAAATTAAATAGTTTTAAGTAAAAATTCTGGTGTAGAATGTTTTTATAAAACTTGAGTAAAATTTCCGGTAGTTCTAGGGTTAAATCAAATACATACACCGTTCATCTAAAAGAGCTTATGAAATTGTGTTCTAAGATCATAATGAACACATAAAAAAAATCCAACACTTATCTTATATCTTTTACTGTGTTTTCAGCAATGAAAAGACGAGCGTGGCAATCTGTAGAAAATGTCGGCAGAAAATACATAGACTGCTTCAAAGATAGCCTCATTCCTCTCTAGAATAACAAACCTAGAACTACTGCTGCCATGTAGTCGGATAAAGTGCAGTTAATAGAGCGTTTTTTGCAAAGTACCATTAGAATATTAGTAATATTCACTGTGGTATAAAAGTTTAAAGTGAGTGGTACTAATAAGTACCGTCAGTAGATAAAGGGTTAATTTGGTATCTAAGATTTTAATTTAGGCAAAATTTACTGTTATTTAGTGGTAATATAAAACTGTACAAGTTGACCACTATGTTCTTACTACTAATTGCGCTTGATAGGTACAGATGTCTGTCTTCTACCTAGCGCCAATTTTTAAAATCAGTGACTTACAAATACGTAGCTTTAAAGACTCGTTTATTGTTTTATTGAATTATCTAATTTTCTTTTCCACCACGTACATGGCTGCCACAGATGACTATTTTTTAATTCTTTTTCGCACCACCTTTCAAAAAAAAAATCTTTTACATACGATTTGACAACATTCTCAAGAGAAATATACTACAAAAGGTGCTTTTAAAGAAAATGAGATGCGAACAGAATATAAAAATAGTCGCCTGTGGCAACCCTGCAAGTATTACATGCGGGTTTGTTTTTTTTAATTTAATGTAAGAAAATGAAAAACAAAATATTTTTAAATATGCATATATTTTAAACAAATTATTAAAAACAGTTTAAAAGCAGATTTTGAGAATGCATTTTTGTTTATTATTTAACCCTTTATCTATGGCATTATGATCTACTGCATTTTTTTTTCATGTAATATTTTTTTTTTCAGTTACTACCATGAAAATTAAAGGATAAACACAAAAAAAATACTCACCCGTGAGAAATTTAATTATTTAGAGGTAATTAATTAAAGTGGTACTTTAAAGTACCGTCAGTACACTATGACTAAATTATCGTAACAGAAAACACACAAGTTATTTCAAGTGGCACCAGAAAATATTTTCGATTTAATAAGTATATGAAATATAGGCTTTTTCTTGTTTACAAATAAATCGTTCGGCAAAATCCGGTGCCAATCAGTTATTTCAACACTTTAGAATTGAAAATGTTTTGCTCCTGAAAGGGTTAAAAAAAAACTATTTTTTTAAGTTTCTATCTTGTTAGCAGCCCTTTAGTTATGGAACGTCTATATTCCAGGGACAACACGTTCTCTCGCATCTCCACATATGCAATATATGAATTTACATATGCCATTTCTAGCATACCAAAAACGAGCCAGTGCCACAACTTTTACGATTTCTTATAAAAAATAACAATGAAACAGAAAAAATATACCAGGAAAATCATTACTACACTACATTTTAGTAATTACATTTTAAAAGCAGATGAAAACGATGGATAACTACGCAGACGAAATGTAAACAAGAAGTTTTTCTCCAACACGCAGTGTACTGACGGTACTTATAAGTACCACCGAGTAATTCAACTGTTAAATCAAATACATACACCGTTCATCTAAAATAGCTTATGAAATTGTATTTTAAGATCATAATGAACACACAAAACAATCCAACACTTATCTTATATCTTTATTGTGTTTTCAGCAATGAAAAGACGAGCGTGACAATCTGTAGAAAATGTCGGCAGAAAATACATAGACTGCTTCAAAGATAGCCTCATTCCTCTCTAAAATAACAAACTTAGAACTACAGCTGCCATATATTCGGATAAAGTGCAGTTAATAGAGCGTTTTTTGCAAAGTACCATTAGAATATTAGTAATATTCACTATGGTATAAAAGTTTAAAGTGAGTGGTACTTATAAGTACCGTCAGTAGATAAATTTTTAATTTGGTATCTAAGATTTTAATTTAGGCAAAATTTACTGTTATTTAGTGGTAATATAAAACTGTACAAGTTGACCACTATGTTCTTACTACTAATTTCGCTTGATAGGTACAGATGTCTGTCTTCTACCTAGCGCCAATTTTTAAAATCAGTGACTTACAAATACGTAGCTTTAAAGACTCGTTTATTGTTTTATTGAATTATCTAATTTTCTTTTCCACCACGTACATGGCTGCCACAGATGACTATTTTTAATTCTTTTTCGCACCACCTTTCAAAAAAAAATCTTTTACATACGATTTGACAACATTCTCAAGAGAAATATACTACAAAAGGTGCTTTTAAAGAAAATGAGATGCGAACAGAATATAAAAATAGTCGCCTGTGGCAACCCTGCAAGTATTACATGCGGGTTTTTTTTTTTTTTTTTTTAATTTAATGTAAGAAAATGAAAAACAAAATATTTTTAAATATGCATATATTTTAAACAAATTATTAAAAACAGTTTAAAAGCAAATTTTGAGATTGCATTTTTGTTTATTATTTAACCTTTATCTATGGCATTATGATCTACTGCATTTTTTTTTCATGTAATATTTTTTTTTCAGTTACTACGATGAAAATTAAAGGATAAACATAAAAAAAATACTCACCCGTGAGAAATTTAATTATTTAGAGGTAATTAATTAAAGTGGTACTTTAAAGTACCGTCAGTACACTATGACTAAATTATCGTAACAGAAAACCCACAAGTTATTTCAACTGGCACCAGAAAATATTTTCGATTTAATAAGTATATGAAATATAGGCTTTTTCTTGTTTACAAATAAATCGTTCGGCAAAATCCGGTGCCAATCAGTTATTTCAACACTTTAGAATTGAAAATGTTTTGCTCCTGAAAGGGTTAAAAAAAAACTATTTTTTTAAGTTTCTATCTTGTTAGCAGCCCTTTAGTTATGGAACGTCTATATTCCAGGGACAACACGTTCTCTCGCATCTCCACATATGCAATATATGAATTTACATATGCCATTTCTAGCATACCAAAAACGAGCCAGTGCCACAACTTTTACGATTTCTTATAAAAAAATAACAATGAAACAGAAAAGATATACCAGGAAAATCATTACTACACTACATTTTAGTAATTACATTTTAAAAGCAGATGAAAACGATGGATAACTACGCAGACGAAAAGTAAACAAGAACTTTTTTTTCCAACACGCAGTGTACTGGCTGTACTTATATGTACCACCGAGTAATGCAACTGTTAACCCTCTGTCTACCAGAAGGGTCCAATGGACCCGACATGTATATTCAAAATATCTATTCAAGCCAGAAAATTTCTTCAAAACAAACTAAATGTATAAATCAGACAATAATAAGTTAAATAAACAAATTAAATAGTTTTAAGTAAAAATTCTGGTGTAGAATGTTTTTATAAAACTTGAGTAAAATTTCCGGTAGTTCTAGGGTTAAATCAAATACATACACCGTTCATCTAAAAGAGCTTATGAAATTGTGTTCTAAGATCATAATGAACACATAAAAAAAATCCAACACTTATCTTATATCTTTTACTGTGTTTTCAGCAACGAAAAGACGAGCGTGGCAATCTGTAGAAAATGTCGGCAGAAAATACATAGACTGCTTCAAAGATAGCCTCATTCCTCTCTAGAATAACAAACCTAGAACTACTGCTGCCATGTAGTCGGATAAAGTGCAGTTAATAGAGCGTTTTTTGCAAAGTACCATTAGAATATTAGTAATATTCACTATGGTATAAAAGTTTAAAGTGAGTGGTACTAATAAGTACCGTCAGTAGATAAAGGGTTAATTTGGTATCTAAGATTTTAATTTAGGCAAAATTTACTGTTATTTAGTGTAATATAAAACTGTACAAGTTGACCACTATGTTCTTACTACTAATTGCGCTTGATAGGTACAGATGTCTGTCTTCTACCTAGCGCCAATTTTTAAAATCAGTGACTTACAAATACGTAGCTTTAAAGACTCGTTTATTGTTTTATTGAATTATCTAATTTTCTTTTAAACCACATACATGGCTGCCACAGATGACTATTTTTTAATTCTTTTTCGCACCACCTTTCGAAAAAAAATCTTTTACATACGATTTGACAACATTCTCAAGAGAAATATACTACAAAAGGTGCTTTTTAAAAAATGAGATGCGAACAGAATATAAAAATAGTCGCCTGTGGCAACTCTGCAAGTATTACATGCGGTTTTTCTTTATTATTTAACGTAAGAAAATGAAAAATAAAATATTTTTAAATATGCATATATTTTAAACAAATTATTAAAAACAGTTTCAAATCAGATTTCGAGAATGCATTTTTGTTTATTATTTAACCCTTTATCTACGGCATTATGCTCTACTGCAATTTTTTTCTTGTAATATTTTTTTTTTCAGTTACTACGATGAAAATTAAAGGATAAACATAAAAAAAAATACTCACCCGTGAGAAATTTAATTATTTAGAGGTAATTAATTAAAGTGGTACTTTAAAGTACCGTCAGTAAAATATGACTAAAGTATCATAACAGAAAACCCTAAGGGATTTCAACTGGCACCAGAAAATATTTTCGATTTAAAGAGTGTATGAAATATAGGCCTTTTTTTTCTTATTTACAAATAAATCATTTGCCAAATTCCGGTGCCAATCATTTATTTCAACACTTTAGAATTGAAAATATTTTGCTCCTGAAGGGTTAAAAAAAACTATTTTTCTTTAAGTTTCTATCTTGTTAGCAGTCCTTTAGTTATGCGACGTCTATATTCCAGGGACAACACGTTCTCTCGCACCTCCACATATGCAATATATGAATTTACATATGCCATTTCTAGCATAGCAAAAACGAGCCGGTGCCACAACTTTTACGATTTCCTATAAAAAATAACAATGGAAAAGAAAAGAAATACCAGGGAAATCATTACTACACTACATTTTATTAATTACATTTTAAAAGCAGATGAAAACGATGGATAACTACGCAGACGAAATGTAAACAAGAAGTTTTTCTCCAACACGCAGTGTACTGACGGTACTTATAAGTACCACCGAGTAATTCAACTGTTAAATCAAATACATACACCGTTCATCTAAAATAGCTTATGAAATTGTATTTTAAGATCATAATGAACACACAAAACAATCCAACACTTATCTTATGTCTTTTATTGTGTTTTCAGCAATGAAAAGACGAGCGTGACAATCTGTAGAAAATGTCGGCAGAAAATACATAGACTGCTTCAAAGATAGCCTCATTCCTCTCTAAAATAACAAACTTAGAACTACTGCTGCCATATATTCGGATACAGTGCAGTTAATAGAGCGTTTTTTGCAAAGTACCATTAGAATATTAGTAATATTCACTATGGTATAAAAGTTTAAAGTGAGTGGTACTTATAAGTACCGTCAGTAGATAAAGGGTTAATTTGGTATCTAAGATTTTAATTTAGGCAAAATTTACTGTTATTTAGTGGTAATATAAAACTGTACAAGTTGACCACTATGTTCTTACTACTAATTGCGCTTGATAGGTACAGATGTCTGTCTTCTACCTAGCGCCATTTTCTAAAATCAGTGACTTACAAATACGTAGCTATAAAGACTCGTTTATTGTTTTATTGAATTATCTAATTTTCTTTTCCACCACGTACATGGCTGCCACAGATGACTATTTTTTAATTCTTTTTCGCACCACCTTTCAAAAAAAAATCTTTTACATACGATTTGACAACATTCTCAAGAGAAATATACTACAAAAGGTGCTTTTAAAGAAAATGAGATGCGAACAGAATATAAAAATAGTCGCCTGTGGCAACCCTGCAAGTATTACATGCGGGTTTGTTTTTTTTTAATTTAATGTAAGAAAATGAAAAACAAAATATTTTTAAATATGCATATATTTTAAACAAATTATTAAAAACAGTTTAAAAGCAGATTTTGAGAATGCATTTTTGTTTATTATTTAACCCTTTATCTATGGCATTATGATCTACTGCATTTTTTTTTCATGTAATATTTTTTTTTTCAGTTACTACGATGAAAATTAAAGGATAAACATAAAAAAAATACTCACCCGTGAGAAATTTAATTATTTAGAGGTAATTAATTAAAGTGGTACTTTAAAGTACCGTCAGTACACTATGACTAAATTATCGTAACAGAAAACCCACAAGTTATTTCAACTGGCACCAGAAAATATTTTCGATTTAATAAGTATATGAAATATAGGCTTTTTCTTGTTTACAAATAAATCGTTCGGCAAAATCCGGTGCCAATCAGTTATTTCAACACTTTAGAATTGAAAATGTTTTGCTCCTGAAAGGGTTAAAAAACACTATTTTTTAGTTTCTATCTTGTTAGCAGCCCTTTAGTTATGGAACGTCTATATTCCAGGGACAACACGTTCTCTCGCATCTCCACATATGCAATATATGAATTTACATATGCCATTTCTAGCATACCAAAAACGAGCCAGTGCCACAACTTTTACGATTTCTTATAAAAAATAACAATGAAACAGAAAATAAATACCAGGAAAATCATTACTACACTACATTTTAGTAATTACATTTTAAAAGCAGATGAAAACGATGGATAACTACGCAGACGAAAAGTAAACAAGAACTTTTTCTCCAACACGCAGTATACTGGCGGTACTTATATGTACCACCGAGTAATGCAACTGTTAAATCAAATACCGTTCATCTAAAATAGCTTATGAAATTGTATTCTAAGATCATAATGAACACATAAAAAAAATCCAACACTTATCTTATATCTTTTACTGTGTTTTCAGCAATGAAAAGACGAGCGTGGCAATCTCTAGAAAATGTCGGCAGAAAATACATAGACTGCTTCAAAGATAGCCTCATTCCTCTCTAAAATAACAAGCCTAGAACTACTGCTGCCATGTAGTCGGATAAAGTGCAGTTAAAGGAGCGTTTTTTGCAAAGTACCATTAGAATATTAGTAATATTCACTATGGTATAAAAGTTTAAAGTGAGTGGTACTTATAAGTACCGTCAGTAGATAAAGGGTTAATTTGGTATCTAAGATTTTAATTTAGGCAAAATTTACTGTTATTTAGTGGTAATATAAAACCGTAAAATTTGACCACTATGTTCTTACTACTAATTGCGCTTGATAGGTACAGATATCTGTCTTTAAAGAATAATCTTCATGAGTTTCAGAAGTTTCATGTTATTCTTAATTTAAATCAAGGTTGGGAGAGCTTAGTTATAGACTTCGCGACTCATGTAAAATCACATTAAAATAATCAAGCATATTTCCCGTTGAAAGAGGCGCAGGTGTTGTTCAATAAAAGAGCACACACTGATAAAAAACTTGAAAATTGTATTTACACTTTTAAATATTTACAATATATATACAACGAAAACATTTGGATAATATTTGTTAAATAAATTCCATACTGGGATTTCAAGATGATCATATTAAAATTTCAGCAATTATGTTCTTCTAAAAAGAAGCCCAGAAAATAGCATGATTCAATATCCGAAAATAAATTTTCCTTTTCAATATTAAACATCATTTCTTCTATTAGAAGACCACGAAAAAACCTATACGTAGCTTATTACCTGCTGCGTTCAAGATTCACATTCACAACAAAATTAAACTAAAAAAAAAAAGAGTAAAAAATGTTTTCAAATATCAATTCTCTCGAAGGTCACGTGATCCTTCGCGGCGCCTAAGCAGTTTGGCTGACTGCTCGAGAGAGGGTTGCAAAATATTCCACAGTCTTCTACCTAGCGCCAATTTTTAAAATCAGTGACTTACAAACACGTAGCTTTAAAGACTCGTTTATTGTTTTATTGAATTATCTAATTTTCTTTTCCTCCACGTACATGGCTGCCACAGATGACTATTTTTTAATTCTTTTTCGCACCACCTTTAAAAAAAAAAATCTTTTACATACGATTTGACAACATTCTCAAGAGAAATATACTACAAAAGGTGCTTTTAAAAAAGATGAGATGCGAACAGAATATAAAAATTGTCGCCGGTGGCAACCCTGCAAGTATTACATGCAGGTTTGTTTTTTTAATTTAATGTAAGAAAATGAAAAACAAAATATTTTTAAATATGCATATATTTTAAACAAATTATTAAAAACAGTTTAAAAGCAGATTTCGAAATGCATTTTTGTTTATTATTTAACCCTTTATCTATGGCATTATGATCTACTGCAACTTTTTTCATGTAATATTTTTTTTTCAGTTACTACGATGAAAATTAAAGGATAAACATAAAAAATATATACTCATCCGTGAGAAATTTAATTATATAGAGGTAATTGACTAAAGTGGTACTTTAACCCCTTAATCATCGCTTAATTTTGGAAAAATCCTTTCAAAAATCGTCGATTTCTATTTTATTGGACGATTTTATTATTCATAAAATTCTGAGTTCATTAGTAAAAGAAACAGGGTATTTTTTTAATATTTAACCTTTTTAAGGGTGGTTTGAAGTGCATGAAATCCCTCAATTTTAATACCCAAAAGTACATTAATCCCAGAAATAGAATACAAAAATTTTTGTTTACTAAATTTGCTGAACAGTGCTGAACAGTGAAGCAGAGGTTAAGGGGTTGCCTAGTTGAAGTCAACTTTACACCCAGTCTGATTAATTGTGATGTCTTTCATAAAATAGAGCCATTGGGAAACTAAGAAATGTGTAGTTGTATGCAACTACTTAAAAAAGGAAAAACGTAAGATATAACTAGCATAGATGCTTTAAAAGTTAAGAGAAAAAAGATTAAGAACTTGGATTTACATGGTGAAATTATATTAAGATATAGGTTTAGCTGCAGTACAGACTGCTGTAATGAAAAAAAAAATAAGTTAAATAGAAGCTAGAACTAGTTCAAAAATTACTCACACCAAGCAAAGGCAGGGTCGGCGATTAAGGAAGGCAGCAAGGCTGCCTACATAAACAAAAAGGCACTAATCAGGGCAATATATCTTTTTTTTTATATATAATAAAGTATATATAGAGGGTTTTTCTTTTTTTTTTCTTTTTTTTTTTTTTGAATAAAATAGGAAAGAAAAAAGGAGAAAAAATTTACTTAGCAATCTTATGCGGTGAACACAAAGCTCACGGGGATTCCATTATTGTGGAATATTTCGGGCGTTTGCGATGATGGGGCTCGAAGGCGTCATAGTCAGGGAGCCCTGCCCCAATATCATTTGGAAGGTCATATAAGGTAGAATAGAAAGTATTTGCAAGATCTTTAATTCTTTTCCTAAGGGTGATGGTGTTCAGGTCACTACGGACAGTGGTATTACGTAAGTATCTGGAGGCGCCTCGGACGGTGCGAAGGTTTTTATTATGGAGTTTGCTTAGGTTGTCCATAGAGGATTTGCAGGTAAAGCCCCAGATAGGGCTTGCATAAGTAATGATGGGGAGGATACAGAAATTGTAGAGGATGAGCTTGTTGTGGACTGAAAGAGTTTTACTATTAAGAAGTGGTTTAAGGGCAAGAGAAGCTCCGTCGACTTTCCCCATGACGGAGAGAATATGTTTGCTCCAAGTGAGCCTACGATCAAGGATGACACCCAGGTGTTTGGCCTCGTCAGACCATGGAATTGTAGTGTTATTTATTGTTAGTCTTGGAGGATAGATAAATTTACGGGAGAAATAAACAGCTTTAGTTTTATTATCGTTTATTAGAACGCACCATAGGTCACACCAGTCAAGGAAGTCTTCAAGACGAGTCTGCCGGTACCTGTATAGACTATCTGGGTGGTGTGCAGAAGCGTAGATACATGTATCGTCCGCATACAGAGCTAAATAAGTAAGTAATGTGCGTGGGATGTCATTGAAAAATATGTTAAATAACATTGGGCCCAACACGCTCCCTTGAAGGATGCCCGCTAGTATAAAAAGAATTATGGATAAGATGTTATTGATGCGGACTCTAAAAGTTCGACCGCAAAGGTATGAGTATATTAAATGTATGAGTCTAGCACGGAATTTTAGCTTAATTAATTTGTATATAAGGCCTTCGTGCCAGACTTTATCAAAAGCCTTTGCGACGTCAAGAAAAATGGCTGCAGCTGGGATCTTCGCGTTGAGTTTTTCGCTGAGAAATTCAACAACGCGAAGGAGCTGGTGTTGGGTTGAATGTTTTGGGGGAAAGCCAAATTGTTCAGGCATAAGGATGTTGTTTTGCTGAATAAAGTCCTGCAACTGGGCCCTAATAACACGCTCGATGACTTTACTGAGAGAAGGAAGGAGAGAGATAGGTCTATAGTTAGTAGGGTCAGAGAGATCAGTTCCAGGTTTGGGTATGGGTGATATGATAGAAAGTTTCCAAGGTTTTGGGAAGTAATTAAATTTAATAGCATTAGTAAGGTTGGTGATATAGATAATACAGTTAGGAGGAAGATTTTTAAGAGCAGTGTTAGATATTTTGTCATAACCTGGGGTCTTGCGTTTTTTCAGTTTTTTAATAATATTATGGATAACAATAGGTTGAATAATAGGGGGGGTCATCAGGGGGGACGGCTAAGAAACTGCGAACAGTTTCACTAACCATATCAAGATGGTCCTGGCTAGCGAGGTTTGGGTTTGGGGAGAATTGTAAAGCGTAGGAGTTGGCAAGTAGGTTTGCTTTGTCCTGACCAGTATAGGCATAGTTAATATTGTTGTCCGAGAGAGGGGGGATGGGAGAGTATTTTTTATTGATTTTACGTTTGATTTGCCAGAGAGAATTATCCTCGCTAGGAAGATTTTTGAGGAAATTGTTCCAACTTTTTTGCTTTTCTTTATAAAGGCAATTTTTGATTCTATTATTAGCTCTATTGATAAGGGGTTTAAGGGAGGGGTCTCTAGTATTTTGAAATTGTCGCCGGAGTTGGTTGCGATTTTTAATCAGGGTATAAATATAACGGGGAGGAATGAATGAGTTATTATTTTTGAAGGTATTGAAGGTAGCATGGTTTTGGGCTTCAATAATTTTAGAATTAAGAAAATCCACAGCATCACCAATTTCAGTTGTAGAGTTAATTATGGGAAAGGTAATATCTTGATTGTCAAGATGGTTAGTATATTTTTTCCAGTCAATGGCCACAGAAGGAGGAGGAGAAATAGGATTAATTATATCAATTTTGAAACAGACAGGGTAATGGTCAGAGGAAAGATCTTTAATAACAGTAGAAGTGATAGGATAAGGAAGATTTTTAGAGATAGCAAGATCAATTATGGAATCATGGGTATTAGGCGCCGTGCTTATGTGTGTGGGAGTATTAGGTGCGTGTAGGCTTAAATTTAGGTGTTGGACGAGATTATGGAGAGAGGTACCCCTATGAGAGTTGCCGTGGCAGTTCCAACGCCTGCTCCTGGCATTGTAAACGCCAACAAAGAAGCAGTGTTGGTGATGGGAAAAAAGTTGGGTAAGACTATTAACAGGAAAGTTAATGGTAGGTGGTGTGTAAATTGAAGCTAAGTTAATGTTAATGTGGGGAAGCTGCATGACAATACTAGTGTATTCAATGTCATTAAAATTAGAACTGTTAAAAAGATAGTGAGGGATATGGTGCTGTATGTAAATAGCAGTGCCTCCTCTCGGGGTGCCGTCCGAGCGGGGTGTGTGAAATAGCCTATACCCAGGAATGTTAATATTAAAAATGTGGCTGAAGATTTCCTGTAGGAAAATGACATCTATTTGAGGGTGATCAGAAATGAAAAGTTTTAGTTCATTTAATTTGTGATGTAAGGAGTTGCAGTTCCAAGAGAGGAAGATTAAAGAGGAAAAAGAAGGGGAGAAATTACTCATCATTTGGTGAGTTGAATTCCGTGGCCAAGCTGTCAAAAGCGCTAATAATTATAAATATCCTTTCCATAGGATCATTGCAGTTTTTTTGAAAGTCTTGCTATGTTTTGAAACATTGGATAAATTTGTTAAATTTAAAGATTTCTTTCATCTCTTGGAAGGTTTTTAGAATATCTTTTAGATCGGTTATATAGTTAGGAGTTTCTGGTGCTACAGTTTCAGGGTCTCTTGGCTCTTTTTCGTTTGATTTAGTAGTTTAGTTTGGGTTCTGGAGCTGCAACCGTATTTGGGGCTTTCTTAGTAACTTGTGGGGCTGAGGCTGGTTTAACATAATTGTAGCTAGCAATAGTTTGGGCCAGCATGTCTGGGAAAGATTTGGGTGGTTTATTTTTTGGGGAAGATTTTGAATTTTGGTTATTTTTGTGAAATTGGGGGGTTTTTGGACAACCACGATAAGTAGCCGGGTGGGGACCAGAACAATTGCTACATTTGGGAGTTATCTTTCCGATCTTGTCACAATCCGGGGTTAGGTGCCCTCCTGAGCATTTGGCACAGCTTGCAGGGAGGTTGCAAATTTCTGAGAAGTGGCCAAACTTTTGACAACGGTAACATTGTTTTATAATGCCCGTGCCTTTAAATCATTCGATAGTAACTTTTATATAACAAATTTCGGTTATTTGATAGATTTCTTCAAACTTTGCTCTTGGCAAGATTGGTTCTTTGGTATTTAAAAATAAATCTTTAAATAAATTCTGATGTCAATTCTTTATTTCGACATTTAAGCAAAGAAGAGGCTTTGTTCCTGAAAGTGCTCAGGATAGATAAAATTTTTAAAACTTTTAATTTTATTTATCATTATTTGATTATATTGTACACACATGACGTGCAGAGAAGCTTCGATGCAAGGCTGCAATCTGTGGTTTCATTTTAAGTTAAGGTAAAGACATAAATAAATCAAATAAATTTTTTATATTACTACAACGACGATAATTTCATTCAAATTTAATTTGAAAATCGGTATTCAATATATTTTTCAAAATTTAGTAAATTTTCAATATAAGGATAACTTTGAAACATGACATGCATAGTCCTACATTACAATCCGTCCATTCATATTTGGTTTATTTTATAATTTTGTTTCCGTATTTATTCTCATGGGAAAAACAAATTTTTCATTCCGTGTAAGGTTTTGTCCGTAGGGGTCATAACATCCAGAAAATGGTGTTCACATAAATGACTTGATGTTGATAAATGTTCTTTACAATTCATTCAGATGGCACAAACAGTCGAAATTTTATACAGTTTTGGATTAGGTGGATTTTGAGGATCGTTATTCCAGAAATGTATTATTTTTTATCGAATTCGCTGTACCTATTGTACGTCCTAATATCGCGAAAAAATGGAGTTTTAACAAATACAGTGTAGTCCAAAACACATTTTCTTTAACTATTAATTTTAACTATTTTTTCTTCTTCTTTTTTTTTTTTTTTTTTTTTTTACTATTTTTTCAACAGTAGTAAGAGTAAGAAACAGCAGCATTTTATTTTAAGAAATAGTTTGCCATTCCAATCTGCCTTTCTGACTTTTTTCTCAAACAACATTTCCCTATTTCTCATCATATCGATTAGTTTCTATTACAATATTATCCAACTATTCATTATTTATAAAATGGTCATGGTTCTGCAGAATACCCGAAATAGCTTCAAACTAAACGTTAATCTTAGGCTCCGATTTGAATTGCAAGCATGGAGGTGCGTAATATTGGGTCATCATCATAATCTTTTCGGAGTCAAAAACATCTGAAAAAATGGAATCTTCTGATTCCTTTCTAGATATCGCAACACTAAAATAATTCTCTTCACTTGAGCTACTCAGCATAGAAATTTTTAAACGGTAACCCAGATGTATTCAGATTTCAAACAAGTACAACTCGTTCAATTCGTGTTTCAACTCGTACAATTTCTTAAATTAAGCATTACGATCTTAAAAACAAACTTGTCATTTCTGAGTTTCTCTTCTTTTAAGCGTTTAAGACAATTTATTTCTAATTGCACCACTATTTGTTTAAGGAACAATTATACTTGATTTCCGACAAGAAATGCAAATGAAATTTGCTAAAAACTGTACCGTAAAAATATAGTGGTGCGAACTGAATATAACTATATAATCACGTATTTAAGGCTTAAAAATATTTTCGGGAAAGAAAAATGCAAAGTAAATACCAGAAAAAAATAGCTAAAGTCAAAAGACGTCCAGCGCGTGAGTGGCTCGGGCGCGACGAAATTTGTTCATAGAGTTTTGCCCGTGAATGTCTCGGGCACGACTTTTAAGGGGTTAAAGTACCGTCAGTACACTATGACTAAATTATCGTAACAGAAAACCCACAAGTTATTTCAACTGGCACCAGAAGATATTTTCGATTTAATAAGCATATGAAATAGGCTTTTTCTTGTTTACAAATTACTTCGTTTGGCAAATTCCGGTGCCAATCATTTATTTCAACACTTTAGAATTGAAAATGCTTTGCTCCTGAAAGGGTTTAAAAAACTATTTTTTTTTAGGTTTCGATCTTGTTAGCAGTCCTTTGGTTTTGCGACGTCAATATTCAAGGGACAACATGCTCTCTCGCATCTCCACATATGCATTATATGAATTTAAAATATGCCATTTCTAGCATAGCAAAAACCAGTCGGTGCCACAACTTTTTCGATTTCCTATAAAAAATACAATGAAACGGAAAAGAAATACCAGGGAAATTACTACTGCGCTACATTTTAGTAATTGCAATTTAAATCCGATGAAAACGATGGATAACTACACAGACGAAAAGTAAACAAGAAGTTTTTTCTCCGGCACCCATTGTACTGACGGTACTTATAAGTACAACTGAGTAATTCAAATGTTAAATTAAATACATACACCGTTCAACTAAAATGGCTAGTCAAATTGTATTTTAAGACCATAATGAACACATAAAAAAAAATCCAACTCTTATCTTATATCCTTTACTGTGTTTGCAGCAATGAAAAGACGAGCGTGGCAATCTGTACAAAATGTCGGCACAAAACACATCGACTGCTTCAAAAATAGCCTCATTCCTCTCTAAAATAACAAACGTAGAACTACCGCTGCCATGTATTTGGGTAAAGTAGAGTTAAAAGAGCGATTTTTGCAAAGTACGATTATAATATTAGTAATATTCACTATGGTATAAAAGTTTAAAGTGAGTGGTACTTATAAGTACCGTCAGTAGATAAAGGGTTAAAGTTTTCAAAATTATTGGGTCGTTCGGAAAGTCCCTTTCGTTTGTGAAAAATAATTCGCACCGGATAATTCTATCATTTAATTATTAGTCATTAATTTGGATATCTAGTGACTAATAATTAACGGGCAAAATTTTCCGGTACAAAATGCTTTGATATTTTAACGGGTGTACATACCTTACTTAGATATTTCACAATTTTCCACTATTTGAATAATTAAGTGGCATTTATAAATTTCATACATATACAGGGCTCGTACGGGTACCGTTATTTTCAAAGCGAAATATCAGAACGTTTCTATAGAAAAATAAATCTTGTTTAAACGGACAAGATTTCACCTTATTTCAAGAGAGATTTTCCATAGGAAAATACTGCTACCGAAGAATTTCTTAATCTGGAAATTCAAGGACCCGTACGAACCCTGATATGTCTTTTTTAAATATACAAATATTTAACTGAGTTAGTAACTGATTTTTATTTGCGAAATTTTAAATACCTTTTCATCAAAAATTATTTTATTTTTTGCATTTTATTCTACTTTATTTTACCATTTAAAACTATTTTACCTGTACATTATATATGTTGATGCATGAAGTAAAATGTATAAACTAAGCGCGCTGTAAATATATGATTTTTTTTTTTTTAAATATTTAAACAAATATAAATATTTATGTTTCCTATTTGCAGCGAAATTTAAAGGTGTGTTACACAAAATGAGCTTCTAAATATTTAATTATTTATAATAATCATCACCTCTTTACTGTTAGCTCTTTTTTAAAAGAATATTTTGCGTATTTTTTTTAAATCTTTAAGTTACCTTCATGTATTATTGTATAATTAAACATGGAAGATACAATTGATGAAAAATACTGAAGGGCAAAAATGTAATAAATCTATTTTATAATTAGTTTATAAAATACACATGTTTGCATAAAATGTTTTGATATATCCAGTAGATTATTTTACAAATCATATTTTTAAGATGAAGAATACCTTTAATAAAACAGAAGTTAATTCCGAAATTATAAAAATAAATTCAAAATCGAAGTAAACGTGTCATTTAAATCAGGGGCGTCCAACTGTGGCCCGCCGTGTACCACTAAAATTTTACAGATATCTTTGCCTTATCTAACCGTCGAATTGCTTCGATTCAACTTGTCGACTATTTCTTTAAGATTTTAGTGGTATCCGGCGGGCCACAGTTGGACACCCCTGATTTAAATATTAAATATTAAAAGTCATTAAAGCCGGTTGGCATGAAAACTTGCCATGTAAGGTGAACAAAACTTTTAAATTTGAATACAAGTATTTTAGTTAGGAAATTTTCACATTATTAAATCTCAAATTTTGAGCGATTAACCCCTTCGCGACGGGGACCTTTTACGAAATGTTTATTACTTTGCTACCGGTTTTAAAAAACAGAAGTTTGTGCCTATTCAAATCGGGAAAATGCTCGGTTAAATAAGGCAAATTTTACAGTAAAAGTTTACTGATGAGGATAAACGAGGATCCTTAGGCCTATTTCCGGCACGTATACGTGTCGCTCGTCCCCAAGGGGTTAAATAACTCAAAATTGCAATGTTGAAAAAAAATGGTGTCGAAGAATTAAAAGAAGTGTAAAAGAGGCTTGTCATAAATGGGTTAAATATGTTCACAATTATCAGCTTATGCAGAGGAGTGAAGCTTCCACTAATCATCTGCAATATGTGGATTAACTTCTACCAGGTTTATTACGTTTCACATCAGAATTTTTTTAATGTGATGAAATTAAATAAATTCCACTTGGAAGCACGAAATTAGTAGCCGTGATCGTTTTTTTATGTAAACGAAACTGTTCAAAATTTCTTAGCTACCCGCCCCCACACTTCCTGATCTACTCCCGTTAATTCAGCCTGTCATTATTTCTATTATTATAAAAGAGTTTGAAAATAGAAAAGCCTCTTGATATGATAACTTTTCTAATATTGCTCTTAAAAATCTTCCTTTCAATTGTATTTTGTAACTAACTAACCTTACAAATGCTATCCTCAAATCCTACTACTTTCCTAAACCCTGGAAAACTTCCAGCATCTCCCCTATACCCAAGCCTGAGTGTAAATTTCAAGGTCCGACTCAGTACCGCCCAATTTCAAATTTACCTTCTATTAGAATGTTGCTGAGCGCGCCATTAGGTCCAAGCTCCCCGACATCCCAGATGAAAATAATATTCTTATACCTGAATAATTTGGCTAGAGAGCTAAACCGTAGGCGTAACCAGGGGGGGGTGCCCTGGGTGCCCGGGCACCCCCCCCCCCGTTTCCGCAGACTTGAGCACAATTATTTTTAAAAAATCGAAATCTACAAAAGAAAAAAGAAGTGAAAGTAGAGTTCAATTAGTTTAGTTCAGAAAACTAAACGGCTAAGTTTTGAAATGGGATAAAAAAAGAAACCCACATTCTTTTTTTTCTTTCTTTCTTTCTTTTTTTCTTTTTTGTAAAGAAAATTATGTTGTTTATCTTTTTTAAAACTAGAATATTTGCAAGAATCTGTATTAGTCATAGTAATTCAAAAAGGTGGCTTTATAATCCCACTTTGACGTCCTTTGTCTGTGGGAGATGTTTTTAACGCCGTTCTTTCTATTGCATGTTTCTGCAATTTCACGAGAAATTAACGCAAGTTCTTGACGAGGATAGAAACTATTTGTCCCTTTGCTTTGGTAGTTTAAAGTCAAGAAAGAAGCAAAAAAAAATTGAAAGGGGATGCAAATGGGAAACGATAATTCCAAATTTCGATTAGCCGAGGTAAAGCTGGGGGGTGGGGGGGACACATACCCTACCTCCTTTGTCAATGAAAAAAAGTCCTTCCGGCCAGAGCCAGGGGCCGGAAGGCCTTTCATATTCCTTATTTTTAAAAAGCCAACTTATATTATTCAAACACACGAAGCTCAATTTAGTGAAAACCGATTATAGGAGATTAAATACTAATTTTTATCGATACTAAATATTATTATGAAAGAGAATTTCGCGAAATTAGTCAGCTTTATCCAAGCTGCTTTTAAAGAAAGTAACTTATATTTGGTTGCCAAATTCGGCGATATCTTGAAGTGCCTGCCATTTTAAGACAACATGGTGGATGAGGCTAACCAGTGAACGTGGTCGAGACCTGTGTAATTCATGTGCGCATACTCACTCACTTCGGAATCGGTTGATATATGTACGAGTGCTGTCGCAGGCAAAAAATGAGATTTTTCAAGATGTCACCCACATTAGAAATTCAAACTGCTATATCTGAGCCATTTTTTAAGATAAAGACAAAACAAAAAATCCTCCGGAATTCTTATATCAAGGTCAAATACTTAAGAAATAAACATTTTTCAATTTCAAATTTTTTTGCACCTCACTTTAAATATAATTTTTTTTTTAATTTAATGACCGACATTTTGAAACACGATGGCTGATGAAGCTGGGGAGCAAACTTAGTCGAGACATTGCTATATACTATCCACATGCCTTATTACATCGAAATAGGTTAATAAATGCGCTTGTTATCGAGGGAAAAATATCAGATTGTTTCAAAATGTGAGCCATGCTAGAAATTCAAAGTGCTATATTTCAACCATTTTTTTTAAGATATAGACGAAACAAAAACTGCTCCGGAATCTTTGTATCAAAATCAAACACATAAAAAAAATCTTTTTCATTTTCGAATTTTTTCATACATCATTTAAAATTTAAAATTTTTTTAAGTGGCAGTCCTTTTGAAACAAGATGGCGAATGAAATTGGCCAACGAACTCGGTCGAGCCAATGGTATGTATTATGTACACACCAAGTTACATCCAAATCGGTTCATAAATACGCCTGTTATCGACTGACAAACCAGGTCATTTCAAACTGTCAGCCACAATAGAAATTCAAAATGCTATAACTCAGCCATTTTTTAGATACAGACGAAACAAAAACTGTTCCGGAATTTTTGTATTAAGGTCAAACACATACGAAAAAAATCTTTTTAATTTTCGAATTTTTTGGTACCTCATTTTGAATTAATTTTTTTTAAATGGCCGCCATTTTGAAACAAGATGGCGGGTGAAGCTGGCCAACGAACCCGTTCGAGACATTGGTATGTACTATGTATAAACGAAGTTACATCCAAATCAGTTCATAAATACGCCTGTTATCGACTGACAAACCAGGTCATTTCAAACTGTCAGCCACAATAGAAATTCAAAATGCTATAACTCAGCCATTTTTTAGATACAGACGAAACAAAAACTGTTCCGGAATTTTTGTATTAAGGTCAAACACATACGAAAAAATCTTTTTAATTTTCGAATTTTTTGGTACCTCATTTTGAATTAATTTTTTTAAATGGCCGCCATTTTGAAACAAGATGGCGGATGAAGCTGGCGAACGAACTCGGTCGAGACATTGGTATATACTATGTATACACCAAGGTACATCCAAATCGGTTCATAAATACGCCTGTTATCGCGTGACAAAAATCGGGTCGTTTCAAACTGTCAGCCACGCTAGGATTCAAAGTGCTATAACTCAGCCATTTTTTAAGATGTAGGCGAAACAAAAACTGCTCCGGAATCTTTGTATCTAGGTCAAACACATAAGATTTTTTTTTCTATTTTCAATTTTTTGGTATCACATTTCAAATTTTAAATGTTTTTAAAATTTTTAAATGGCCGCCATTTTGAAACAAGATGGCGGATGAAGCTGGCCAACGAACTCGGTCGAGACATTGGTATGTACTATGTATACACCTAGTTACATCCAAATCGGTTCATAAATATAAGAGTTACAGTGGGACAAAGATCAGATATATATATATCAATATTTGAACGGAGGGTGGTTTCGGGGTCTGTGGGTCATAATCGATGATATACCAAAATTTTTTGAACTCGCTCTCCTCCGAACGGCTGCAATAGGTAGCTTTTTGTAATGAAAGCTACCTAGCACAGAAAATTCAAATTAATCTGCAGGTTGATTATTTCATTGAATTTAGTGTTTCGTGGCCATTTTTTGACATTCTTGAAAGGAATATGGTTGCAGTCTTTCAAGTCAATATAGTAAGTTTTTTCCTCTGAAAATTTGTATACGATTTTTAGAGTTTTTTCTCGTTTCGTGGCGTTCTTTTGAAAGTAAGAAAAGGAACCCCGTTTCAACCTTTTAGCCCAGTGCAGTAAATTTTGACAAATTCGTGATTTTATTATGTGATCATTTCATGATATTTACAATTTTCCCCCAAAATCGTGTGAAGAAATTCACGTCTTTCTACGCGATTTTTTGTCGAAATCCGCACTTTTCACACTTATCCTTGACAAAATTCGTGTTTTTTACCGCTATCCTTTGACGAAATTCGCATTTTTTACCGCAATATTTTGACGAAATTGGCATTTCTTTAGCACGCGATCCTTCGATTAAATTCGCGTTTCCTTTCCACGATATTTCGATGAAATTCGCTTTCTCTTTCCGTAATCTTTTGACGAAATTCGCGCTATCTTTCTGCGATCCGGTGACAAAATTCTCGTTTTTACCGCGATCCTTTGACTAAATTTATTTTCTGTTGCGACCGATTGACGAAACTGATATTTTTACATGGAGATCATTTGTCGAAATTCGGGATAGTATTGAGCGACCGTTCAGAAAAATTCTCGATATCTTTCTGTACCAATTAACAAAATTTTCTACTCTTTTCCGCAACATTCTGACGAAATTCGGAAAAAATTTTCGTCAATCCTTTATCGAAATTCGTAATTTTTTTTTTTGCCCAATCTTTAAACGAAATTGGCGATTACCTTCTGCACTCTATCGAAATTCCCGATATTTTTCCAC
Organism: Maratus speciosus; assembly: GCA_963932465.1. NCBI lineage: Eukaryota > Metazoa > Arthropoda > Arachnida > Araneae > Salticidae > Maratus > Maratus speciosus. Next base: position 431,278,020 of record OZ010795.1, on the reverse strand, counting down.
GATCTTTTGAAGAAATTCTCAATTTTTTCCGGGACTGATTCACGAATTGATTTTGAGAAATTCCATAAAAGAAATTGGCCCCACCAGTGGCTGAGAGGTTCTGCTCTCGAAGCTGGTAGACGGGAGGTGCTGGGTTCGATCCCAATCGCGCCCGTCGGCCTAATCGTTCGGAGTTTTCGTGGTTTTCTTCGAACCTTGGTTCTCCAAGCGTTAATACGGGTTAGGTTCCCTTAGAAAGACCTCCACGGAAGGCACTCCCGCCTTAGGGCCTATATCCCACGTGCAGATAATTGGCCGACATAAATACAAACCAAACCATAAAAGAAATTAAAATCGCGGACCCATTTTCTTTAAAAATGCTTGCTGAAGAATCACAGGTCTGTGAAAGAATTTGAAGGGGGAAATGCTGCACAGCATTTTTTATTATGAGAGGCTTTCCTTTTCTGTGCACAAATCGCGCGTTATTTCAAACCCTGTCCCTGAAAGAAAACTTCATTACTAGAAAAGTGGTTTTTTTTTTTTTTTTAACGAACATGGAATTAAACAAATCTAGGATTTGGGGGGGGGAGGGGCTGCAACGTACTCCCGAGCAAGCCGAACCATCCGTACCATCTTCTTCTGTCTCGAAACAAGCGAATATTGAATTATTGCGTTTTTTATTTCGAGCAAAATTAAATTTTCAGCTTTCTTATAAGAGCTGATTTGACATTATTCCAATTCGAATTTAATCACGGCAATTGCATAAATTACCAGAGAGTTTTTCCTGTTTCAAAAAATGACAAAAAATCGCCTCAAAGCACGAAATCCCCCGCTAGAACGTGCATTAAAAATTCGGAAAAGATTATAAAACCATAGGAACGAAATTAACTAATTGGGTAAAAATTTAAACCAGATTCGTTTTAGAAATGTCAAAAAAAAAAAAAAAATCACCGCGAAATGCGAAAAAAATCACCGCGAAATGCGAAAAAAAAATCTCCATAGATAACATTAAAAAATTGTTAAAAATTGAAAACTCGCTGTAAGAATCTCGAAAACACTTTATTGAAAAGAAGACAAAGTTTACTGGGTAAAATATTGAAATCGGATTCTTTGTTACTTATTTGAAAAAAATTGCCGCAAAATGCGAAAAAATTCGCAGAAAACATTAATTGAAAAATTCCAGAAATTGTCTTCCATATGCATGAGTTCAGGCATACATGTCCTGTCAAATCTTACGGGTGCAGGCTGCATTGTTTTTTCAGAACTCAGCGCGCGCGCGCGTACACACACACAGAGACATACAAGCGCCTATCTTAATTATTACAGTCGCATCATGATAGTATAATTTTTATCATCTTGATAAAATTTAGTGTATATTATCATGATCTGCTTTATCTAATGTATTCGATACACTCTGGGGTAAAAGACCTGAATTACAGTATGGGGTAAAAAACGTGAATTACAGTAATTTCCGGCTTCATAATCTGCGGATCAAACAATTAGGTTCAGACCCAGAAATCTTGTTTCATAAAACGTAACTTATTAAATCGCGATAAATATTTAACTTAAATAATGAAATAAAATTTCTGGGTCGAAACATGATTGTTTGAGCCGCGGATTATAGGCAGGAAATTATGCTATTAATGAATATTATAATTATTTATAATATTAAAATAATTATTTATATAGACTTTCCTCCAAAATTTCTTGGGTCCCTCCGGTTATCCCTAAGATGTCATGGAGTCACATTCTGAAAAAATTTCGTGCGCATGTACTGATGTACCGCATGTATTATCTGTGATTTATCATCCGGCAAAATTTCATCTACAAGACTTTGACTGAGATAATTTTAGATCTCATGCAGCCCCTGTGCCTATAAGAAGTTTCCAGCATGATTAAAGGCCTTTTTTAATCTTTATAAGAAGTTAAAGTGCCAAAAGGTTTTACAGTTGTGACCACACTTAGTCACTGTCTTATATCACTGCTGCAAGGACATTTACATATCTTTTTTTTTTTTTTTTTTTTTTTAACCATTAGATTTAGTTTTAGTGTTTTGAAACCCTTCTCAACCGCCATCACGCAATCAAAAATCACGTTTGAACCCTTTTTAAAAGAAATACCACACAATTATACCTTCTAAGATGGAAAACTGTCTAAAACGGAAGTTCAATCGGTTTTATGGGATTCGTTTTAGCAGATTTTACTATATAAGATATAGTTTGTATCCAACATGTTCAGGTTAAAAAGTCTGGGCACCCCCCCGTTCAAAAGGCTGGTTACGCCTATGTAAACGCTCTACACTACATCAACTCCTCCGTGTTGTGCTGCTTCTTGGTGAAAACCTCATCACAAGCACTCCAGCTGCGGCTATCTTTCTAGATATTTCTAGTGCTTTTGATGAGGTCTGGCATGAAGGCCTCATTTACAAGTTTTTTAAGCTAGACTCCTACATTTAATACATTCATACATTAGTGACCGCACTTTTTGTGTCCGCATTAATAAATTCTTATCCACACACAACCGCATTCTTGCTGGCTTCCTTAAAGGATGTATCCGGACCAACATTGTTTAAATTATTTTTTAACGCCAATCCAAGAACACTGCGGACTTGACTTGCCCCGTACGTGGACGACACGACAATGTATGCGTCTGTGCACCATCCATTCACTTCATACAAAATTCTAGAAAAACACATTGACGACTTCCTTTGCTGGTATACTTAATAGCGTGTTTAACCCCTTGAGGGGCGTGGGATATATTTTATCCCACATACGATTAATGAAGATTTACACCAGAAAAATTTTATGAAATTTTATCTTTCTAACTTTGGTGGATAAAAGCCGTAAAATTGCTTTTCCTTATTTTGAAATAAAATTTTTCTAATTTTCCGGTGGGAATTCAGCATTTCACAAACGTAATTGCTTGCCCCTCAAGGGGTTAATTTAACGAACACAAAACATTTGCTATTTACTTTCCTAGGAAATGAACTTTTCCCAAACTCATTACGATCAATAACGAAACTAGTTCTTGGACTAACCACACAAAATATCTCGGGGTTATCCTTGATAGAAGACGTGCTTGGAATAAACACTTTTTCGATGTTCGTGCCAATGTCTCCGGAATCTCTAAATCTTTTTAACTACTTCTTAAAAGTAACACACTTTCCGTTAAAAGTAAACTTATACTATATAACACTTGCATTATATCTGATCTAACCTATGCCTGGACAACATGGATATTTGAGTGCAAAACCAATACGAATTTTCTCTATCGTGCTCATAATAAAAGCCTCCGTATCACTCGTAATGGTCATCGGTACCTTCGTAGTACACAGGGATCTTAACACTATTTCATTAAAAAAACGAATTAACCAAATTGCTAATATCTTCTACAAAACTGTCTATAAACTACAAATCAATTTGTCCCCGAATTACCAGATTATGAGATATCCTATCCCTCTAACCGAAAACGCCGTAAATGCACGCTATCGCTCGGTGAAGGTTGAGATTTTCTTATCCATCAACTATACTTAACTTGTCTTTGATTGTTTCTGTCCTTGTTTTGTTATAAAAAATATATTGATAATCTGCTGCATTTTTAATATTTTTATTTGTTAACCCCTTAATTCTCGCTCCCGTCATATTCTCGGGCTGTGTCTTTTCCTCATATTGTTTGATTCCCACCAGTTTTATAAAATAGTGCAATTGGCTATATTTAAGTATCGTTTTCCTGTCATTAAATAAGGTGACTATTTCTTTTTCATAAAAGTGGTGCCAATAAGCAATTTGAATTTTGCAACCGCAATTCAATTCGAGCGTTAAGGGTTAAAAGGTCTCAGGAGAAAATTTCAACAGTATAATTACCTAAAAAAACATGTTTTTAACAATAAAAAGTAAATATTAGATGCTAATTATAATCTGAATTATAAGTAGTTACCAAATTTTTTATTCTAGTTGCAAAATTTATTTTGTAATTTTGAGCGTAACCTGTTATGCTGATTTTTTGCACGTCAAATGTCCTACAGTTTGGAGTTCCCTGAAAATGCTAATTCACATCTTGCTTTTTTTTTTATATTTGAAATGAAAGAACATGCTTATAGCTTTCATCCCAATTAAAATTGTGTCTTGAAATCAAATACATTTTAAGATATTAAATGTTGAAAATGGTCTCCCCCCCTATTTTAAGAGTCCTGAGGCCTTTTAACCATTTCCGGCACACTGTGCCCAGGTCGGGATACCTAAATTTAATTCCTAATTTACGAACGGCACCAAGAATAGTTTAATAAAATCTTGCTTTTACAATGAATTGTTAAAATAACATGTTTTTAATTTCTAAAAAAGTCGTTTTAAAATTCCGCTGTCAGTCAATCATTTCATCATTTTACAACAAAAAATTGCCCGTGCCGGAAAGGGTTAAAGTATGTGGTCTCTGAAAAGAGTCTTTTTTTAGATGGGGTAATCCCCGATAGCTTTTTCGGCCATCCTTTCGGAACTTTTGGGAATTTTATTTCTTTATATTGTTTCTTTTTGTTTTCTGTTTTTTTTTTCACTCACATTGTTATATTTGTTGTATTTTTACATACTCTTCAGTTTTAAATTTCTTATTATACTCTTTCTTAACTTTGTAGCTACCAGCCACGTTTAATCATAATTTTTTAAGCCTACCTAATGCCCTTGTAATACAAACCACCCTACACTGGATGTTAAATGTCCATGCAGCTAGGTAGTCCATCAACCAGCATGCATTGTTCCATTGTTCCGAAATAAAACAAAATAAATAAATTTTTTGGTAAGAAATGTTTATAAACTGAGTAAAGTTAATCCGCATATTACCGGGAGCTTTGCACTTCCGGATTATGTAAGATAGGAAAACGTAGTATTTTACAATGAGTCATATGCTCTCATACTGAATGTGATTTTCTGTTGCTGTTTAAATAATGTATCTACGTTTCTTTTTCTGTAAATAATGACATTTTATATATATATATATATATATATATATATATATATATATATATACAGTAGTGCTTAAAAGTATTTTGACAACCTTATATTCTCTCTTATTTTATTTAATATAAAAATGTAAAAGAGAATATATTCCCTATAATTGAGAACACTATGATTGCAGTTATTCAAAAGTATCAAGTTTCAACTTGTTTGTTTACATTCGGCGCCACAGAAGAAATATGACTCCTCCTTAGCTCAAACGTATTTTGACAATTAGTTTGCATTTAACTGTTGAAGGTGTCAGTGGCGCTATAGCTTCGATTACTGTTTATATCGACTTATTGTGATTATTTTTAAATGCCGAAATGTAAAAAAATATTGAAGTTATTCTAGAAAAGCCATTATAAATGCACTTAAGAAAGGTAGACTGCAAGCAGAATTAGCTCGTTCTTTTAACGGATCTCGGCAACTTGTCATTACATGGAATAAAGTTTTTCATAAACAGAAACACATCAAAAATAAGTCTCAAAGTGACCATCCGAAAAAAAAAAACTTGCAATGTTGACTGTATTCTAAAAATGATATCTACAAGTGACTGTCGTAAGTCCGCTGTAATAATAAAAAATGAATTGAAAGAAAATTACGGCACATAAATGCACGTTTCATCAGTCAAACGTCGCCTAAACCTCTATGGTTTACATGGCAGAAGACCTGTAAAAACACGCTTCTAATCAACTAAGAATAGGAAGGCTAGCGTTGCATTTGTAAAACGACATAATCCTTTCAGGGGCAAAGCAATTCCATTGCTAAAGTGTTGAAATTAATGATTGACACCGGAATTTTGGTTAAAAAAAAATTCGGTTTATTATATGTGTGAAATATAGCTTTTTCATATTTATAAATAAATTTGTTTTCAAATTCCGGTGTCAGTCATTAAATTCAACACTTTAGTAATGGAATTGCTTTGCCCCTGAAAGGGTTATGCCGTTTTACAAATGCGACTCTAGCCTTCCTATTCTTAGTAGATAACAAACGTGTTGTTCCTGGTCTTATGCCATGTAAACCATAGAGGTTTAGGCGTCGTTTGACTGATGAAACGTGTATGTCTATGCCGTAATTTTCTTTCAATTCATTTTTTATTATTATAGCGGACTTACGACAATCAATTGTAGATATCATTTTTAGAATATAGTCAA